>CM046659.1:73853624-74308624 GCA_025594165.1 Tamias sibiricus
TTTCAGAATTATTCATCCATATAACTATAAAAAAGATCTGTAATAGAGTTTAATGTTTACTTATATTTTATGTCTTTAAGTCAAGATTATATAGGCAAAGTGTTATATAGTTATTTAGGCTTGATGTGGTGGTACAACCTGTAATTTCAGGAGGGTCTCAAATTTAAGGTCAGCCTGGGCAACTTAGCAAGGCTCTCAGCAATTTAGGGAAACCCTGTCTCAGAATTTTTTTAAAAAAGGGCTTGGGCTGTAGTTTACTTGTAAAGCACCCCTGGGTTTAATCCCATTACCAAAAAAAAAAAAAAAAAAAAAAGGTATTTAGGGTTTTTTTCTCAGTGTATTTGTGTTTTTCATTTGAAAATGTGATGAGGCTTATTCATTTATTCATTTTTCAAAATTCCATTTTAGGTTTCTCATCTACCTCCATCTTTATTGGTTTAACATCATGTTTTTGTTTTGTTTTGTTTGTTTTTTTAGTAAATAAAACAGTAACATACTTCCAAGAGCAAAAGGGTACCATAAAAGCACCTTCCAAGTCCTTTCATTGCCTTCTTTATTATGCCCTATTTTTACCCAACTCCTGTGGATAATCAAAGTTATTGTCTTGTTAATTTTTCCTGTGTTTCTTTTTGCAAAAATAAGCAGACACATGCAAATTTAGATTTTATTCTCTAACCTTTATTTCCTTCCACAAAAGGTAGCATGCCATCTATACTCTTTGTATTATATTTTTTAACTTTATATTTTGTAAATGAATCCACAGACATCTTCCTCATTCTTTTTTTAACAGCTGTATGGGCCTGTCAAAGTTTATTCAACTACTATCCTACATATGAGAATTTAGGTTGCTGCAAAAAATCTTGCAATTACAAATATTGCTATTATGAATGACTGTCAATATGTCTTTTCATAATGGTAGAGGAATAGTTTGAGGGTAAAGTCATAAAAGGGAGATTCCTGGCCAGAAGATAAATGTAAGTACATATTTAGATATTGCCAAATTTCCCTATACCTTTTTTTGCATTTCCAGAAAAAAAAAATTAGATGACTATTTCCCCACAGCCTTGCCAATGTACTCTTTTGTCAGGTTTTTTTTTTTTTGATGTGGGTGTGGGTGAGGGATGGGGGTAACCAGGGATTGAACTCAGGGGCACTCAACCACTGAGCCACATCCCCAGACCAATTTTTGTATTTTATTAGAGACAGGGTCTAACTGAGTTACTTAGTGCCTCACCATTGCTGAGGCTGGCTTTGAACTCATGATCCTCCTGCCTCAGCTTCCCAAACTGCTGGGATTACAGATATGCACCACCGTGCCCAGCCTTGTCAAGGTTTTTAATTCTTAAAAACTTGATAGGGAAAACAAGCTATATCAGTATTGTTTTAGTTTGTATTTCTTTTATTATTTTGGAGTTGAATACATTTCTATATGTTTATGAATTGTTTTATGTGTTTTCTATAAAATCTTATATTATTTGCTAACAGATATTTAGTCATTTATTTCTGTTTTTTATAGTTCTATGTACATTAGATATATTGGGTAAATATCATGAATAAATAAAGATCACTCTATCATTGTCTCTATCTCCTTTTCTCTCTCTCAACTTTTTTGGCACATTTTTGTAGTACATTGTTTCAGAAGCTCTTAATGATAAGTGTCTTTGCATGGTTATTATTGGTGAACAGAGAACTTTGAAAGATGATAGAAAATCACATTCACCTTTGACCTTGGAGACTTTGTGATATACTGCTTGTCCAATAGTTAAGGGATACTACCCATTGGAAAGGAAGGAATAATTTGAAGTCAAAGCATAGGACTGGAACACAGACCAGAAAACCCTTCAGAGACCAGGCACTGACCTACAGAGGAGCCCTGGAGTTTCTGCAGCAGCAGTCTATGTCCTGAGTACACTCCGACTGTCACAGTACTTACCTTAGGGAAGGGCAGGAAGAGGTGAGGCCATGAGATTCCAGGCCAGCAGCAGTGGCCAGGACCCTGGTGTGTGCATTAGGGAACAGTTAAGTTATATAACCAAAGAATTTGCAATTTACAGGAAAGCTGACAGATTATCTGGATTCAAATGCAATGTAATCTCCTGGGTTTACAGGCAGCAGGCAGAGGCCCAGAGAGTTCAGCAGCTTGCTCAGAGTCACAGACTTCATGATACCCAGAGCTATATAGCTTGAAAACTAATACTTACTACTTAGATACTTAAAATGAATACTGAAAGCTCATATGCTTTTTCAAAAGTAACTCATATTGGAAATCTACATTGAGATGAATTTTATATTTTAAAGTTGTCATTCTGGTCAGATGTATGCTTAATTCTAGCAATTGCTGTGGCCAGAACTATTCTGAAACTCTCTTTTCTAAGGGGAGCTGAAAACTTGCTTGGTTAGCTTATATTTTTATTAATTTATTTTAACAATACTGACATATTTTTTTTCTGATTTTGTCGTTCTTTTAGTTTTCACATAGATGCTCTTTGAACAGTGCAGGAGGTTTTTGTTTTGTTTTTAAGTAGATCTCAATATAAACAATTAAGTTTGTTTTCTTTAGTTACATACTAGTTTTAAGGATATACTCTAACTTAATTGGACTCCTGAGCTTCCTAAGTCTTCCAGATAACCCATTTCTACCTAGATTAATCCAAGCAATTATGTTAGTGTTTCCTAAACTGATAACTACCAGGGTGCTCATTAGACACACACTCAAATCCACCTCCCAAATCTCTGTAAAACTAGAAATGCACAATTTTAACAATTAAACACAGATTTTGGGGAAATGATGAGTCTGTGTTAGTTTTAGTTTAACCCTCAGCTGCCAGCTTCTCCCCAAATCCTTTTACATGTGGATCATCCCCAGGCTCTGAGGGTGATGCCAATAAAACTTGTTGGTCTATGGCAGAGTCACTGGAACAAAGGTACAGCTTCCTAGCACATACAATCCATCAACACTCTGGTGGCTGGTTTGAAAGGGAGAGAGCTCCCTTGATGATTAGGTGTGTGTATGCCAAATCAATCAGAGAACTTTAGAACGATAGCCATTATTTATGAAATGGGAGAGGCAATGGTGGTCTTTTCTTCTTCTTCTTCTTCTTCTTCTTTTTTTTTTTTTTTTTTTTGGTGATGGCCTTTTCTTTACACTACCATTAGAGTTATATGACCAAAGCATCATTCTTTAGTCATCAAGATCTGAAGACAAGAGCACTTGACCAGTACCATGCCTGGTTCAATGACAACAACAACACAGGTGCTGTTCTAGACAGACTGATGTCTCACTTGGGGCCACTTACCATCCTGATTGCTCTCTGTTACTACCAGCAAGACTGTCTGTTTCAGCCTCTTACACACTCACCCTTTTGATTTTCATCTTTAACACTTAAAACTTTGTTGCTGCCGGAAAAGGATTTGCAGCCCGGAACGGTGGCACCGCGGGAAAGAGCCCGGAGATAGGATGGAAATGAAAAAATTCTTTTTTCTTTCTCTTTCTGTCTCTTGTAATTTCTAACACCACATACACACTCTCACAAGAAACCAAGGCACGTACTCTTACAAGAAACTACAATATATATACACAATAGCGTTAACCCCGTCCGTTCTCTCTCAGGTCTCATCTCACGCGCGCCCGAGCAGGAATGGTGCTGGCCCGATCTGCTGGGTCACGGCTCAAGTCTCTCGAGATCCTGGGCCAAGTCCCGTAAGACTACGGAAGGCAGCAATGCCCAAACATGTCCATGGCCCATAGTCAACCGCAATCTTAGCCATCTCCCCAAACAGGGCTCCTGCAAAACTTAATAAATGAGTGATTACTTTGTTGAAGGCATTGTCGGGTGGAGAAGCAGAATAGAAAGCGACTAAGAAAAATAAACCCTTGGCCAAGTTGTAAAGGCTATAAAAATGCTTATGCAACAGTTTCTGCTTTAAAGGAACTCAGGTCCACTTGGGAGATAAAGCAAATAAATAACCATTAAAACTTGGCAATGAGAAGCTGGGTGCGTGTGATCCCAGAGACTTGGGAGGCTGAAGCAGGAGGAGTGCAAGTTCCAGGCCAAACTCAGCAACTTAGAGAGACCCTGTCCCAAAAAAAACAAACAACAAAAAATTTGGCAATGAAAATAGCTAAGGAAAGGCAAATATAAAGAAAGCAATTTTTGTTGTAATCATTAAAACAATTTGCTATTGGTATAGAGACAGATATATTAATAAAATGGAATAGTGAGCGTAGGAATAGATCCAAGTATATAAACATAATATTTGATAGAATTCTCATTTAAAATTGATAGGGAAAATGCAAATTATTCAATAACAGGCAAGAAGCATTCTAATCTTCAGTATATGGGCTTTTCCAGACATGAAACAAATCTTTTTTTTTTTTTTTTTTTTTTTTTTTGTTTTATTTTTTTTTAAATTTTTTTATTATTTATTTACTTATTCATCATGCACAAGTATCATTATCCTAAATGCATGATTGAAGATCTGAATGGTACTTATATGAAACAAATCTTAAAAGCCTTTCTAGATAGGTGACTTTTGTGTCTAAAAATCTAAAACATACCTTAAAATCTAAGGTCAGTGGATAATATTTAGCTCACATAAGATGGATAAAAGGCTCAGATTCATAATATCCAAAGAACTCTTACAAATGAACAGAAAAATTCCTCTCTAGAAGGATTAGAAAAAGGACATAAGTTAGAAATTCATAAAAGAAGATATATAAATGGCCAATAGGCAAATAAAAATCCTCTTCATAATGATAACACTTTTTTCTCCTTGTTGACTGGACGATATATTTTTGACTAATAAAGTACTCAGTGAGATCTGCTGCAAGTAGACTATAAGTTAGTAAATACTTTCAGGAATAACGTGGCAACATTTATTTAAAATGGAAATGTGGATTCCCTCTGATTCAGAAGTTTTGTAAAATTACATGTCTACTCAAATAACTGAACAAGGTTATTCATTACAGCACTGTTAGTTTTGTGAAAGACTGACAACAAACTATAAATTAAATAGATTACAATATATCTATATGAAAAGTTCTCTGACAAGATGAGAACTGCAATGGGCAGTTGCTTACTTGAAGATTTTATTAAAATGGGGAATCACAAAATATGAGACAGTTTAAACATATTATTTGACCTAAACGATCTAAATGTAGAAAGGTTCATCCATCTTCCAATGCTAAGACAAGCCTCTTCTTCAAGTGAGGGTTGCTGATTTGGCTTTGACTCACCTTTCTTCCAGAAGCCACACCTACACTCTCTGCACACCTTCTCAACCTTGCCTGTTCTTTCCACCTTGCTTATATTGGCCTCCAGCTTACTAAACTCTTTCCCACTTCATGGTTTCTCTCCTTCCCTTCTTAGCCTCATTGCATACTTGGCTCTTTTCTCATGCTTTAAATGTCACTTCTTCAGAGATACCTGCCACAGATACTCCTCACCACCATGTAAGGTTACTATGAACCGGAAAGTAGGCCCTCACTAGAATCTGCTGGTGCCATCATCTTGGACTTCCTAGCCTCCTGACTGTGAGAAATAAACTTCTGCTGTTTGTAAGACATCTAGTTTGTGGCATTTTATTGTAGCAGCCTGAATGGACTAAGACACTGAGCAGTTACAAAATCTCAGGTCAACTCTGGCTTTGATCTGACCCATAAAGGAAGTGTGTTAGCTTGCCATCACTATAACAAAATACCTGAGATAATGAACTTATAAAAGAAAGGGTTAGTGGGTGTGGTGGTATATGCCTATAATCCCAGCTACTCCAGAGACTGAAGTGGGAGGATCACTTGAGTCCACAAATTAAAATCAGTCTGGGCAACTTAGCAAGACCTGTCTCAAGACAAAAAGATAGACAAACAAAAACAAAAAAAACAAAAGATATATTTTGGTTCAAAGTTTTGGAAGGCCCAGTCCACGACGGATCAGACCTGTTCTTTTGAGCCTAGAGTAAGGCAACACATCATGGTGGGGCACCACCACTTACATCACAACCAGGAAACAAAAGAGAAAAAGGAAGGTGCCAGGATCCCACAGTTCCCTTAGAAGGAACTTACTGGAATATACTTAGTCCTCCCACTAAGCCCCTGCCTCCCAATAGCATCACCCTCACCCTAAGGGCCAAACTTTTAACACATGGCCCAGTGGGGACATTCAACATCCAAACTATAGCAGGGAGCATGAGTGACTAGGAGGAGTTGTCCTCCTTGGAGGCAGCATGGCCATTGGCATCTACATTAGTTAGTCATATGCTGAGGACAGCCTTCAGGTGAGGAGCTCCTATCAGCAGGAGCAATTCTCTGGCAAAAATGGGCAGCTGGGAGACTTATCTATCAAAACTCAGAGCGGCTAGGGAATGTACTTAGTGAAGAGCATCTGAGCTTTTATTTCTTTATTTTTATTTTTTGCAGTACTGGTGATTGAACCCAGGGGTGCTCTACCACTGAACTACATGCCCAGCCCATTTTGAGTTTTGTTTTGGGACAGGGTCTTACTAAGTTGCCTAGGCTGGCCTTGAACTTGCTCCTGCCTCAGCCTCCCCAATAGCTGGAATTACAGGTGTGTGACACTGTGCCCAGCCACCTGAACTCTTTTTTTAAAGGCATACAACATCTACCCCACCACTGGAGCCAGAAAGAGTGATGCTCTAATGGACTTGAACCAGTCAGGGTTCACCCTTGGAACTCTGGGCTTTACTATGGTCTGAATGTTGGTGTCCCAACAAAATTCATATGCTGGAACCTAATTTCCAATGTAACAGTACCAAGAAGTAGGACTTTTGTACATGATTGTTATGAAAGCTACATCCTCATAGGTGGGATTAGTGCCCTTCCTTAGCCCTTCCACCACATGAGGATACGACATCTATGAAGATTTTATGTGGCACTGAATCTATTAGTGACTTGATCTTGGACTTCTAGTTTCTAGAACTTGAGCAACTACTTTCTGTTGTTCATAGATTACCCAGTCTAAGATGGTACTTTGTTAAAGCAGCCTGAATGAATTAAGACATGTAGGGTCAATCCCACCTAACCAACCCACTGCTGAGAAATTCATGGTAGTGTAAAAATGGGGAATGTGAAGAATGTATGGTGACCAGGCACCCAAGAAATGTTTGTATACCTCCCACCTGAATTACTTGTTATATATCATCCTGTTTATTCCCCTCAGAGCTCTTGCCATAATCTGTAATTCTCTTATTTATTATTTTCTGACTACTAAAATGTAAGTTGAATGAGAATAAGAACCTTATTTCTTTTGCTCATTGCTGTAGCCTAAGAATATATTGGTCTGTCTGGTACATAGTATGAAACCAGTAAATATTGCTTACATTTCTGATAGGTCTTCAAATGTGCAAAGGCATGGAGATAAGGGGGTAGGGGAGAGTAAAAAAGAATTCCCGACCAGTGATTCTCAGTATCATCTAAGAATTAGATACACAAATTCTTGGCCCCCTACTCTAGACTTAGTATATCACAAACTCTGGGAACAAGTCTCAGTGATTTTTGTTTACCAAACCTGCCAGGTGATCTTAATGCTCAGGAGAGTTTGAGAATCACTGCTCTAGACTAAAACATGGGATTTATGCCAAGTAGTAGTGATAGGTAAAGTGGTAGAGAAATTCAGGATCATATTATTGTGGTTGGGTAATACATTAAAATTTCAGGACTGAGCTCTGTGGTAGAGCACTTCCAGGTGAGGCCCTGAGTTCAATCCTAAGCACCACACACACACAAATAAAATAAATTAATGTAGTGATTACTGTATGTATTATGGGTTTGTTTTTCCATCTCTAAAACACAATCAATAAAAGGAAGAAAAAGTAATTCTTCCTCCTCTCTTTTTGGAAGAGCTATTAGTTCTTTGAATTCTGGACACCTTTACTGGTGGTTGAGAGACAGGAGTGGGTGGAATTGATGGTATTTGATTTTTTAGGCCAGGAGGAAATGTGCCACCCTTAGGATGCACCCAGTTACCTCCATTCTCACCCTCAGTCACAACCACGTCCTTGCTCTATCAGTTTTCATAAATAAACTTAATTTTAAGCAGTTTTTTATTCACAGAAAAATTGCAAAGACAGTATAGAGACTTTCCTATACCCTGAAAGCAGTTTTTCCTATTAACATCTTACATTGGTATGGTATGCTTGTCATACCTAATAAAACAATATTGAGCTGAGCAGGGTGGTAAACTCCTATAGGAGGCTGAGGCAGGAGGATATCAAGTTTGAGGCCAGCCTCAGCAATTAGCCAGACCCTGTCTTTAAATAAAAACTAAAATGGCTTGGGGATGTAGCTCAGTGGTAGCATGCCCCTTGGTTGGTTCAATTGCCAGCACTGCAAAACAAAACAAAACACCCACAAAAATTTATTATTAGAGTCCATACTTCATTCAGATTTTCTTAGTGTTTATCTAATGTCCCTTTTTCTATCCCAGAATCCATCTAGGATTCCATATTATATTTAGTCACCATGTCTGCAGTGAACTTTTTTTGATTGTGGCAGTTTCTCAAACTTTATTGCTTTTGGTGACCTTGGCAGATTTGAAGAGTACTAGTTAGGTATTTTATAGAATATCCCTCAACTTGGATCTGCCTGATGTTTTTCTTGTGATTAGACTAGGGTTATGGTTTTGGGGCGGAGGTAAGCTGCCACGTTAATCATATAATATTAAAGGTACATACTGTTGACGTGATTTATCACTGTTGATGTTGATCTTGATCTGAGCCTAAGTTAGGTGACCATGAAAGGAGGATGGATTTGTGAAATGTTACAAAGGGAAGGTTGTCCTGGCTGAGATTCTGGCTGGCTCTGGCTGAGCTGAATCACAGGGGAAGAGGGGTGTGATTGGCACACAGTCACCTGCTGACTGTGTCTGCCACTCAGATCACCTGGGAGAGTTCTCCAAGCACAACTTTTACAGTCACCTGGAGGAGACAGCAGGGTCTTTCTAGGACCTTGGGCTTTGAGTTTGCAGATATGGTGGAAGGAATTGAAAGGCCTTCCTCAGCGTTCTCCAAGTTTCTTAGTCATTTGTATAAACTGTGTCTGAGGTCTATTAGAATTGAAGCTGAAATTTTCCCAGAGGAAGGGAGCTAGACATCCGTTTCATAAGATGCATTTGACTCTAGAAAGAATTGAAGGACATACATTAAAATGTTAACAGTGTTTTAACTCTGGGTAGTGGATTTAGAGGTTGTATTAGTTTCCCCGGCTGCTGTCATAAAGTGCCACAAACTAGGTAGCTTAAAAGAACAGAAATTTATTGTCCCAGGATACTGGAGGCTACAAGTCTGAAATCAAGATGTTAGCAGCACCATGTTCCTCCTGAATACTGTGAGGGTGGAGACTTCCCTGCTTCTTTCTAGCTTCTAGTGGCTTGCAACAATTCTTGGTGCTCCTTGGTTTGCAACTGCAGCATCCTTTTTCTCTGTCATCTCATGGTATTCTGCCTGTGAGTTTGCATACAGTTTTCCCTTTTCTTATAAGGATCTTAGTCAGATTGGATTTAGGACTCATTCTACTGTAGTCTGACCTCATCTTAACTTGATTGTATCTGTAACAGCCCTATTTCTGCTCAAAGGTTCTGAGAGGACATGCATTTTGGAAGAACACTATTGAACCTCGTACAGGGGTAGGGATATTTTCTTCTTCATACATTTCTTTTTTTATTATTCTAATTTGTTGTACACATTTGCAGAGTACATTTCATTTCATATTACATATAAAGAGCACAATTTTTCAAGTTGCTGGCTTAATATAAAGTATTTTTACAACAATTATGTCTTCATACATGTATTTTCTTTTTGCAACTTACACACATTACTTCTATATCAGCAAAAAGCAATAGACCACGACCAATAAAATTTGTTCTTCTTTGAAAAATGCAATAAATTGCATTTGGTGAAAGGGGCCAGTGCTGTCTTAAAACATATGGGAAAAGTTACTCATGCCAATCATGGTGCCTGTGCTAGGAATCTCCCTATACACCCCGCCAACCCTGTTGGAAGACAGGGAGGAGTGCTGGCTGAGGTGCCTGGGGAAATGTCTGGGCATTTCTCCTTAGGCCAGGGCAGAGGGTGGAGGAATGTTCTGTCTTGCTGTAGGAGGGCTGCGGGTTTCCTAGATGTGGGGCTTCTCCTGGGGACTGCTTAGGCTTTCTGCAGCAGCATCCCCTTTCTGAACAAACGCAGGGAGGCAGCCTGGACAAACATGAATGTGATAACTGAAGACACATTCCCCCTGGCTCCATAAACACTCGCCAGGAGTCAGACCCTGTGTTCCCAGCCTCTCTCAGGTACCAGGCCCATGGGGTGGTGATTTCTTTCATGACAGCCACACCCAGGCCGTCCTTTATTAGTCACAGCACATGCTTAACTCTGCTTAGTTCTGTTCCCCTGATGTTCTGCACGTCCCACCATCCAGCAGTGCGTGCTTACCCCTCCCTAGGGCTGCTTGGACTGAACAACATCTCGTGCAACACGTTCTAAAGGAGCAGCTGGGAATCAGGGAATCAGGTTTAAGTCTTGCATTTTCAGCACGACTGCTTTAGAAATCCTTTAGACATTTGTGTTTATGGGTGCCAGAAACACAAAGCAAACAAGGGAGAAAGAAGGAGTCCTTAGTGTGTTTCACTTAATCAAAAGTTCCATCTGCTTCTTTCAGAAGGCCCTGATGCCAGAATGGTTTTTGTTACTATAATAGCATCCTGTTCAGAGATTGAGACTTTCAGTGGATAGTTTTGACCATTAAGAAACAAAAACACAACTGATTCTCTAAAGGGGGAAGGGCATTCTTTAAACAACACTTCATAGGCCTGAAACGCTTATAGAATGTCAATATCAAGTTCAGTCCTAATTGACTGAGGCCCAGGCTTTCACCCTTTGCCTACATAGCTATTTAACCCTTTACCAGGGTAAAGGATAGCCAAAAGATTAAAAATAAACAGCAACAAAAAATTCCCTCTTCCTTCCTTCTTTCCAGGGGTATTTAACCACTGAGCCACATCCCCACTCCTTTTTATTTTTTCAATTTTTGAGACGGGGTTTCACCAAATTGCTTAGGGTCTTGATAAATTGCTAAGGCTGGCCTCGAACTTGTGATCCTCCTGCCTCAGCCTCCTGAGTCTCTGGGATTACGAGTGTGTACCACTGCACCTGGCTCCCTCCTCTTTAAAACAGGCTCTATTTCTTATCAGAAGTCACTTCTTCCTGATTCACCATGGCTGGTGCCCTTTACCCAGAGGTTCCTGGGGGGCCATTGCTCTGAATGCTTGCATATATGGTTCCATTCTGTCCTCCTACACCACTGTCATCCCCTTTCACAAAAAAGGAAATGGAGACTCAGAGAAATCGAGTGACTTAATTCAAATCTTAGTCACTGGCATCTTGAGTCTCTAGGTCTGAATGACCACGAAGCCTGGAATCTTCACGCTACATTGAGCTGCTCCCAAAGAGGGCAACACCCATTAAAGTTTCCTCTGCAGGGGGTGAAAGTAGTAGGCTTTCATAGCTATGAGTTGGACATGGTTTCCAATTCCCTTTTTCACTATTTTCTGTGTAATGTTAAGGTAACTCACTTTTCAAAATTGTACATGACCTGCTTGTAGAATGGTTCCCTGTCTCAGAGGCTCTACTGTCACCAGGTGTCTCCTCAGCAGGCCCCAACCAGCATACCTTATTTTAGGGAAGCGGAGGACTGAAAGAAGATACAAAGTATAGGCCCTGGGAACACCATGCTCAGGGCAGCCCTGGCCCAGAACCTCTGGCCAGCCTAGGTGTTCCAGAGGCACCCAAACTACCTGATGGAAAAGCACATTGTTCTTTTCATTCTCATTACAATGTAAAATAAGCCCAGTCCCTCTGGCTATCATGAAATCTGAATTCCTGCTCTTCCATTCAGTGACAGTTTTAAGTTTGGCATGTATTCTTCTAGCATTAAAAATAAATAAATAAATAAATTATATATGTATAAAAATATGGAATTTTTGTTTTCTTTAAATGGCATCTTGCTGCATCTATCATTTTGCAACTTGCTATTTTCATTCAATATATTTTTGAGATTTAAACATTTTGATACACACAGATGCAGTTTACCACTTTTAATATCTCTAATTGTACTCCATTTTAATAGATAAATGCATTTGAATTTCTAGTTTTTTTCCTTTCTTTTTTTATTTATAATAGTAGTATGTATTATAATTCATAATGCACATATATAGCATCTTTTTACATACAACTGTTTGTATATAAAGTATATAAGTACCATTCAGATCTTCAATAATGCATTTAGGATAATGATATCAATCTCATTCAACCACCAATTTTTTTTCCTTTTTCCTCCCCCTCCCTCCCCCTTGCTCCCTCCCTTCCCCTCCCTTTCCTTTGACCATTCTAGTGTTCCTCTAATCCTCCTATGTACCCCCATCCAACAACACTGTGAATTAGCCTCCTTATATCAGAGAAAACATTTGGTATTTGGATTTTTGAGATTGGCTAACTTCACTTAGCATTATATTCTCCAACTTCATCCATTTACCTACAAATGCCATTATTTTATTCTCTTTTATTGCTGAGTAAAATTCCATTTTGTATATATACCACATTTTCTTTATCCACTCATCTACTGAGGGACATCTAGGTTGGTTCCACAACCTACCTATTGTGAATTGTGCTGCTATAAATATTGAAGTGGCTGTGTCACTGTAATATGCTGTTTTTAAGCCCTTTGGGAATAGACCCAGGAGTGGGATAGCTGGGTCATATAGTGGTTCCATTCCCAGTTTTGCAAGAAATCTCCATACTGCTTTCCATAGCAGTTGCACCATTTTGCAGTCCCACCAGCAATGTAAGAGTGTGTCTTTCTCCCCACATCCTCTCCAACATTTATTGTTTTTTGTGTTCTTGATCACTGCCATTCTGACTGGAGTGAAATGAAATCTTAGAGTAGTTTTGATTTGCATTTCTCTAATTGCCAGTGATGTTGAGCATTTTTTCATGTATTTGTTGATTAATTGTGTATCTTCTTCTGAGAAGTGTCTTTTCAATTACTTAGCCCATTTATTGATTGGATTTTTTTTTTTTTTTTGTTAAGTTTTTTGAGTTCTTTATATATTCTAGAAATTAGTGCTCTATCTGATGTGCACGTATTAAATATTTGTTCCCAATTTGTTGGCTCTCTATTCACCTCAGTGATTGTTTCTTTTGCCGAGAAGCAGCTTTTTAGTTTTAATCTATCCCATTCATTAATTCTTGGTAATAATCAAGAATTTCCAGTTTTTTGCTAGCATGAACAATGCTAAAATAGACACACCTGAACTCAGGACTAGCACCCTGCACAGCTCTGGAAAGCTCGATTCATATCTATATGGACGTGCCTTCCAGAGTTGTGCACACACAGCCTACTCTGCTGTGCTTGGTGGCCTTGCCAGTGTCTCCTCCATTCATTATTTGACAATGTTTATTGAATGCCTGCTGAATGCAGGGCATTGTTCCAAGTGTTTTCCTTGTATTAATCTATTTACCTTCGAACAGCCCTAAAAAGTACTATTTTTATCATTCTCATTTTGCAAAGGAGGAAAATGAAGGGGGCTGGGGGTGATTATTTGGCTAAGGCCAATCTATAAGCTGCAAACCCAGAATCACAACCTAGACAGTCTGGCCCCTGTGTCTGGGGCCATAAGTCTCCGTTATGTTTAACTCTCCACTTAGTTAACGTCTCCCACCCAGCTGTGCCAAGAGCAGGAATCATGGGGAGCTCCTCTTTTTGCTGCATGAGTGCCCCATAGTGTCTGGCCTCCATTAGGGGATTCCTACTGTTCTGTTGGTCATTTTCCTCACTGTTCTGTTTCTTTTCTAATCAACCTTCCCTCTTTCCCATCCCTATATATTTACTACCCTTTGTAAGGCCCCTTCTCATGTCTGCCTCCCATAACATTCCAAAACCCTTCACACAGGCTTTTAAAAAGTGACATTTGCACATCACAGATATATGACCAGGGCAGTTTTATAATGTGGCCTAATTTGGGGGGGGGGGGGGGAATATTTTACCAAAGGGTAAGGGAGGACTTGGGATGTTTTCTGCCCTCAGGAGGCCCAGACTTGCAACCCTGTAGGCCTACAACTTAACAGAAGGTTCTGCTATGTTCACACATTCAGTAAAGTACTTCTAATTCTGTCTTTCAGCCGTCAGGCACGTAGGCAACTTCCTTTTATAAAGTTGGTGGTTGTAACTAAACAGGTGCAGATTCGAGGAAATGCAAACCCCAGCCCCCACACCACGTGAGATGGGGTTGATTAGGGACCCATTCCCCAACCCCAGCGTCCCCCCCCCCCCCCCCCCCCTCCCCCCCCCCCCCCCCCCCCCCCCCCCCCCCGGATTTCAGTTACTGGCTTCCACCCTTTATTGGCCTCCACAGACTCCCTTTAGGCGCGACCCCTTGCAGCTGGGCCTCCAAGCAGTCACTTCTCCAACTACTTTCCTGTGAGGGAGCCAGTGTGCGGTTCAAAGAAGGAAAACACACAGGGGTCAAGGAGAAGGTCAGCCGAGGAAGGTCCACTACCGGGGCTCATCCTGCCGCTCACCTTCCCACCCCTCCAGGGCGGCCAGCGCTGACCGGGTCAGGGCCCGGGAAGGGCGAGCCTCATGTGCAAGTGGCTTTCGAGGGGGACACCTTGGGGCGCTGTGATTCCGCAGGGAGGAGGGCACACGCAAGCAAGCGGGATAAGCTAGAAGGCCCCTCCCGAGGCGTCCCAGCCGATCGCTGGCTGGGCGGAGCTGGCCCGGCTGAGGGCTGCTGTGGAACGCGCTGACTCACGCTCTGGCTACGTGAGCGGCGAGCCGGGCGGGACAGGCCGGGCTGTGCAGCCCTGGAGCGCCGCCCGCCGCGCGCCTGGCATCGGGCCCAGCCGCGGCGCGCCCAGGCGGGACTTTACCCCGGGCCTGGCTGCTCAATCGCCCGCCGGCTGCTCTGCTGGCCATTTTGATGTCTTTACAGCTTTCTGCTTGCAGTGGGGCTGTGATCTTTGATTCGAAGCGATAGCACGAGGGAATTTCTACGAGGGAGGAACAGCTAGAGCCACGGATAGCTAGGCACACTGGCTCTTGCTTTAGCATCTCCTTGGCCCCCGGGGAGTCCATGATGGCCTGAGGCCCAGCCTCTGGGTTTGCATTTTATAGCCTCTCACCTAAGTGAAGAGCCGTTTAGAATCACTGCTACTTTTATCTCAGTCGATCCCTAAACAGCCATGTGATGTGGAAAGGGCGGGCACCTTTCAATCTATTTGACAGTCAGGAAGTCAGCGCTTAAATTTAGGTATTTTGTCTGTTGACAATGAAGAGATTGTTGTGCCATAACTTTTAAGAACTGAGCTTAATTTTCACACTGAAATTACCTGTTTCAGTCATGTCCCATTCTCCCGTGTAAGAGAAAAAGGGGGAGGGGGAGAGCTTGAATTGATGGGTGTGAAATCTTCCCACTGTATGCATAGCTCTGTACTTTCTAGATTTAAATGGACACAACTGCGCTTCTAGTAAAACCAGTGTTCAATAAGTAACTGACTAGTCCTAAGACCACCAAGTGAGTCCTTGGGTGCTCTGGGCTTCCAGCTGCCAGGCTTGCATGAGAGTCCTGGGGCAGCCTGCTGGGCAATGGACTTCCCGCAGGGTGAGTGACTCCTGGGAGCCTCAAACTATCCGCACTTTACTACTGCTCAGGTTTGCTGTGAGGCTCCACACAAAAATGGAATTTTCCTAACTACTGTGGCCCAAAGAAATGAGAGATGAGATTCTTTTCGTAGGTCTAGGATACTGGGGGGTGGGGGGTAGTGCAAGACACTGTCCACTTCAGAAAAGTCTGTCTCTCTCCTGTTTGCGCATGTTAGGGAAGCCATGGAGAAAGAAGTTTCTATAGAATCAGTAGAAACAAAAATGAGATGAAGTCATGTGGAAATTCTGCCTTTAGACAGAGTCCTAAGAGTCCTAGGTTACAGAATCTTGACTGTGTACATAGACATAAGACATTTGTAGAGCACTTTTCAGTTTTGCCGACTTTGGGGTGTTTTTGTTCTAATTTCTGTTTCTTGTCTTTTCTTTCTTTCTTTCTTTCTTTTTTTCTTTTTTTTTTTTTTTTAAGATGGGGACTTTCCAAACCAATTTCTAAACTTTATAAAAAAAAGAATAATATATCTTATAAAAAAAGAATAATATATACCCTTATAAAAATATATATATACCCTTATTCTCAGCATGGAATTTTCAGGTCAAATGACATAAACATCTTCATGACCCTTATAAATATATACCCTTATAAAAAAGGAATAAAATACAAAAGAGAAAAAACCCTAATAATCACTCCATTATACAAAATGTTAGCATTTCAAGTATATTTCTTCTCAGGTATTTTAAAAGTTCATTTATAATATAATTGAGACTGCACTCAGTTTTGCTGTTATTTACTTAATATTGTACACATTTTCCCATGCCATTAAACCTCCTGTAGTCATTTTATGAATGTATTATAGTTTTTTTCAACAGTTCCCTTATTATTGGAAGTTTAGATTGTTTCTGATTTTTTGGCTAAGCAGTACTCTCATCAATACTTTGTATGTAAAATATTTAATCTCCTTATTGATGATATTCTCAGCATGAAATTTTCAGGTCAAATGACATAAACATCTTCATGACAAGATCACATTGCTATGTGCAATTTCCATGAGTTCATACAGCATGGAACTGCTTCTTAATGTGCATTGCTGAATGAGTGAAGGAATAATATTCCCTTGTAGGAAGATTTGCCTAGGAAATATTAAAACTAAAGATGACATTTCATCCCAACTGGCTGTATCCAGCTGAAACTAATAAAGGGCCCTGAACTTTAAGGGACCCCACAGGACCTATCTGAAGACTTTTTCCTGATCCATGACAATGGGACTTGTTAAAAATAACTGCCTATCCAGAGAGCTAATTTACAATGCTTAATTAGAATAACCAACAGGCACTCCCCTTTCTAGAACTTGGAAAAGCAAAAAACAAACAAACAAACAAACAAACAAAAAACACAAAACCCTGACCCTTCCTTCTTCAAGGAACTACACTGTAATTTCTCCATTGGTGTATATACCATTGCCTGGTGAATTAGTAGACTGAGTTGTGATTATATTTTTTAATGCCTTTGGTTATCTTAACCTTATTCTTTGACAAATGAGGATTGTCAAAATGAAATACATAAATTTCCAGCAATCTACAGTTCTACCACCAGAGTTTATAAGTGTGTCTTAGTGCTCCTTTGCTAATATTGCGTATGATCATCTTTATAACCCTTGTTATTTAATGAATTAAAATGGGAGATCATTTTTTGCCTACTTAATGAACTGGATTGGACTTTTTTCTTTTTCTTTTTCTTTTTTCTTGTCCTGGGGGTCAAACCAGGCCCATACTGCTGAGCTACGTTCTTGCATTGGATTTTTAATACAACTATGATTATTGTATTTTGACTTATGTATCTATTGAGATCTTAGTAACTTTCTTATCACTCAGTATGACCTATTCATACATTAAGACTATTGCAGAGTAAATTCTTTATTTTTTTTAATTTATTTTGATGCTGGGTCCTTGTGCATGCTAATCACGTGCTCTCCCACTCAAACTACACCCTCAGCAATGTAGCAATGCCAAGAAAATCCTCATACAACACGTTATTTTGATGTATTAAGTTTTTGAAATAATTGTGTATTTAAATTACTCATTGTTAAAGGTGTTCTGAAGTGGAACGAATGATTTATAGGCATTAGAATTATTTAAGTCAAGGCTCTTTGATCCTTTGGGAAGAATTAAAACATCTGATGATAGGTTGAATTAGTGATCTTTAATTACTTATTTTTGAATTTGGGGTCTTATTCTATTGCCCAGGCTGACCTGAACTCTGGTCTCTGGCAAGCCTCCTATCTTAGCCTCCTGCGTAGCTGGGACTATAGGTATGTGCCACCACACCTAGCTATAGTGATCTTCAAGTTTCTTTTAATCCTTAAAATTTTGTAATTCTATAACTTTTCCAAAGGTTTAAGGTTAATAAGATTTCTTTCTACTACTTCATAAAATTGACAGGATCCTAAAGGAATCTAATGACAAAGGGAACCAAAGGATGATTTCTAGAAGCTTATGGTTTTATTTACACCTTTAGAGAAAAGCCCAATGTGATCAGCATTGTGGCTCTATCCTGGCCCTTTAGAATTTGTTGGTCAGCAGTAAAATGCACCACTAAAATTTTTACATGAAGAACATTGATTTTGCAAACTTTTCCTAATGCAACTTTTGGTCTCTTACATGTAATAGACTCTCTAAACTGTACCTTTACTCCTTATTAAGTATTCTTTATTGTTGAACATTGTTACATGTTTAGATATACATAACAATACATGAAATTGCTGTAGATTATTATTTTTTGGGGAGGGTGGGTACCAGGGGATTGAACTCAGGGGTACTTGACCACTGGGCAACATCCCCAACCCTTTTTTGTATTTTTTTATTAGAGACAGGGTCTCACTGAGTTGCTAAGTGCCTTGCCATTGCTGAGACTGACTTTGAACTCACGATCCTCTTGCCTCAGCCTCCCAAGTGCTGGGATTACAGGCGTGCACCACTGCACCCAGCTTTTTGCTGTAGATTATTTCATATTTACATACTCATAACTGTATAAGCTCTATTTTTAATGTTATTGCTTATGTAGTTTTCAGTTAAAGGCCAACTTTGAATACTATTACCAACAGGAATTGATATCAACTCCATTGTGATGTCTATATAGATTTTTATTGTGGATGTACTTAATTCCTGTGTCTTGACACTAGCATAAATGACATAAATCTCATATATGCATTTATTTACACTATGAAAGCTATCTATGTTTTGACAGCTTCTGTATTTTCCTAAATGAAATGCCATTGACCTTTGTAGTCTATAGGCCACAAATTTTGTGGTGGAGGAAGCAAGTAGGACCTGATTCTGTTGTATTCTAGAGTTTAGTGCTTGGCATTCTGTATACTCTCTGTTGTATTAAATTGAATGTAATCAATTTTATGTAAAAAATAAACATAAAAATGTGTGAGAGACTATGGATTGTGTGTGTGTTGAGAAAGTAAATAATTTGAGCCTCTTCTAGGAATTAGACACTAAACTGGCATATCATATGCTTTATCTCATTAATTCCCACAACTACTCTTTAAGAGTTTGTTTTTTTTTTTTTTTTTTTTTTTTGCTTTTGTTTTATTTTTACAGAGGAGGGGGTCCACGGTTCAGAAAGATCAACTAGCTTGGTCAACCAATAAATGGTAGGCCTGAGATTTGTTCTCAATTTATGCTAGCTGGAAAATCCAGGCTCTTTTCTCCTGACCAGGAGAAAAACTGTCTCTTGACAATTTGGGATGAAAGGCATATTGTGTCAACCTAAAAGGTCTTTTGAAGCACATTGAGTGTGAGAACAAAGAGTTTATTTCAGTCAAAATGAGGATGGCAACCTGGGAGGAAGACACAAATTCTAGTTATCCAGAAAAAGCACTCCTGAAATGGCACCTGAGGGGTCTGGGTTTTCATACAGGGAAACAATAATAACAACAACAACAACAAGGAGGTTACAGCAAACCAGTTGTTACAATTGCGTTGGTCAATCATAATAGCACAGACTGTTGATTGGTTGTTAGTCACTTATGTTTTACACATGTCAGGAAAGTTTGTGATAAGCAGGAAAAAGCTTTGGCTAGGATTATTCATTATCTTTACACCATCAGAGAATCTTCAGAAATCAGCTGTGCTAAGTGAGAATGTGGTAACAGATCTGGAACAAAAGGGAAGGCACACTCAGTACTTATATGCACATGTGCAACTCTGTCACAACTCTGTTGCAACTCTACAATATAGAATACCCAATCAGGATGTATGTCACCATATAGGGGCGACAAAAAGGCTAACATGTAATGGGGAAATTAACAGAGGATATATAGGCAATGCCTTGCTGTGCTTGGGGCTCAGCCTTTGAACATGAATCTGCTGGGTCAGTGCTGGCACTAATAAGTTCTGCTTCCTGACTGAAAGCCTTGGTGACCCTTCTCTCTGTGTGAGAATCCTGCAAAATTTCTTGAGGGCTTGTGTCTGGGATTTGGAGACAGTAATTGCACTTCCTTTGTCACCAGGGTGCAAGCCCTGGAATGCTGGGAGAAGTGACCTCTCCTGGTGCCAATGGATCAATTGATCCATAGGAACTAGCTCTCCTGGCATGCCACGACAAGGACCCGAGGAACACAACAGAACCCTGTGGGATCCAGGAACCAGAGTGGGGAGCACCACCTGTCAGACACGTAGAGACCCAGGTTCAAGAGGTAGATCTGCCCCTAAGGGGGAGAAAGGGAGCCTTATCACTCCCAGAGTTGCCCGCATAATCTCAATTGCACTAGACAAACTGCAACTCTACGGTACCGTGTGGAGGGCTGGAGATGTGTTGTGAGTGAGTGAATGAGATGGACAGGGGATAGTTCTGGCCTGACCAAGCGCTGAAGTGAGTGTGGAGTCCTGATCCATGGGTCCATGGCAGTTCTCACACTGCTTAGGGTGGCCCTCCTCAGAGGGGTCCTGATGCTGGGATTTATACCATTCCACCAATGCTAAGAGGTGCCTGAGATATCTCCACAAGAAGAGCAACTGAAGATGGATAAAACAATTGTTCACCCCATTCCCCTGTCTCTTCTCATATGTGTGATTGTCATCTTTGGCAGGGGGAGGGTGGGGTGAGGGTGGGAGGAAATGGGTGGCAAACAGCAAACTTACTCCCCGAGAGGAAATTTTTTGATAAAAAATTTCAAAACAAGATATTCCAGAGATTATGGAGTTAGGTTGACTCCTGGAAAACTCTGGACCTTTTGTGAAATAGGTTGGCCTTCATTCAGAGTAGGTTGGCCCTTCAAAGGGTCACTAGATTTAAAAAAAACCCAAAAACTAGTTAGCAAGGTGTTTAGGGTTATCACAGGGGACCCAGGCCACCCTGACCAATTCCCCTACATTGACTGCTGACAGGTCATGGTCTTCCCTCAGCCACTTTGGCTGAAGGCTTGTCTGGAAGAGAACTATAAAATTATGATGGCCCAGGTGATGGCTCCCTCAAAAATGCTGACTGAACCCTGAGAAGCCCATTCTCTCTGGGGAGCCAAAGGAGATTCCCCCACCTCGTGCACCACTGTATCCTTGGCTGCCTCCTGTACTCCCTGTATCTACTGCAGCTGGAACCCTGCCAGAGTCTGCTCACACCTCTGAGGCCACTCCTGGAGGAAGGCCACCTGAAATGCCCCTGGCAATAGCCACCCTGGAGCCACCAGTCTTAACCTGCATACTCTGGCCAAGAAACACCAGGAGGACCCTGCTGGCAGCCTTCCTCCCAGTAGAGGCCCAGGTGCCCTACAGATGCCACTGAGAGAAACCTTGGGGCCCATCTACAATGATTAAGACGATCGGGTGCAAGGGGACAACACACCTTCATTTATCAGCCTTTTACTGCAACTGATCTCCTGAACTGGAAAAACCTTATGTCCTCCTTCATTGAGAAACCTCAGGCTATGATTGATTGAATGCAATCCATCATTTAGACCCACAAGTCCACTTGGACTGATTGCCACCGGCTGCTTCTGACTCTGTTTAAGACTGAAGAATGTGGCTGAATTACCCAAGCCACGTTAAACGGGTTGGAGGAACATTCCTGGCAGGAACCGTGAATGCCCAGGCTTACACCCAGAACCAATTCCCCGAGGAAGGTCCCTGATGGGACCCTAATGTTGAATGGGGATTTCAGATGCTTGAGCGTTATCAAGAGGCTCTTTTAGGCAGCATGAAGGAAGGAAGAAGCCCATGAACATGAGCAAGCAATGCTCTGGGGACCTAAAGAGAGCCCATATCAATTCCATGAGAGGCTACGTGAAGCATTTTATCTTTACATCCCTCTGACCTAGAAGCAGCTGGGAATCAGCTAATGGTTAACTCAACCTTTGTGAGTCAGGCCCAGGGAGACATGGGGTATAAACTACAGAAGTTAGAGGGCTTCTCTGGAATGAATGCCAGCCAACTACTGGAAATTGCCATGAAAGTATTTGTCAGCCGATACCAAGAGGCCTGGTGTGAGGCAAACTGGAAAATGAAATGGAAGGTATATCTGCTTGCTGCAGCCCTAGTGGAACAGTCAGGACATTCCTGGAGAGGTGTCCTGTCAGGCTGATGCCACGGCCAGAGAAGGAGGTGATGAGAAGTTTCACCTTCCAAGAGATGATATTAGGAAGGAGCCAGTATGCTCATTCACATCAAGAAGGTCACTGGAAGAAAAATGCCTCCAACATTTCAGAGGATTATAACCCAGTCCCTAGATGAAGGGGAAGAGGCTGATTGATTCAAGGATGCTACCAACCAATGCAACAACCATATTTGTTGGATTGGCTGACATGGGAAACTATGAGAAAGACTGGGACAGACCAGGCTCCATTTTGTTAGGGCCTCAGGAGTCTATGGTCCTGAGGGGTCCACCCATGGGGGGCTGACCCATGAATTTCACTGTCGATACTGGAGTAGGACGTTCTGTGGTGACTCAACCTGTGGGCTCCCTCTTGCAGAAACAAGCCATTATTGTGGGAGACACAGGCAGCCAATCTCATTGTCGCTTCTTATTGCCTTGGTGATGCAATTAGATGGCCATGAAGTTATTCACAAATTCCTATACCTCCCTGACTACCCATGCCTTTAATGGGTCAGGACCTATTGGGAAAGCTGCAGGCCCAGATAACTTTCAACTCTGGTGGCCAAGCCACTCTGACCCTAGGAAAGCCAGAAGTGAAAATCCTGACTCTCATGGTCCCCTAAGGAAAAGAATGGTACCTCTATGGTCTCTTAGGAAGGCCACATCAGGGAACTGAGCTTCCTTTTCAGGTGCCTGGGGTGTGGGCTGAAGACAACCCTCCTGAACTGGTAGTAGAACTAAAGCCAGGGGCTGAGCCTGCCCACCGAAAACAATATTTCATTCCTTGTAAGGCACAAATTGGGATCCAGAGGAACCTAGAGACACTTCTAATGTGTGAAATCCTCCGACCCTGTCCTGGAACACACCTCTCCTGCCAGTTCAGAAGCCAGGAACAGATGGGTATTGGCTGGTTCAGGACCTATGAGTAGGCCACTGTTACTCTACACCCAGTTGTCCCTAACCCCTATACTCTCCTAGGTCTCATCCCCATTGAAGCTGCCTTCTTCACATGTCTGGACCTCAAGGATGCCTTCTTCTGTATCTGCCTGGCTCCTCAGAAGTCAACCAATCTTCCAGTGGGAAAATTCTGAGAATGGAGACAAAGGCCAGCTGACATGGACTAGACCGCCTCAAGGATTTAAAAATTCTCTAACCGTTTTCAGCACTACTTTAGCCTCTGATTTAAAAGCTTTCCCGGCAGATCAACATAGCTGTATACTACTCCAGTATGTGGATGACCTACTGCTGGCCAGGCAGACACAGGAAGATTATATGAAAGGAACACAACAACTCCTCACCCTCCTATGGGAAGCTGACTACAAGGTTTCAAGTAAAAGGACTCAAATTTGTCAAGAAAAAGTAAAAAACCTCTATTTTCGCCTATTGCAAGGACAATGTCAAGTCACCCTGGGGAGAAAACAGGCCATCTGCTCAATCCTGTTTTTGTCAACCCAACTCCAGGTTTGAGAGCTCCTCAGGGCCACAGGTTTCTGTAGAATCTGGATACCCATCTTCTCTATCTTGGCAAAACCTCTTTATGAGTCTACAAAGGGGGAAAACTAAGAACCTTTATTGTGGGAATGAGCCCAACAAAAGACCTTTGGGGAAATTAAGTGGACCCTCACCAGACAAGTCCAAACCTTTCTTCTTGCATATATAAGAGCATACTGGCAATGCACTGGGGGTCCTGACCCAAATTCTGGGGTCATGGCATCATCCAGTGGCACATCTTGACTCTGTCACCCAAGGATGGCCACACTGCCTGTGAGGACTTGGGACCACAGTCTTCTTAGTGTCAGAGGCTGACGAACTGACTACGGGACAATAATTAATGGTCTGAGTGCTACACTTAATACTCACATTAATGAAGTATAAGGGGCAATATTGACTGAGGAAGGAAGAAGCCCATGAACATGAGCAAGCAGTGCTCCGGGGACCTGAAGGGAGCCCAAGTCAATTCCATGAGAGGCTATGTAAAGCATTTCATCTTTATATCCCTCTGACCTAGAAGCAGCGAGGAATCAGCTAATGGTTAACTCAACCTTTGTGAGTCAGGCCCAGGGAGACATGGGGTATAAACTACAGAAGTTAGAGGGCTTCTCAGGAATTCCAGCCAACTACCGGAAAAAACCGATACCAAGAGGCCTGGTGTGAGGCAAACTGGAAAATGAAATACAAGGTAGATCTCTCGATGATATCTCACCTATCGGGAAATGGTGTGCAAAAACACATGCATCCACCTGGAAATTGCGTGGAACTTAAATCCCATCACCCTACTGCCTGTCAGGCCAGGTCAACCAGATCATAACTGCACAGAAGTCATGGATGAGGTATTTTTCAGCCAATAGGACTTAACAGACCAGCCTCTCAAGGATTCTGATGCTGAGTATTTCACTGATGGAAATTTTGTGGAAGAAGGAGAACACCTCACTGGGAACTCTTCAGTGACCCTAAATTCACAATTGAGGTAAAACCTCTGCAAAAAGGAACCTCAGCACAAAAATCAGAATTCATCGTGCTGACCCAAGCCCTTCAAATGGCAGCAGGGATACAGGCCAAATATATATATACAGACTCTAAATGTACCTTCACCATTCTCAATGTACATGGAGATTTGTTTAAAGACCATTAGCCTAATCAACTCAGGAGGAAAAGACACAAAGTATGGCAAAGAAATCCTTGAACTCTTTGATGCTGTATGGTCTACTAAAAAGGTGGCAGTCGTGCATTGTCAGGGACATCAAAAAGGGAACGCCACTGTCACTCAGGGAAACCATAAAGCAGATAGAGAAACAAAGCTCTCAGCCTTTAAGGGGACAACAGAACCAATGGCTCTGACTGCTGACCTATCCCCTAGTCCACTGCCTGAATGGGACCCTAATTGCTCACAACATGAGAATACCTGGTTTAAAACTAAAAAAAAAAGCCACCTTCCAGGTGAATGGTGGAGATCTGAAGATGGTCAAATGGCAATTCCCAAGGTCCAGAGCCTTTGTCAAGCAGTTCCACCACGAAACTCACACTGGCCAGATGGCTCTTGAGGCCATATTAAGCAGACATTTCTACATTCCTTGGCTCTCCAATATAGCTTGAGTGGTGTGTGAGCAGTGTGAAACAAGTGCCCAAAATAACCTGCATCAGGGACCTAAGGTCTCCCCTGAGGTGCAAAGTGTTGGAGGGGCCCATTTGAAAATATAGTTGTGGACTTCACTGAACTCACCCCAGGTCCAGGGCTATAAATATCTGCTAGTCTTTGTGTGTACTTTCTCAGGCTGGGTAGAGGCCTTTCCTACTGGCACAGAGAAGACACATGAAGTGGCCTGATTTCTCCCAAAGGAAATCATTCCTCAGTTTGGAATCCCAATAACTATAGGATCAAATGATGGGCCAGAGTTTGTGGCTGAGGTGGTGCAATTTATGGCAAAGGGGTTGAAGATCACCTGGAAGTTACACACTGCATACCCTCCCTGGACCTCCAGGAAGGTGGAGCAAATGAACTAAACTCTAAAATTACAATTAAGCAAACTTTCAGGAAACCCATCTACACTGGAACCAGGAGTTGCCAGTTGCTTTGCTGAGAATTAGGTCTGGCCCTACTAGACAGACAAGGTTCTCCCCTTATGATATTCTTTATGGACATTCTCCTCCCATTATAAGGGGTATACAAGGAGAGCTAAAAGAATTGGGCAACATTACTTTGAGGCAGCAGTGATCACTATACACCATTGGGTTAGGGAACAGCTACTTGTGAACCTGACCACAGATGTCCACCCCTTTAAACCAAGAGATGCTGTATGGGTAAAAGAATGGAATACAGGAGCCGGGCCTGGTGGCGCACACCTGTAATCCCAGCACTTGGGAGGCTGAGGCAGGAGGATCGCGAGTTCAAAGCCAACCTCAGCAATGGCGAGGCACTTAGCAACTCAGTGAGACCCTGTCTCCAATAAAAATACAAAAAGAGCTGGGGATGTGGCCCAGTGGTCGAGTTCAATCTCTGGTACCAAAAAAAAAAAAAAAAAAAAAAAAAAAAAAAGAATGGAATACCCAACCCCTATAGTCTCTTTGGAGGGTTCTGTTCACTGTCATTTTATCCAACTCTACTGCAGTGAAGGTGGCCAAGGTGGTACCCTGCATTCATCACGACAGAGAAAAACCAGCTTCTCTTGATAGGGAGTGCATTCCCAATTCAGCTGCACCATGCAAGGTGACCTTTTGTAAAAAGCAAGCTGTACCCTGAGATATTCCCAAGGACAATAGCCCTGCTTTAGTCACCCTGGAAGCTAATCTATGCATAGTGGAAGCTTGAGGAATTGACCACCTGCTGGGATAAATGCACTGTTCTTATTTCCAATATTGGCCTCTTTCCTGTAATGCTTTGGCACTGCTACCCCTTACCCATCTCTGTTGCACGGTCTTAGCTTTAAGTTTTGCAGTAGCATTAGCAGACACTGCTCTTGCCAACTGGCACTGGTTTAAAGACTAGCAGTCTTTTACCTCCTTTTGATAGGATGTTTCATTGCTTTTGGCTGTGTCTGATCTGGCTCCCTTTTGTTGACTTAAGTCTGTTTATCTTGTGACCCACGCCTTGCCGTGACCCAATCAGGCCAAAGCATTGCCATAACCCTACTTTATCATACCCATTTCTCCTGTCAAGGAACAATTTTAAGGACCTGTAAATAGACTACCTATTCTGTCTGCCAGCAAGAGAACACATACACATTTTGACCCATAGTACTGAGGAATGGTTAGAGGTCTGAGGTGGCAACAATATGGGTCAAATAATTACCTGAATCCAAACTATTGACCCCAAGTAGCCAATGTCAGTCCTCTTTGACATATGGACATGTGTGAAACTGTAGAGAAGTAATGGTCCTGGTGGTTTACAGAGACTTGTGTATCCCAGGAATGGAATACAGACTTAATGATAAATTAAGCAACCCTCAACTCAACCCAGATGCACCAATAACAATAGTTACTACCCCTCTGGAGCTGTGTTTCATGGGCCACCTGGCAAGGGAAAGGTAAAACGGCACTCCTCCAAAAGGGTGCTGCCACCTCCAGCTGTAGGTCACGGGCCTGCACTCCCATTAGTTTTACTATCCTTAACCTGGAAGATTCTAGATGGAAAAAAGATTCTAGATGGTCATAAAATTGGCATAGCTATATATGGATGGGGCAGACTCCTGGCCTCCAATACACATCAAAAGGGTCACGACTCCACTTGAGTCTTCCTCCCACCAAGTTTTTCATTCCTTTCACAAAGAGAAGAAGACCAAATTACCCCTCCCCCACCACAACTAGAAACCTGTTCCTAACCTTGGCAGAAACTATAGTTCAATCTCCGAATGCCCCTTTGTGCTATGTGTGTGGAGGAACTAACATGGGAGATCAGTGACCATAGGAGGCTAAAGAGCTAGATCTTCATGAGCCCTATAATGAAAAAAAAAAAAAACAGCTCCCCATTCAGCTACCGGTGTTTAGTTTCTCAAAATCTCAACTATTGGAAAATAGTGTCTTGTTGGAGAGAAAAAATCTTTTTAAATCTCAGTCAGTACTTTAACATGTCTGGGCCAAAATTCTATAATATAACTACCCAGGAAAACCAGTGGTGGGGATCCCCAAATCACACAGAACCAAATCCCTAGCCCCTGTCAAATTTCTCTAATCTCAAACAGGCCTGGGACAAGGCAGTCACAGAAATTGAATGGTCAGCCCCAGGTGGACTATAGTGGATATGTGGAAGGGCCACATATGCTGAATTGCCCTGATTCTGGTCCAGATCTTGTGTTCTGGGAACAATTCACCCCTCCTTTTTCCTCCTTCCATTAGCCAGAGGGGAACAGTTGGGAGTCCTCATATATGAAGATCAAGGGGCCCAAAGGGAACTGTGAGCCCTGGCAATTGGTAACTGGAAAGATGATGAATGGCCCACTGAACAGATGACCCACTATTATGTCCCTGCCACCTGGGCAGAGGACAGGTCCTATGAGTACTATACTCCCATTTACATGTTAAACCGTATTATCGGGCTATATATAGGCTGTTGTTCAAATTATAACTAATGAAACTTAAAGAGACCTTATTACTGGCAAACAAAGCACTAAAAATGCACAGTGATATCTATCAAAACCATTTAGCCTTAGACTACTTGCTTGCTTCTGAAGGTGGGGTATATAGGAAATTTAGCCTGAGCAACTTATTGCTTACAAATTAATGATGAAAGGAAGGTCATAGAAGAAATCACAGATCATATGAGAAAGATTGCACACATCCTGGTCAAAACCTGGAAAAGTTGGACCCCAGGGAATTTTAAACTTTTGGGGGACTCAAAAATCTCACAATTGTTGTGGCTTTAATTCTGGGGGCCTGTCTACTTCTACCCTACCTGCTACTCCTGATTAGAAGATCTGTCTTCAGTCTCATGGAGGCTATGGTTGAAAGGAAAATGGCCACACATGCTATGATGTTATGGAAATATGAACCATTGAATCAGGATGATGCTTGTTGACCCTGAAAGGATCCAAGCATCAAAGGGGAGAATGTGGTAACAGATTTTCCAGAACAAAGTGAAGGTGAAGTGGTACACTCAGTGCTCATGTGCACATGAGCAACTCTGTTGCAACTCTATAAAATAGAATACCCCATCAGAATGTATGTCACCATGTAGGAGGGAACAAAGGGGCTAACATATAAAGTGGAAACTAACAGAGGACATACAAGGCAATGCCCTGCTGTACTCGGGGCTCAGCCTTTGGATGCAAATCAGCTGGGTCAGTGCTGTCACTTATAAACACTGCCCCCTGGCTGAAAGCCTCAGTCTCCCATCTCTCTTTGTCAGAGTCATGCAACAAGAATAATGTAGATGACTGAATTCTCATGCCTTATGTTTTTTTTCTAGGCTAAAGAATTTTGTGACTTTATTCTTGGAATGTTTAACATACTTTCTTGTTTCTCTCTTTTTATCAAAATCTTTCCACAGAAAACATTGTGATTGACTGATGGTTCTCAAGAGTTAAGAGCAGAAGGTCCCAGGTTGCTAAGAAGGCTCATTCTTATGTAGTTATGTCTAAGAAGAAGGGAAAAAGAAGGTTATAATTGTGAGGCTGGGGCAAATCATAAATTGCAGGGTCTCATGAGTGCATGGGACCTCAGTAAGTTGCTACGTCATGTCCACTCATTGGGCCATTATAATTTTAGTTTTTCCTACAGTTTCGAAACACTGGGATACACAAAAGTAATTTAACCTGGGCAAAAACAGCCAATGATAATCATCAAGTGAACAATTAGAAATACTGATCTCAAGAACATCCTTACTCCTGAAGACAACATATTAAATATTATATTTCAGGGTCTGGGGACATAGCTCAGTGGTAGAGTGCAAGTATAAGTAGTATAAATCTAATATATGTCTTTGGAACTTCCACAGGCCCTCAGAAAATCCCAAAGTTAGTTCTAGATCAAAAAGAATTTCAGGGCTGGGGGTGTAGCTCACTTATAAGAGTGTGTGGCTAGCATGCGTGAGGCCCTGGGTTCAATCCCCAGCACACACACACACACACACACACACACACACACAACAAACAAAAAAAAAAAACAACAAAATTAAAAAAACCTTCAGAATTTGATTTTGGGAAGTTTGTTAAAAATGTCAAAATGTTTAAGACAGTAAATGTGGATACTTTTTTTGTGTTTGTGTGTTCTGGGGATTGAACCCAAGGTCACTTAACCATTGACATGCATCCCCAGCCCTTTTTATGTTTTATTTTGAGACAGAGTCCCTCTAAGTCCTTGTGGCCTCACTAAGTTGCTAAGGTTGGTTTCAAATTTTCAGTTCTCCTGCCTCAGCCTCCCAAGTTGCTGGGATTACAGGTATGCACCTGGCATGATCTTGATTCTTTATTTAATCAAAGTGACAATAAGAACATAGAGGCAAATACAGAAGATTATACAGTTTTAACAAAAACTTATCTCTTTTTCGATTGAGAAGACTTACTTTTCTCAAGTAATCAGGATCTCATAAAAATAGCACAACCCACAAGAGTAAAACACAGACTCTTTGTTTCCTAGGCTAGTTACCTAGAAAGAAACAAAACCCTTCACTATTTCCTATGAAAAGCAAATCAGGCTGGGCATGGTGGTACATGCCTTTAATCTTAGTGACTCAGGAGTCTGAGATAGGAGAATTGCAAGTTTGAGGTCAGCCTCAGCAACATAGCAAGACCCTCTCTTAAAAAGAAACTGGACATGTAGTTCAGTGCCCCTGGGTTCAATCCCCAAAACCAAAACTAACTAGTTAAATAAATACTCTTAAGAACCTTATTTTTAATACAGGGGACCGTATTTTTGTTTTGCACTAGTGTATCATTGATATAAAACCTTAATCTATATATCCCTTTTTAGCCAATTGGATCACATATAAAATTGCTTCCATGAGATTCACCTTCCACAAATCTTTTACACTTGCTCAGATCTTCTATGATTTGCTTAAACCTTCAATTTTGTCCTATACTTTTTCCTTACCATTTTAATCACACAAAATGTTCTTTCAAAAAATGAAAATTAGGGGCTAGGGTTGTGGCTCAGCAGTAGAACGCTCGCCCAGCACATGCTCTGCCTGGGTTCGATCCTCAGCACCATGTAAAAATAAAGGCATTGTGTACAACTAAAACAAATAAATAAATATTAAACAAAAAAATAAAAAATGTCTTAAAAAATAAAAATAAAAATTAGCTGAGCGCCTGTAATCCCAGCACTTGGGAGGCTGAGGCAGGAGGATCGCGAGTTCAAAGCCAGTCTCAGCAATGGCGAGGCACTTAGCAACTCAGTGAGACCCTGTCTCTTAAAAAATATATAAAAGGGCTGGGGATGTGGCCCAGTGGTCGAGTGCCCCTGGGTTCAATCCCTGGTACCAAAAAAAAAAAAAAAATTACTCTATCATGAATGAACTATGCCATTTATAGGGTCTGACATGTTTGTATCTTTCTACAATGTTGAAATTTGTTGAATATCAACAAATTCACAAGCTATGTCAGTTTCATCAGCATTAATTCACTGAGTATTCATAATTTAACTCAGAAGACATGACCATGGAAATTGCCAAGTTCTTTATTCCAGTCCAACATTAATCACTAATATCTGTAACACTCAAATCAAACATAACATATCAAATGGTGGTATTAGGTTACAGAAAGGGTTAGAAAAGGTTAGGGCAATCACATAATGTGCTTATTTCTTTCTCTTAAATAAAATGGTGTTGTGTTTGCACATAACCTTAGTATAGTCCATATTCTTCAAATCATCTCTATATTACTTATAATGCTGAATACAATGTAAATTCTATGTAAATAATTCTACTGTATTGTTTAGGGAATAATGGTGAGAAAAAAGTCAACATATTCAGTCTAGACACATTTTCCCCCCTATTTTCCACCTGTAGTTGATTGTATCTGCAAATGTGGAACTCAAGATTTGGAGGGCCAACTGTATATTCAACTGTGACAAACAAGGAGTTATTTCTCCTTTTTTAATCCAAAATATGTAGGTAGACTGCCAATTGGTGGGCATCAAATGTGGTGAAGGATGGTATCAAGGGCTGTATTCCTCCTATCTGTTGCTCCGTTGTCCTTAGTATGCAATTTTTATTATGGTCATAATATTGTAGTGTACCACAAGGCAGGAAGAGGGGTAGGAGAGAATGAGGAGCAAAAGCTGTTTCCTCACAGTCTTTGACTTTTTATATAGGAAAGGAAGAGATGCCCAACTCAGGGGTGTCCATGTGCATCTCATGGGTTATATCAGCCACAGAATTTAAAGAGGCAGTATGAAAAAAAAAAAGGGCAAAGAGTCCATATAAATGCGAAGAATCACTGCAGGTGGTCAGAAAAGGGGTTAACAAATCCAAACACTGAGCTGTTAAGGTGAAAGTGTTCAGATAGCAGTTTCCAGGTGGGCAAAATGGCAGGAAATATCGTGTTAATCTAAATTTGGGGGACAATTGGAAGTTCATCACTGTGACAATCTCCTATTCAGAGCTGTAATACCTATACCAGGTGGTCCACGATAAAGTGATGGGTCATTTTTGACATGCCATAGTCTCATGTGTCCCTCCTTTTGTGGGTTCTGAGTCAGATGGTTCTACTGTGTATTGGTCTTATGTTTCTGATAAGCTCATTTGCCAGGTTTATCTGGTATGGTCATGATAAATTCCTAAGTTTGTGTGCCCCTGATTTAATTTTAAAAGTTCACAAGTGGTAGCCAGGCATGGTGGTGCATGCCTGCAGTCCCAGAAGATTGGGAAGCTGAGGCAGAAGGATTGCAAGTTCAAAGCCAGCATCTGCAACTTATTGAGACCCTAAGCAAATTAGTGAGACCATATCTCAAAAATAAAAAATAAAAGGGGCTGGGGATATGTCTCAGTGGTTAAGTGCCCCTGGGTTCAATCCCCCATACAAAAAAAAAAAAAAAAAAAAAAAAAAAAAAAAATCACATTTTTTTATTAGCAAAAATAAATTACTTATCACTCTGTGCCTTATAATTGTGCCATGAACTTGATGTTGGTTCCTTTTGATAAGTTCTGTGTCCAACATCTGGTCGTTATCAACCTGCACAAACAAGGAGATCATTCTACCTTAAAACTTACACTCAAAATGGAATAACTCAGGGGAGGGAACAACCTGTTCTCTCGCTTTTTAACTTTCTTTACCAAAATTACATCCTCATATTTACAACTTTATAAAACACATCTCACATGCCTCACATGTAGAGTTGTTTCCCTTCTTATATTTAGTTTTAGTTACCATATATTAATCCTTAGTAATTGTGAACCAGAACCCTGTAATCAACACCAATTTAAAATTTCGAGAAATATATACTTTTTCACAACACAATCTTTAAATGTGGAAACAACCCAAAACACACACACACACACACACACACACACACACACACCCTGGTGAAACCGGATTTTTTTTGCTGTTGTAATTGGGGGCAGTGTCTGAGTTACAACTCTTTTTATCTCTCTATCAGGCCATCATTAGTGCTAATGTTTGGCAGCAGACAATCAGCAATTCATTTTCAGGTGCTTATCTTGAGAACTGGAAGAATGAAATCCCCAGACAATGAAGGGAGGGTGAGTGTGAAAAAGTAAGATTTATTTAAGCAAGAGAAAAAGAAAGAGAACTCTTGTGGAGTAAGAGGGGTCCTGAGAGAGGGTTGCCATTCAAGTTGCCATCTACTCTAGGGGCTTATATGGCTGCTGGGTAGGGGAGTTGCTCAATATTTATGCCAATAATGTGGTAAAAGAATGTTAAACCTGTTGGTCCTACCTTTGATGAAAATTAGATGTCCAGAAGGTGAATTGTTTATTGGTCGGGCCTGTGACATTCCCACCGGTTGTTCCCTTCAAGCCACTGAGTTTGAAATTCTCTGTAGTTTCCACTCAGGTCCATCCTGCCATCCTTTTTCCTGCCTCACGGGGTCAAAGAGTTTTGGTGTTTGGAATGTTTTTCCAGAGCGATCCATCTACTAGAAGCACTTTTTAGGGCCCTTTGCCCTAACTGCCTGACTATGTCTTACTATTTGACTATTCTACCTATTCACTGGGAATCAAACCCAGGGGTGTGTTCTGCTGCTGAGCCGTATCACCGCATCCCTAGTCCTTTTTATTTATTTATTTTTTAATTTTGAAAGACATTCTTGCTATGTTGCTGAGGCTGGCCTCAAACTTGTGATCTTCCTGCCTCAGACTCCCAAGTTGCCAAAAGTATTCTTTTTTTTAATCAAACAAAACAAAGTGCTAAGGTATGTAAACTTTAAACTTATGTTTAATAATTGATGTTTTAGCATTTTTAGTTATTTTTAGTTATTTGGAAATGACCTAGACATCTAGTAAAAATTAAATTAGGATGATATGATCCTAAGATTTTTCCAAGTCACAGACTTTGAAAAGCGCATAGGTTCATTTGATTTAATGAATAGTAATTTATTTATAAATTAATTTGGTATCATGTAGACACTATACAAATGCATATATATAAAGCATACATACATAAATAACATGATTACACATATGTACACATACATACATAAAAATACAGATAGGTTCTTCTTCTTCTTTTTCCAGTTTAATGGATTTCATTTCCTTTTTTTATTTGTTCTTTTTAGATACACATGACAGTAGAGTATATTTTGACTTATAATACATAAATGGAGTATAACTTCTTCTAATTAGGATCCTGTTCTTGTCATTGTACATGATGTGGAGTTATACTGGTCACATATTCACATATAAGGATAGGGAAGTTATGTCCAATTCATTCTACTGTCTTTCCTATTCCCATCCCACCTCCCTTCTCTTCCTTCCCCTTTATCTAATCCAGTGAACTTCTATTCTTCTCCTCCCTACCCTCCCTTATTATGGGTTAGCATCCACATATCAGAACATTCAGCCTTTAGTTTTTGGGGACTGGCTTATTTCACTTACCATGATATTCTCCAGCTGTAGGAGCCCTAATTAAGGAGATAGCTAAGATGGCGGTTAGCTGAGAGCCATAAAAGATGTTCAAGTTTCACTTGATATTCATGCATTTATCAAAGAATCTTTTTATGCCCGTGAACACTGTGTGACGCACCTGTAAGCTTGAGCTGTAAGCACTTGTCCTTGTTAAAGCAAAATGTATTTAACCGGGTGAGGGTTAGTGGCTAGTGTGGGTTAAAGTTAGAGTGTGATAGTAGTTGGAGTTGTGGTTGGAGTTTGAGAGGTTGCTGGAGCTGGAGAGAGAAGTTAGAAGAGAGAAGAATAAAAGAACTTTTTCATTTCCATCCTGCCTCCGAATTTTCTCCCGCAGTGTCGTTGCTCCAAGCGGCAATCGCTTCAGGCAGCAATATCCAGCTCCATCTCTTTACCTGCAAATGCCATAATTTTGTTCTTCTTTATGGCTGAGTAATATTCCATTGTGTATATATCCTACATTTTCTTTGTCCATTCATCTGTTGAAGGGTACTAGTTTGCTTCCATAGCTTAGCTATTGTCAATTGAGCTGCTATAAACATGATGTGTCTGCATCACTGTAGTAAGCTGATTTTAAGTCCTTTGGTTATATACCAAGGAGTGGGATAACTTGGTCAAATGGTGGTTCCATTCCAAGTTTTCTGAGAAATCTCCATACTGTTTTCCAGAGTGGTTGCACCAATTTGCAATACCACCAGCAATGTATGAATGAATGTTTTCCCCCACATCCTCATCAACATTTATTGTTATTGATTCTTGATAATTGCCACTCTGACTGGAGTGAGATGAAATCTCAGTGTAGTTTTAATTGTTTAGTTGAACATTTTTTCCTTTTTTTTTTTTTTTTTTGACCATTCCTATTTCTTCTTTTGTGAAGTGCCTGTTCAGTTCCTTTGCCCATTTGTTGATTGGGTTATTTGTTTGGCTAGCTTTTTTTTTTTTTTTTTTTTTTTTGGTACCAGGCATTGAACCTAGAGGCACTTAACCACAGAGCCACAGAGCCACATCCCTAGCCCTTTTTAATCCCTTTTTAGTTTTTGTTTGTTTGTTTGTTTAATTTTGAGACAAGGTCTCACTAAGCTGCTGAGGCTGGCTTTGAACTTGCATTCCTCCTGTCTCAGCCCTCTGAGCCACTGGGATTACAGGTGAGAGCTACCATGCCCAGCTTTTGCTAGATTTTAAGTAGGTTGTTTTCTCTTAGGCTAACAGAACAGCTTTAGAAGAGTTTTAGTTGACAGACAATTTGTGTTAATTTTTGATTTACTGTTTTGATAGAAATTATCTTTTTTTTTTTCCCTAAGCTGCATTTAGAAGCTTTTAAGAATCATCAGAAACAAACCTCCCTTTCCTTTGTTGGTTTTAAAACTGGGTTTTTCCTATTGAGCACACAAATATGCCAATTTTGGAATTTCAAAAGATCCTCATTTTGGTCATTTGAATTTAAGATTGTTGTTGGATTAGACCCTTTTCCTAGGTACTGGCAAGGAGGCGCCTGAAATGTTGTACATAAAACCAGCTGGAGTTTTTTAAAAAGACTGCCTCTTAAAAGAAGGCTCAGGTTTTGATGAGCGATTTCCCATAACTTAAAGTCCAAGATGTGACCAAGCTGTTGGCCGGTGGAGGCAGGGGGGGTGGCGGCGCAGGGGGGAGAGAGAGAGAGAGAGAGAGAGTGTGTGTGTGTGTGTGTGTGTGTGTGTGTGTGTCAGGTCAAGTAAGCTTGTGAACTCCTCAAGGTATCACCCTTGAGTTAATTTTGCTTTTTTGCATGTCTTGTAAACCCAATTACTTTATGGCAACTGGGGTGCTCAGGTGCTAGGGTTCCTACCTTTATATGAACCTCCTGGGTGAGTGAGTGGAAGTTCCCTAAAATTTTCTTATGGGGGCTGGGATTGTGGCTTAGTGGCAGAGCACATGCCTCGAGCATGTTCGATCCTCAGCACCACATACAAATAAATAAACAAAGATTGTGTCCACGTATAACTAAAAAAAAAAAAAAAAAAAAAAAAAAAAAAATTAAAAGAAAAAAATTCATCTGGTGGTCCCTATGAAACTGCTACATACCACAGAGCAGTGTCCTGGCATGTTCACTAAGGCCATTGTCATCGAGAGCACCCTTTTGAGCTGGGACGAGCAAGTCCTGCTCTCATGAGGTTTTGACTGAGGACAGACTAGAGAGGACTGGTTACAATCAAGGCTAGATCTGAGTCACCAGGCAAAAAAGCAACTGCGGTTCATAAAGCACTTGTACTAAATGAGCCAAAATAAAAACCTGAGGATCCTTACCAGTAAGCAACCCTGCCCTCATGACCTTCTGCAACCCTCCACCACCTGACCTTCTGCAAAAGAAGGCAGAAAGCAGTCTCTGGTCCTGTAGAGATGGAATTTTAGTTTAATTCTCACAAAGAGGCAGAAAATAGCTTGACTAAATGGTAGTTTCAACCAAAGACCTAGGAGACTTGGGATTCCAGGAGGACTCTGAACCCTTGGAATAGGAAAACACAGTGGGCTAACTCTGAAAAGAAGTTTTCAAGGAAGCAAAGAAAGTCAATTCAGAGGCCTTTGGTGGTTACTAATGTCCACTTAAAATGCAAGTTAAGGCACACTAAATGTGAGAACAAAGAGTTTATTTGAGTCCAAATAAGGATGGCCACCTGGGGAGAAAACACAAATATCTAACTTCCCAGAATAAGGGCTGCTGAAATGGTATCTGAGGGGATCTGGGTTTCTATAGACTTAAAAAAGGAGGAGAAAGAGGGGAAGGGGGAGGAGGAGACAGCAAACTGGCTGCTACAATCTCATTGGTCAACAAGAATAGACCTGGATGTTGATTGGTTATTCGTCACTTACGTTATACTTTCCAGGTAAAAATTTTGATGAGCAGGAAGAGGATTTTACTGGGGTTATTATGTTTATGGCATCCGGAAGTCTGCAGAAATCTGCCATGATAGATCAATATAACCTACGTGATTGAGGTCTCATGCCTCATGTTTCCCCTAGGCTAAAGAATTTGTGTCATGTCACATTTTAAATCCTTTCTTAGTTGGTTTAGGAAAGGACCTGGGTCCACTGACTTAGATGAATCTTTGAGGCTTTCCTCTCCCCATCCTTTCCACTGGTCCATGCCTTTGCCTCAGCCTTCCCCACCGTACCAAAAGCCCTCTGTCATCAGGATGCCTCCCTTCCTCCCAGCGGCCCCCTTTGACCTTCTCTTAAACAAGCTCAGAACACTTTGCTTCCTATCCAGGGACCGACCTTAGTATTCTATTTGTATTTAATGCAACAAACATTTTTGAGGAAAAAACAAACAAACAGGATAATTGTTGCAATATTTATCTTTCTCCTCAAGTGTACTTTTAAATACAGATGCTGGATTTTAAGCTGGGTAGGGAGGCATTTGGGCCAAAGGATAATTTGCCTCTTCAAATAAAATCATACGTGGCCTGCACTTATATCTGAGCATGGTACAAAAGGGTCTCCTGTCTCAGGGATGATAAAAGTCAGCATTTCATTTATTCAGTAAATTCATGTGACCACCTACTGTGAATAGTGACTGTTCTCAGGGCTTCAGGATTCCCAGTCACACCCAGCCCCTCCTGCTCTTGGAGACCCGTATTTGGATTTCCATTTGGATGAAATCCACCCATCAGGAAAAGCTCATTTCCTCCCTCCCTCTGTATATATTAACTCTTTTGACCTTCCTAATGTCCAGTGAGGTAAGTACTAACGTGGCTGGTGTTGTTGATTAGCAGACAGTTGGAGCAGGTGTCTTGTAGGTTTGGCTGTGGACCCTGCACACTCAGATCAATAGAAGGAGGTGAAGAGGAAAGGGGAGAAGGTGAGGAAGAAAAGAAGGGGAGAAGAGGATAAGAGAAAAAGAAACTTTTAACAGTGACTTAGGGATTTGACTAGAGATTGAAACAAAAAAATGTTAGCCAGTGAACTGTTTCTAAATCCATTAAATGAAGACAGAGATTAGAGCAATAAGAATGGGGAAGAATTAGTTGAGTGCCTGTGCCAAGGGAGCAGCTGCCAATTGTTTAGGCAGGGTCTACTTGAGTGTGTGCCCAAAGGAGCAGGAATGCCACTAGGCAGGGATCTGCCACTCTATCATTAATTACAGGTAGTTTATTATTGGGTGGAACTCACTGGAAGCTCAGTCAGCCAGGAGCGAGCACAGAAGAGGAGTCTGCCAAAGGATATTGTAAAGGAAGCTTCTGGGCTGGGATTATAAGCCAGAGGGAGGGAGGAAATGAGCTTTTCCTCATGGGTGGATTTTTTCCAAATGGAAATCCAAATATGGGTCTCCAAGAGCAGGAGGGGCTGGGTGTGACTGGGAATCCTGATGCCAGGACCATTCTTAAACTGAGTGGGTGTGGCTTCCCGGGAAGACTCATAAAGCTACTTGTTAAGTTCTAAGCTATATTAATTTTAAAAAACAAAACAAAACAAAACAAAACAAAACAACAACAACAACAACCAGGCCCCCTAGCAGCAGTCAGTGCTTGGTGATCAACTGTCCTGGTTTGCCTGGGACTGTCCCAGTTTTTGAACATAAAATCCACTGCTCCCTTCAGACCACTTAGGCCTCTGCTTGTGTGCTGCCTGACTTTCCCTCATCATTATCCAAGATTCCACTGTACCCTGGTCCCCATGGTCACATCCTATATCCTCACTGATGGAGAAAACATTCTCTATAACGCTTCTCCTTCCTGAAATCATCTTGCTTATTTGTTTATTGTCTCTTCTCCAAAACTAGAATATAAGTTTCAGGAAGGCAGGAACTTTGGATTGTTCACTATTATATTTTTAGCACATAGAACAGGGCTGGGCACAGAGAAGGTGCTCAGTACACGTTGAAGAATGTGCATTAGGGGGCTGCGGTTGTGGCTTAGTGGTAGAGCCCTTGCCTGGCACACGTGAGGCACTGGGCCTGATTCTCAGCACCAAATAAATAAATAAATAAATATACTGTGTCTATCTACAACCATACACACACACACACACACACACACACACACACACACACGAACATTGGTCATTTTAAAGTTTCAAACACCGTGTTCAATTCTAAATAATACAATGATGAGAAAACCCAGAAATGGTCCTTTGTTCTCAGAAGCATATAGTGGAGGGAGATATGTTAATGAAATGTTTTGACCTATGTAAGTAAAATGACACCTGGGGTGAATGAACAGATTAATAAGGACCTGAAGGAGCAGTTGTGATGCTATGAGAAGGTATGATGCTGGCTGGAGAATGGGGCCCAGGGACAGAGGAGGCTGTCAAAGGAAGTAATGATGGTGTTGAGTCTGTAGGGTGGTGGAAAAAGATGCTTTCCAGGAAGAGGGAACCACACATGCAAAAACCTGTAGCAAAATGGAATAGATTTGATTGGAAAATCACAAGCAGGCCATAGCAGGCCACAAATAGAAAGCAAGACGACACATGGTGTACCATGATGCTCTGTGGGAGAGGAAGACACAGCCAGGCAACTCAGGGCCTTGTACCTTGGAGACCTGGCTGAGTGTTTGGTTGCTTTTCCTAAGAATGATGGAAATCATGGGAGAGATTTAAATGTGTGTGTGTGTGTGTGTGTGTGTGTGTGAGAGAGAGAGAGAGAGAGAGAGAGAGAGAGAGAGGGAGAAAGAGAGGGGAAAATGTTTTTTTTTGTATGTGTTTTAAAGTAAGCACTCAGTAGATTTCCAGGGTTCTTTCATCCAGTGGCTGAATGGTTAAAACTAACTAGGGGAAAGGGCAATTAAAATATTAATAATTATAAATAGTAATTCCTATAGTCTTCATTATCTCCTATTTGCCGATGGACTCATTATGACAATAAAGGCAGAAGAGCTGAGAATAAAATTTTTGGCCAAATGGTTTCTTTTGTTTGTTTGTTTGTTTGTTTGTACTGGATACTGAACCTAGGACCTTGCATGTGCTGGGCAAGTGCTCTACCACTGAGCTATATACCAAGTCCCTTTCTTTACATTTTATTTTGAGACAGTTGCCTAGGCTGGCCAGAAACTTGCAATCTTCCTGCCTCATCCTCCTAAATAGCTGGGATGACAGGTGTGAGCCACCATGCCTGGCAGCCAAATAGTTTCTTGAGGAACATTTCTAGACTTGGTAGCCAATAAAGTATAAGCTGTGAAACCACTGTGTTCAAAGCATTCTTCTAGGCTTTATGGGAAGAGAAAAAGGAAACCACATGAATGCTCTCCCCACAACCCCCTGAGGGAGCTTAGATGATTAATGAGATGTATGCACATGTAAAGGGCACAGGACAGACCCAGAAACACGTTTGACAGGTATTGCTCCCCCGAGATACCGAGGTGCATGTTAATGCACAACCTCCTCAGAGCAAGGTCCACGTCTGAATCATTTTTATTCTTCCCACAGAAGTTAACCAAGTGCCTTGTTCAAGAGATGTGCCAACAACGAATTAATGAATGAAGCTGAGCCTGACTGCCTCAGGGGAGAAAAACAATTAGTCAACTGGCAGGTCAGGCCTCTAGTGACACTTCCATTATAAAGAGCAATTATAAAAGAATGTAAGCTTCATGAGGACAGAACTTTGCATCCATGTTTTGGTGTTTTACTGCTATGTCTCCAAAGCCTAGTACATTCTTGGTCAATAATATCTGTTGAATAAATGAATTTATTAGCTAAGTTAGAGCTTCGAGAATGATCAGAGGACAGAGTAAGAAACTGATTAATAAATTAATGGTCCTTCCATGTGATGGGGGTACTAGCCTGCATCCAGAGCATGTCACAGAAGGCTTACTATGAGGCAGTTTAGTGAAAGCACGAGCTTTGGAGGCACAGTCTTCAACTGCAAATGAGTATACTATTAATGTATGCTTTAGAATTCTTATGAGAATTAAGGAGTTAATACATAATACATTAATATATGTGAAGTGTGAGGGGTAGTGCTTTCTAGGAAGTAGTCCTGTGTGAATTTGCATCCTAAGCGCTTTCCACCTCTGCACCCTTCTAATCCTTGCAGAGCCCCTGTGAAGTAGCTATGGTTATGATCCCTATTCTACAGTAAGTTATGTCCAGCAATAGTTTCTTTCAATGGGACAGGTAGAAATTAGAGGGTTTTGAGGAGAGGAATGGCATGCGCTCATTTACATTTTAACAAGGTCACTGTGTCTGCTGTGTTGAAAGAGTGAGGAATGCCACTTGGCAAACTGTAGCCAGGATCCAGGTGAGATTTATTGTCAGCTTGCCCCAGGATGGTAGCAGTGTTTGGTATTGTAAAAGCAATCCAGTTTAGGCTATGTTTGGAAGACAGAATTTAAAGGATTGACTGGTGGAGTGGATGGGTGGGAGATGGGAAAGAGATGAGTAACTCCATGGGGATGCAACCCACCAAAAGGTTGGATCTGCCATTATCTGAACTAGGAAAAACCGCAGGTTTGGAATGTATTGTTGGAGGGGACCTATTTGCACCCAGGCTGAGATAATGAGTAGGCAGGTAGAAGTCTACAATTTAAGGAATTCCAGTCTGGGAGTATGAATGTGGGAACCATCGGCCTATTGATGATATAAAAAGCCACACAACTAGAAAGGTCACCAAGGGAGCAAGTAGAGATGGAAAGTAGAAGTCCAAGATTGAGCCCAATGTTTAAAAGGAAGGAACCCACAGAGACTCAGACCAGGCAGTTAGGCAGGAGGAAAACCAGGAACATGTCAGATTCTGGAGTCCACTGAAGAAAAGACTTCGGAGGGTTTCATGTGCTTTTGAAATCTAATCTTAGAAATGACATTTTTAGTTGCTCCTGTGTCCGTGCTAGAGATGTCACCAGTGAAGGGACTGATTCTCACAGAGGTTGGGCCCAAGATGCAGTATCTACTGATCTTTCATTGCACTACGCCTCAGTGAGTAAGAGGGAAATTTGCCACCAATTTTGTTAAATTACTTGCCTCACTCCCAAATTTGTCTTTTCTAAATTCATCATTCAATTTGTCTGCCTTGGTAAGAAAAAAAATTGATATTCAAGTAAGAGCATTGTAAAAGAAGATGAAAAAGGAAATAGGTTAGGTAGCTCCATTGCCAAAACCTGAAGGATGTGATACAATCAGTATAAGTAGCTTAGGGATTGCAACTTGGAAGGATCTGGCCTCACAATAGTTGATGGGAATGATTTTGGACAGGCGTTCAGAGCCGCAGGGGACTAGTTGTATAAGGATGTGTGTGAGAGAGAGACAGCAGCAAAGCCATGGCTTTGGGGTGGTGAACTGACCCTTGGGATGCCTGGGACCTGGTAGACCCTTTAGGACTCTACAAGAAGAATTCTGAAGTCAGGCAGATGAGATGGGACAGTGATAACCTCACTATGGAGAAAGAGGAAGAGGGTAACGGTACTCTCTCTGCTTGGTCTCTTGATCCTTATAGAAAAAAGGGAGCTGTGGGAAAAGCCATCCAGAAATTTTTTTAAAAATATTTTTATTTATTTGCTTTTAGTTGTACACAATGCGTTTTATTCAATGCGTGTTATTTGTACGTGGTGCTGAGGATCGAACCCGGGTCGCCCACATACTAGGTGAGCGCTCTACCGCTGAGCCACAATCCCAGCCTGCCATCCAGAAATTTAAATGCTCTTTACCCACTCCATTTCTCCCCCTCCTTTCTTCTACCTACCGGTGGCACGAACATGATACTGTGAAAACAAAGTTAGAACTGTGAGGCATTCTACACGGTGGCACTGAAATCTCTCTCAGAGCTGTGGTGCTAATAGGATTAATGGGGGAAAATGTTCAGAATTAAACAGAGCAACAAATACATTAGTGGTGAGGTAGGAGAGAAATCCGCTAAGGAGTTACCTGAATCCAGGGTAGGTGGGCTGTGGGACAAGGCACATCAGAAACAAGCCTCAACATGACAAAAGGCTGGAGGCAGGGAATCAGTGTTTAACACACCTAACCCAGCTGACCTGGGACTCCCACAATTGCCTGACACGGTAACCCAAGACTGTGTAAGATGACATCATTGTTTTCATAGAAAGTAAGCATTTTTTAATCCTATAAAGATTTAGAAATCAATGTAGACATGTTTAATTGGATCCAACTCATGTTTTTGTTAATTTGTACACATTTGGTGTTTTAAGTATTTGTAATATTTAAGGGAAATTGGCCCGTTAGAGTAATGATCATCCTTTTGACACCAATTTAGAAATATGTAATTAAGAAATTGAGTTGGTTTCTGGTTTTAAATTAAAAAGCATTCTAAAATTGTAATCAGTGGTGGAATACTTGAGAAAATTTAAGATTTTCATATTTTAAAGTTTAATTTGTTAAAGCTATGAGCAGGTTTTAGACAATCGACAAGAGAAATAAAATGTTAACGATATAAACATGATTTAAAACATTTGTATGGGTTTCATAACCCTAATTTATAAATGACATCAAACATTAATTAAAAGCCTACTTAAAAGTGATTGTTAACATTTGCTATATTTAGAAAGAGTAATAATATGTCTAAATTGAAATCAAAAGCCTAACGATAACCTAAAGTTTTAAGTTTGTTACTTAAACAAACTGAAGATTAAGTTTTAAAAATCAAAGTGTCTTTGAATACTCTTTTCTGAGCACAAAGGAGTCCTGAGACTATCAAAAAAATCTGTTCCTCTATCAAGGACTTTGGAACAGCTTCTGGGTATCTTGTAACTCTGTGTGTCAGTGGCTTGTGCTGCCACTGCTTTTCTCCTCCTCCTCCTCCTTCTCCTCCTCCTCCTCCTTCTTCATTTGGGATTAAACTCAGGGGTGCACTACCACTGAGTTCTACCCCTAGCCCTTTGTAGTTTTTCATTTTGAGACAGAGTCTCACAAAGTTGAGCCTCAAACTTGTAATCCTCCTGCCTTAGCCTCCTGAATTACTGGGATTATAGGCATGCACTACCATGCCAGCAGTGGCTTGTATTTCTAGGAAGCATGCTCCTGGAGGGTGACCAGATAAGGCAGGTGACAGTGCAGGAAGAGCAGAGCTGTTGTGTTTGGGGTGCACAGAGGCAGTTCTACTCCCATCTTGCTCAGGGGTATATTGATCCTGTGCAGAGAGATAGGAAAAAAGGACCAAGAGCAACAAAGATAGTAAAGGGATCTAGAAAACAAAAATAAATGACAGAGTGAGGAGAAACTAGAAAACATCAGAAGAACCAAAGATGGCAGACACCACAAGGGGATTGTCACTATAGCATGATACCAGCGTGGCTATCATCTCATTTTACAGATAAGGAAACTGAGGTTCAGAGAAGTGAAACAGCTCACCGAGATTGCATGGCTGGTCGGAGTTAAGAGATGGGACCAGAAACTGGGTCCTCAAACAACTGCAGTTCAGGTTTTACTTTAGAGCACTTCTTTGTCTCAAATGAAGGGCAAATGGCTTTGTTGGTGAAGATCAAGTCAGAGCTTGGGTGGTGGCTCAGGTTTTAGCTAGAGGGCAGCTGTCTGACTTTCAAAGTTTTGAATGAAAGTTGATTAATTCTTAAATACACTCACTTCCCCCTGCAGACTTTCAAATCACTCCTGCATTCTGGGCCTGAACCCTGAAATTTTCAAAGGGGATTGACCTCAGGACTAAGACCTTTTATCCTTGTAGCTGTTTTAGGGGGAGCACACCTTTGAGACTCTCTGCAAGGCCCTGTGTAAAATCCCAAAGTGGCAGCATATCCCTGGGATGGGCCAGTTGGGAGTACAGGCAAATCAGTGTACCCTGGTAAATGCAAGGTGAGGAAGGTCTGATTCAGCAAGGCCGCCCTTGAAAGTACAGAAACCAGAAGAGGCATGCTGAAGTGTCCTTGAATTTCAACCTCTAGCCAACTCACACAGAAAGGTTTAGAGGAAATTCCCTGAGGTGGGCAGAGTGAGCCCCTCTAGTGAGAAAACATCTCTAGGGAGGAAGGGCGTGATGCCAGTGAGGGTGTGTGAAGTTCAAAGCCTCCTTCGTGTTCTCATGCCTCTTACCCCATCTAGTATATTTAATAGCAATGCTTCACTTCTGGACAGGTTTGCGCAACTATTGCAATAACATCCCAAAAGAAGGAGAAGGGATAGCAGGATTCTTACTTTACAATTGAAGAATCCAAAGTCACAAAAGGATAGAAATGTACCTAGAAAAACAAAAGACTAGAAAGTGTCAGGGCCTGATTTCTGAACTCAGAGCCATTGTAGTTTAATTTATTTTCTTCCTTTTCCTTTTATTTTAAAAGTTTTATTAATTTTATTATTTTTTTAACAGAAGCAATGTATGTTCTTTGTTAAATATAATTTCTTAAAAAAAACAATTAAATAAATGGTGGTTGAATGAGATGGATATCACTATCCTAAATGCATGATTAAATATCTGAATGGTACTTATATACTTTGTATACAAGCAGTTGTATGTAAAAAGATGATATACTTGTGCATTATGAATAAGTAAATAAATAATCTAAAAAAAAAAAAAACCAATTAAATAAGCCAGGCATCATGGCACATGCCTGTAATCCCACTGATTTGGGAGGCTGAGGCAGGAGGGTTGCAAGTTTGAGGCCAGCCTCAACAACTTAGCAATGTCCTAAGCAATTTACCAAGACCCTGTCTCAAAATAAAAAGAGCTAGGAGTGTGGCTCAGTGGTTAAGCACCCCAATACTAAATAAATAAATAAAATATACATATCAATTAGCTCATTTTCAGTTACTGTAACAAAATACCCAAGGCAGGCTAAGTTTATAAAGTAAAGAGATTTATTTGACTCATAATTCTGAAGGTCCAAAAGCATGGGCCTAATTATGCTTGGCTCGAATAAGGACCTCATGGTGGAGGGCATCACAGTGGGAACATGTGTGGAGAGAGAGATTACAGAAGGCCAGGAAGCAGTTCAGGAGTCAGGCTCACTCTTACAACAACTTGCTTGCAAAAACAATCTTAATCCTTTCTAAGGGCACTACCCCTGATGACCTAAGGACTTCTGGTCAGGCCTCAGTTTTTAAATATGCACAACACTTCCCAACATCAGCACACTAAGGACCAAGCCTCCAATATATAAATCCTTGGGGAATACAGTCAAACCATATTCAAACCATAGCCACATAAGAAGGAAAAAGAAGAAAAAATTATAATTCTACCCCTTAGAGATAATCATTGTGAACACGTTGGTATATGTCTTTTCAGATTTCTTTTAAAATGTGTTCTCATAGTAGCTGTAATTTTGGTAATTTTTTTTGCACTAGTCCAAATAGGGGGGAAAATTACCCTTTACAGTATTATCCTTAACAATTTTTAAAATACATGTACATAACTGGGAAAAAGCTAAAACAGTACTAGAAATCTTATATTAAGAAACATTTGCTATAAACTGGGCACAGTGGCACATGCCTATAATCCCAGCTACTTGGGAGGCTGAGGCAGGAAGATTACAAATTTAAGGGTAGCCTCAGTAACCTAGCAAGGCCCACACAACTTAGCAAGATAGACCCTGTCTCAAAATTCAAAAATTAAAAAGGCCAGGATGTAGCTCAGTGGTACTGTGCTCAACCCCCAGTACCCTGCCCCCCCAAAAGAAAGGGGGGTGCAATTTGCTGTGCTCACACCTGATTCTTCACCCCTGAGATGACTACTTCCAAAATCTGAAATTTTCTTTTTCTCTCTCCCCTTCTTCCCCCTCCCTCCCTCCTTTCTTCCTTCCTTCCTTTCTTTTCTTTTTCTTTTTCTTTCTTTCTTTCTTTCTTTCTTTCTTTCTTTCTTTCTTTCTCTCTCTCTCTCTCTCTCTCTCTCTCTCTCTCTCTCTCTCTCTCTCTCTCTTTCTCTTTCTCCCTTCTCTTCCCTTCCCTTCCTCAGGGTCCCACTGTTATCCAGACTGGCCCTGAACTCTGGGGCTCAAGTGATCCTTCTGCCTCAACCTCTAGAGTAATTGGGGCTATGAGCACATGCCACTGAGTGGGCTTGAAACCTGAAACTTTCTAAACAACATGTCTATGGTGTCATTTCTTGACTTTGCAGGTTTAGATATTATGCACTGAGTTCTTACTGTGTAGTTTTCTTATGTTTATGTCTTCCATTTTTCTCAATCTTCACTTCTTGCCTTCCTTCAAATACGGTGATAGCACTTTTTTATAATATAGATGAAATAAATATCTCAGTATTTACCTTTCTATGAGTATGTAACTTTCATTAAAGCTGAGCCATGTAGGATACTAAGATTATCCTTTTTTATTTAACTCTTTATCCCTTGTTATCATTTAGTTTTGTTACTGTAATAGAATAACCGAGACCAGATAGTGTATAAAGAAAAGAGATTTGTTTCAACTCATGATTCAAGAGAATGGTGCCAGAATTTGATGGGCTTCTGGTGAGGGCCTCATGCTGCCCCATGCATAGCAGAAAAGCAGGAGGGCAACTAGGGTTGTACAAAGAGAAGAAAGGTCAAAAGAGCTGACCTGGTTTATAATAAGCTGCTCTTGTGAGAACTGATCCAGTCTCTAGAGAAAGGCCTTAATCCTTCTTAAAGATCTAATCACATTTGAAAGCCAACCCTAACCCCCTCTTAACCCTGTTATATGAGGCCCCAACATGAGTTTTGGTGGGAACAAATCATATTCAAACCCTAGCACTGTTGCAGTTAATCACTGATCTATTTTTGTTTTAATTATCTTAGCTGGGTAATTTTTTATACAAAGCTCCCTGCCAGAACTGTGAATCACATCCTGATCTATGTGCAAACATTTCTTCCCATTTTTTCGAGAAAGCCCCCCTATCCTGCTGCCCCTGTTGGGACTGGTAGTTCCCCTGGCTGCTCTGTGCTCTTTACCATCACCTGGGAATTTCCTACACTTCTCTCCTGGGTTGGATCCCTGTGCTCTGGCCCCTCTGTCTTCCTCTGCCTTGGTTTGTTGTATACATCCCTTCCAGTGGGTGAAGAAATAGATGTTGTTTCTTCCCCCTGATCAACATAAACCAATTAAAGAAATTTATCTTGAGTGAGGTTCAACGATACCTATTTTTCTTTGCAGACTCAGAATTATAATAAAATTTGTACCCTCCCCCCAGATTCAGTAAGCTTTTGACACTTAAAATTTTTATCTGACTTGGGAGGCTGAGGCAGGAGGATCACGAGTTCAAAGCCAGCCTCAGCAATGACGAGGCACTTAGCAACTCAGTGAGACCCTGTCTCTAATAAAATACAAAAAAGGGCTGGGGATGTGGCCCAGTGGTTGAGTGCCCCTGAGTTCAATCCCTGGCACCAAAAAAAAAAAAAAAAAAAAAAAAAAAAAAAAAAAAAAAAATTATCTGAAAATCCAAGAAGCAACAGCATAAAATTTTCTCCACTTACACAACTTGAATTGAAGAATTTCCAGCCTACCTAAGGTGAGCCCTAGAGACTCAGGTAGCTGATGTGCAAATTGTCATGTATGCCTGGCTCTTTCTCAGATCTCTGGCCAGCACATGGCCTATGGACTGTCCGGTGTGGCTCAGAACTTCCTTTCCCACATTTTTCTTTTTCAGGACTTAGTACAAGCCTTGAACAGGTGCTAGGGACTTTATGGTGACTTCTGAGATGATTTCCCAGAAGGACAGTGACTCATCACAGGAAACCCTTTCGTTTCTCTCTGATCCTCCCTCAGCTTCCTGCCTCACTCATCTGTACGTGAGTTTTCTCATTTCTCACCAAGACATGGCTACTTAATTCTGGTTTTAGTTAACAAAGGTGACTGAAGATAGTTCTGGGAATAAGATGTGAATACCGCTTCCAATAGTGATGTCCATGAGGGCAGAAGTCTTTTCCCAGGACCTTGGCATCTCCCCTCCAAAGTATGGATCAATTTCCTTCATGACCCTGCAGAATCCCTTTTCCAATGTCCCTAACTGGAATGGATTGGTACATTGTGATAGAAGTAGGATTGCTCTCTTGGTCTTAGATCTGCTTGTGCATACAGCTTTTTCTATAAAATATACTTCGCTCTAACATATGTTCAATTTACTAACAGGTATTCAATTGTTTTTCATTGATGCAAGCTAAATTTTTATTGCTGACCCACAGTGCTTCAGACATGGCCAAGGTTTTCAAGACATATGTTGAAATGAATTAGACATCAGAGTCCTATACATTTAGAGTTAGAAGGGACCTTAGAGATCATCTGGTATGGTTTTTCCATTTGGCAAACAAGGATCCTGAGGCCCAAAGAAATTACTTTTCTTGAAACTGCCCAGCCAGCCAGCTCCTGGCCCTTCAAAGGCTCTGTATCCTCCTGCCTGCTCTTGGCTGCTCTCCAGTGGGATTCTGGTCTCCCCTTTCATCTGCATCTCTTCTTCATTCTCTATCCCTCTGGGTGTGCCCTCAGGCTGGCAAAAACCCCTCTGCATGGTCTCAGCCTTCCTTTGCTACTGGTTTCCCCCAAGTCCCTCCATGGTTCCATGCTTCTTTCTAGACTGCAAACAGATTCAACATGGTTGACTTGGGATTCCTTCTTCTGAGAATCCATGACTTCCCATGAAGGTTGGGTTCCAAAATAATTCTCACTTAAAAATAATAATAATAATAATAATAATAATAATAACAATTTTGAAGAAGACACAAATGGTTTGTAATTTTTCTGGTAAGTTTTCTTTGGACATTTCCCCCACTAGACCCCCTTCTTTCTAAGGAATTGTTTTTATTTTTCAATAGTACTCATTCAAGTTTTTCCACTTGTGCTCTTTTAGTGCTACTTTATAACAAATGCTCTTCTACTTTCTTAAAGGAAGCTTCTTCTGCTAGACTATTGCCACCTACTTAGAAAATATATTTTTAGTAGGGCAAATAACAATGTGCATATCCAAGTCCAATTTTTGGATACAAAAGACATACCCCATATGTCCCTCATATCTTCCAGTCTACCCCACTGCCCCATGGGTAGGGAGATTTGGGCTTCATTCTCTCTTACTATCAATGAGGCACTGTATGAATTCTCTGATAGTCTGTGAACTCAAACCCTTCTCTGCCACTATATCCATATTCTTTCCTGTCTTCTCCTCTCTATGATGCTACCAACCCAGCCCCAACCACCATCTTGACCTGTTTGTCATCTCTTTAAATCTCTTGTTTATGGTGAAGGAGTCTGTTGAAAAACTATATAGGCATGACACCTACACTTCCCATGATTCTGTGAAAACAGAAACCAAGTCTTCACATAGTCTGAAATGTGCCTCTATATCCCCATATGATGCCCAGAATATGGAATACACCAAGAACATGTATGGTGAGTGAATGACTGACTGACTGAATGAATGATTAATTGTGGTTGCCCAACCATCTTCCTTTTCAGTGATTCTAAAATGGGAACATTCTCTGTGATTCATTTCCTACCACAAGTAGTGAGTTAAGAATCTGGACAGGCTGAGAATTATCTTGATGGGATGATAGTGTCTGGTTTCTCAAGTTTCTTTCCCTCTACTCCTCACAGCTCAAAGTCCCTGGATACTGTAAAACTCTTTCTATGGCTTCACAATATTAAATGGTTATTTTCCCTTTGTTGCTGTCCTCAATTTTGAAACAAAATATGTTTATTTCCCAAGATAGAAGCAGGGACCTCTGCTTTAAAGGAAAGCCCAAATCTTCATAAACATTCCTTAACACCTCAAATATTAGATACATAATAACCTTGCCTGAGATGTAGAATTGCTTCTAGGTAGAAGACTACTCCAGAAAAGAATGAGTGATTGACACATATCATAGCATAGGTGAATCTCAAAATAATTATGCTGAGTAAAAGAAGCCAGATTTTCCCCCATACTCCATGAACTATAGTTGCCATTTATAATAAGTTCTAAAAAATTCAAACTAATCTATAGTGACATAAAGAAAGTTGGTGATTGGTGGGTGGGATGGAAAGAGGTGGGAGGTGGGAATGGCAAAGGGGCATCTGGAAACTTTGGTAATGATGGATATGCTCATCTCTGTGATTGTGGTAATGGTTTCTTAGGTACATGCATATGTCAAAGCTTACCAAGTTGTAGTAATCCTTGGTGTCCTTGGGGAATTGGTTCCAGGACCCCTGAGGATACCAAAATCTGTAGATGCTCTAGTTCCTGACATAAAATGGTATAGTATTTGCATATAACCTATGCATATCCTCTTATATACGTTAAATCATCTCTGCATAACTTATAATACCCAACACAACACAAATTCCATGTAAATAATTGTTATACTATATTCTTTAGGGAACAATACAAGAAAAAGCCTGTATGTGTTCAGTATGGTTGCATTTTTTTCCAAATATTTTCCATCCATGGCCAGTTGAATCTGTGGATATGGAGGGCTCACTGTATACTGGAAATCTACAGTTTAATGAGTACTAGGGAGCCGGGCGCGGTGGCACATGCTGTAATCCCAGCACTTGGGAGGCTAAGGCAGGAGGATCGCGAGTTCAAAGCCAGCCTCAGCAATGGCAAGGTACTTAGCGACTCAGTGAGACCCTGTCTCTAATAAAATACAAAAAAAAAAAAGGGCTGGGGATGTAGCCCAGTGGTCGAGTGCCTCTGAGCTCAAACCCTGGTACCAAGTAAATAAATAAATAAATAAATAAATAAATAAATAAATAAATATTAAAAAATTAAAATAAATTAAAAAATAATGTGTACTAGGTATTAATTACACATTGATAAAACTGATTTTAAAATGGCTTCTGAGAGTGGTGTCTATCTTAGTTTGGACTACTAAAACAAACTACCATAGACTGGGTGGCTTGAGCAACAGAAACCTATTTCCCATAGTTCTGAAGGCCAGAAGTCCAAGATGGGGCACCAGCAGATCCATTGTCTACTGAGAATGTACTTCCTAGTGTAGAGACAAGCTATATTCTTGTTGTATTCTCATATGACAGAAAACAGAATAAGAGATTCTCTCTCTAGGGGCTGGGATGTGGCTCAGTGGTAGGGCACTCGCCTAGCACATGTGCGACCTGGGTTCGATCCTCAGCACCACATAAAAATAAATGCATTGTGTACAACTAAAGCAAATAAATAAATATTAAAAAAAAAAAGAGGGCTGGGATTGTGGCTCAGTGGTAGAGCGCTCGCCTAGCACGCGGGCGTCCCGGGTTCAATCCTCAGCACCACGTACAAATAAAAAAAAACGCATTGTGTACAACTAAAAGCAAATAAATAAAAATTAAAAAAAAAAAAGAGAGAGAGATTCTCTCTCTAATGTTTCTTTTTTTCCTTTTTGGTACTAGAGATTGAACCCAGGGTCTTGTGCATGCTAAGCAAACACACTACCACCAAGCAACACCCCCAACCTCTTGTCTCTTCTCATGAGGGCTCTAATCCCATTCCTAAGAGCTCCACCCTCATGACCTAATCACTCCCGAAGGCCCTAGATACCATCACATTCATAATAAATTTGACATATAAATTTGGTGAGGAGGACACAGATATTCAGTGGTATCAGAGTCCTATCCCCCACCCTATATGTCCTATCTCATTGCCCAGCTATGCTTTACTAAAGGATAATCATCCTCAATTTTGTTCCTAAAGTGTGATAGGTCTTTTGTTATGGTAGACACTGAGATTTCTTTTCTTTCTCTGGAAATACAGAACGTATTTTAACTGGGCCCCTGTTCCCTCCCAGGTTAGATCCAGGTCTGCCAATGCTGTAGACAAGCTCACCCTCTTTTCCCATCTCATGGCCATTTAGGGATGCTCTTCTCCCTCAGTCCAGGGGCATGTTTTTGAACACACAGCAACTGATTGTGAATGTACTTGTACTACTGCCAACTTGGGCATCACTTCACCAGCTCTAATGGTGATCTTTCACATGTTTTCAGGATGCTTTTCAAAATACCCATTGGTTCCAGGCAGGAAACCTTGAGATAGTGAGCAACTTCTCTTATGCGTTTACTACCCATTTCTTTTTTTTTTTTTTTTTTTTTTAAATATTTTTATTTATTTGCTTTAGTTGTACACAATGCGTTTTATTCAATGCATTTTATTTGTACATGGTGCTGAGGATCGAACCCGGGTCGCCCACGTGCTAGGCGAGCGCTCTACCGCTGAGCCACAATCCCAGCCCCCCTACCCATTTCTTACTGGTGTATTATAGTTGTACATAATGGTGGGATTAATTATTACATATTTGTACATGCACACAAAATAACAATAAAATACGGCCAATATCATTTCTGAGTATTTCCCCTTCCCCTCCCTCTACCTCTTTACCTACAGCTCTCCCTTCAATTTTCATGAGATCCACCCCCCACCTCTCTTTTCCTTTTTCTTCTCTAGCTTCGATATATGAGAGAAAACATACAACCTTGGACATTCTGAGTTTGGTTTATATCACTTAACACAATGGTCTCAAGTCCATTTTCCTGCAAATAACACAATTTCATTCTTCTTTATGGCTGAATAAAACACCATTGTGTGTATATACCACATTTTCTTTACCCATTTATCTACTGACAAACACCTAGGCTGGTTCCATAGTTTTGTATTGTAAATTGTGCTACTATAAACATGGGTATGCATGTATCACTGTAGCATGCCGACTTTAATTCTTTATGATATATACTAAAGAGTGGTATAACTGGGTCACATGGTGGTTCCATTCCTAGTTTTTTGAGAAACCTCCATGCTGATTTCTATTGAAGGGAGAGCTGTAGGTAAAGAGGTAGAGGGAGGGGAAGGGGAAATACTCGGAAATGATATTGGCCGTATTTTATTGTTATTTTGTGTGCATGTACAAATATGTAATAATTAATCCCACCATTATGTACAACTATAATACACCAGTAAGAAATGGGTAGGGGAGAAATGCATAAGAGAAGTTGGTTGTATGAACATACAATCCCACCAACAGTGTAAAGTATTCATTTTTCTCCACATCATCTCCAACATTTAATATTGACATTTAATATTGTGTGTGTATATATGTATATATATGTGTGTGTGTGTGTGTATAATATGTATGTGTGTGTGTATATATGTACCAGGGATTGAATACAGGAGTGCTTTAACACTGAGACACATCCCGAGTCCTTTTTTATGTTTTATTTTGAAACAAGGTCTTACTAAGTTGCTTAGGGCCTTGCTAAATTGCTGAGGCTGGCTTTGAATTTGCAATCCTCCTGCCTTGGCCTTCCAAGCTGCTGGGATTATAGGTATGCACCACCGCAACCAGCTTTTATATATATATATACATATACATATATATATATATATGTATATATATATATATATATATAAATATACACACACACACACACATAAATATATTTTGGTGGTGCTGGGGATCGAATCCAGGGCCTTGTGCATGCAAGGCAAGCACTCTACCAACTAAGCTATATCCCCAACCCTTGTTTATATTTTTTTTTTTTTTTTTTTTTTTTTTGGTATCTGGGATTGAACTCAGGGGCACTCGACCACTGGGCCACATCCCCAGCCCTTTTTTGTATTTTATTAGAGACAGGGTCTTACTGCGTTGCTAAGTGCCTCGCCATTGCTGAGGCTGGCTTTGAACTAGTAATCCTCCTGCCTCAGCCTCCCAAGTGCTGGGATTACAGGCGTGCGCCACCACGCCCAGCTTGTTTATATTCTTGATGGCTGCTGTTCTAACTGGGGTGGGATGAAATCTTGGTGCAATTTTGATTTGCATTTCCCTAATTACTAATAAATTTTAACATTTTTCATATATTTGTTGATTATTTGTATTTCTTCTTTTAAGATGTGTCTTGTTTAGTTCATTTGCTCATTTATTAATTGCGTTATTATTATTATTATTATTATTTTGGTATTAAGTTTCTTGAGTTCTTTATATATTCTGGATTTTAATCCTCTGTCTCTTGTGCATTTCTTTCATTGCTTTCCAAGGTGATTTAGAGCTAGATAGCTTCAGATCAGCAGTAAAAAGGGCAGACAAAACCCCCTTCTCTGGAAGTCAGCATTATTTTAATGTCTTTGAAATGTTTCTAGAACCTAAGGAAGAATCAGGAATAAGTCCTTGGAAAATGGAAATGTAAGACCTCATTGACCCAAAATATTGCCTGTTCTCCTGTCTTGCAGACACAACAGGTCCAGGGTCTAAGTGGTTAAGTGAATAGCAAAGACATTAAGCTGGAGCAGAAGTTCTCAGACCTGCGCAGGTCTGTGAACAAGTTACAAAATGAAGAGCAACCACTTAGAAACTTTAATAACAATATGACAATTAATTTCATGACTTTGCATCTAATAATGAAAGAGTTGGGTTGTACTTTGTATGACTTTTATTTTAAATTCTTTTTAATAATTCATTTTGATTTATTTTACAAAAGTTACATAATATGATAGATTGAAAGTTATTGTAAAAAATCCCTTCACTACAATGGACAAGCACTGAGCTAGTGTTGTGGCTTCTGAAGGGCAGTTATGGGCATCTTTGTCCAGTGGAGATAATGAGTGAACTGTCGAGAGACAGGAATAGTGCCCGGGAGCAGGAAGGCAAGGGGTCTCCTCTTTGTCTGCAGTTCCTTTTCCATTTTTACTGTGTGTCCCTGGAGAAGTGCTACACCAATAGTAACCAGAAAAGAGACATGATTGGAGAGGATTGCAATTATAGGAAGGGCTGAAATGGCAGAAGGGGCAGGAGAAATTTGTGGTTATCACCTAGCACTCCTGACCTGGGCGAGTGTTCTTCATGATGGACCTCAGGAACAGGTAGAGGAAGCAGCTATGAAATAAGGATTTGAGGGGAATTGAGCACACACCTCACTACAGATTCTCCATTGAGTCTATTATGGTGAAAGAGGGATATACATTCAGTAGAAATTATACTTTGCATTTTGAATGTCGATCTTTTTCTGGGTAGCAATATTGCAGTACCACACTCATTTGGATGTTGGGCAGCCATGGCTTTGCGTCAGCCACATGATCATGAGCGAAACAACCAGGACTCTACTGTGTGCTGTGTTGCGAAGTTATGATGTTTGGTAGGTTAGATATAATAAATGCACTTTCAGATTTATAGCATTTTAATCTTATGATGGATTTACCAAGATACAACCCCATCATAAGTTAAGAAGCAGTGGTCTGGAATGGAGCTATGATTGTGAGACCCACTTAAGAGAATTGCCCATGTTTATGATGCCTGTATAACTTAGGAGGAGGAGGAGAAACTCTGGTAATGATCACTCTGTAACACATGACTGTACACTGACATATTCCTCTGAAGTCACTGACCAGAGAAAGTGTCCCTTTTAGAAAACATGGAGGGCTGGGCATGGTGGCACACGCCTGTAATCCCAGCACTTAGGAGGCTGAGGCAGGAGATTGCGAGTTCAAAGCCAGCCTCAGCAATGGTGAAGCACTTAGCAACTCAGTGAGACCCTGTCTCTAATAAAATACAAAAAAAGGGCTGGGGATGTGGCCCAGTGTTCAAGTGCCCCTGAGTTCAGTTCAATCCTTGATACCAAAAAAAAAAAAAAAAAAAAAAAAAAAAAAGAAAGAAAAAAAGAAAACATGGAGGGAGTGCACATAGGACAGGTGTTAATGAAAAGAAGTGGGATCAGAATGGAGTTGAGCATAAGGTGGCCTCATTCTCTATCTTAAAATGAGATCCAAGAAGCTGAGAGGCAACAGGAAGACTTTTTTTCTTATCACAGCTATTTCTGCTGGCCCCTGCTCTAGTTTTTGTTTGTTTTATTTGTAGTACAGGGAGTCAAACTCAGGGCCTCACTCATGCAAAGCAAATGCTCTGTCACTGAGCTACACTCCCAGTCCCCCCCCCCATTCTGTTTTTGTAATAAATCATGAGATAGAGCAACGTTCAAGTTCCCAGGGGACAAGGCACAGCCTATTATTACCCTGCCTGCCTTTGGAGCAGCCAGCTGACAATCCCCTTGCTATCCCATATTCTGTATGGTGGTAGGAAGAGATGACACCTTCTTCCTGTACCAACACATGTTTCAAAATGCCTGGACACTCTTGTTGACATCAGTGTACTTGATGTACTCATCAACTGAGAGGAGAGAATCAGGTTGGGTGGGTTTAGACTCTTTCATATGATAAAAGCCTTTGTGTCTTTCCTTTGGGAATGAAAGGAAACACCCAGCACTCTTGCTTTTTGGTTAAATTAGAGGGTACTTTCTGCATTGTAAATTCTCCTGAAATAGATCTTGGCTTTGATGGGTGGTGACGCATGCATGTCTGAGTGTGCCTGGTCTGTGGGGCATTATTACTAGTTTGAAGAGTGTGGGCTTCAGGAGGGGGTTGAGGTTAGACCTTGGGTCCCATGTTGGTTGGCACCATACATGAGGTGAGGCCTGCGATGTGGTGGGCTGTCATAAAGCACAAGCAGGATTGGAAACTCATCGGCTTTCCTCTTATGGTAAACCCAAGCTAGTGATGGCATAGTCAGAATTAACTTACTTTGGAGGAAGCCAATCACAGGTAGCTGTAAAGAGATTGACAAAGGAGAGCAAGAGTAACATGGAAGCGATTTCCAACTAATGTCTAAGAAATTTGTAAGGCCAAGCAGGTGGTACTTCTAGGGATGCAATGACTGAATTACTACTATGGTTTGTGAAGGGCAAAAGTCACACCGGGGACCACCATGCAGCCAAGAGATTTATTCACCAGCCTTTATGGCTGGTTGGAGGTAGAAGAGGTGCGGGGAGAGAAGAGTCGGGGGTTGGTGCACAGTTCACCCAGCTGCTTGGCGCAGACGCGACAGCAGGCTGCAACCATCTAGCACAAGGCTCAGGCTGGCCCGGCAGCGCGGCACCTGCACTGTCCTGCACTGGCACTGCCCACTGCAGTCCTGGCTGGTGGCCGGCCAGATGCACAGGGCGAGGAGGAGCACGAAGCCGAAGAGAATAGGTCCCACAGAAGCGGCCATGGTCAGGGTGCTGCGGCTGGAGCGGGTAGCGGGGTGGAGGGACACAGTGCGTGGCAATGGTGAGGGGCATGGTGGGCCCGAGCAGGGAGCGAGCCTCTGGAGCTGTAGGTGGGCTGGGGTGGTTGTCCTCTGGCTGGAGGCGATAGGTCGCCTGAGGTTGGAGTTGCAGGGGCTGCCTCCTCTCAGCCAGGAAGAGTTGTTGTGTGAGAGCTGTGGACCAGAGGGAGCTTAAGTAGGGATTTCTGGTGGCGGTGTACTAGAGTGACCTTTAAATCTATTGGCTAAACACCAGAGTGACCTTTAAAACTTATTGGCTCCTGCCTGGGGAAAATGAAACAAGGTTGCTTCCCTGGGGTGGGGGTGGCCCAGCAACCTTTAAAATCTTAATGAAGGAGCCCTAAAGGACCAGCTAGCTGGAAGCCTTTCACCTGATGTTGTGCGCACCTGTAGGCACCCGCAAACCTGAAGGTATAAACCGGGTGAAAGCGGTCCGAGTTAGGAGAAACGAATTCATTCGGTCCGTCGGGCAGTCACTCGGTCAGTCAGAATCAGAGCGGCCAGAACGTAGGCAGAGCGGTTACAGAAGAGAAACCAGATAGAAGACAGAAGAGAAATGACTGGTCAGAGTTAGGCCGAGGCTCCTGAGGAAGACAGAAGACAGAAGACAGAAGACAGAAGAGAGAAGAAAGAAGCTCTAATCTTTCTTTAAGCTAAGCTCTATCTTTCTTTACTCTATCTAAGCTAAGATCTTTCTTTACTCTAATCTTTCTTTCCCTCTCTAAGAAAAATCTTTCTTTCCCTCTCTAAGCTCTAAGAAAGTAGAAGTAAAAGTATAAAAGCTTAACTCTGCCTCCGAGAATTTTCCTCCCGTGGCGGCGCCTGGCTGGCCGTGACAGGCAGCTTACACTTAAATGTCTCCCAAAGGCCCTTTGTTAAGGGCTTGGTTGCCAGCCTATGGAGCTATTGAGATGTGATGGAACCTTTAAGAGGAGGGGCCTAGTGGAAAGAAGGAGGGGGGCATGCCCTTGAAGGGGATTATTGAGATCCCAGCCTCTTTTTTTCTCTCTAATTTGTGGCCCCCATGAAGAAAAGCAGTCTCTTCCACTACATGTTCCCTACCATGATGACCTACTTCAACACAGGCCCAAAGTGACAGAAGCAAATGACCATAGACTGGAACTGTGAGTCAAAATAAATCTTTCCTCCTTTTTTTTTTTTTTTTAATCTCAGGTATTTTGTCACAGTGACAGAAAGCTGACCAACACACCTACCCCAACTAGAAAGACCAGGCTATTGTTCAAGATCTTTAGGTATCCCAGTTGTCCTGTTCTGAAATAGCTAGGGGCAGTCTAAAAGAAAATTCAAGGCACTGCCACTGCTCCCCAAATTTTATAATCTGATTGGCAAATAAGACCAGCCAACTATGAAACAATGATAATAAGTAGTATATTGTGGCAAAGATTGCAGATAATATAACTGCTTCTGATATGGGGCCAGATCCATATCTGAAGAGTCAGGGAAGGTTCCTAGAAAGTTGGAGTTGGATGTCGGAGGAGGTACGAGGCCTAGATTTCCCAGGACTTACTTGGGTGAGTTTGTACTATCTCTGAGCCACAGTGTCCTCATCTACAAAATTCGGCAAATAATAGCTATGTTGTAGTTTTTTATGAGCATTAAATGAGCAAGTACCCAGCTGAATAAGTGGTGGGTGATTTTTAATTCCTTCATTGTTTCTGTGACTACAGTGAATTCTGATTTTCTAAGAATGGCTCACCAATGTGATCACAGCTTTGTGATGTGGAAGGCTGCTATTTTGCCCTGCGGGGAAGCAGTGCCATCAACAAACCACCAGTCAGTAGATGCTTTTCCTAACAGTAGACCCAGTTCCCCCAGCTGGCAGAGAACACAAGTTCCTCTTAAACCAGAAAAACTCTAAGGCAAAGCTTACACCAAGAGGGTATTTGGCTGAAGTACTCACTTGACTAAAAAGACCAGAGTTTTGGATCACAAAGTGGGCGCCTCATTTTTGAGCAGTTCAGCTTCCCTTTCCACCCCTGACTTGTCAATTTGTACCAAGTTCACTATGTACAAAGTGGAAAGTTATCAAATCCTAGCTCTGCACTTGAGTACCATCCATTCTGAACAAGCAGACCTAGGAATCTGATTCTTTTAAACAATGTTTCATCAGTAACTATTTAGTCACAAATTGAGAGAAAATGTAGCATAATGGAGGCTAGATCTAGACAGCCTGGACTTGTTCCCTGGCTCTGCCACTCTACTAGCTACATGACTTTGAGTAAATTATTTATCCTGTCTCTACCTCAGTTTACTCACGGGTTGAATGGAAAATAATTGTATGCATTTCATAGGATTGTTGGAAGGAATAAACCACTTTAAAGCAGTAAGTGGCCAGTGTAAGTGTGCTAAATATGTATTACAGTATTCCATTCTGGTGAAATGGGGAGAGGGAAGGTTTCAGGCCTTGAGGGATGCTGTGTCCCTGAAGAACAGGACAGCAAGAGAGCCAACACTCGCTGTGCTTGAAACAATGGGAGGCATAGAGAAGAACACTCTTAGGAAGGTATGAGCCTAGGCGCCAAATCCTAATGAGACAGCCCCGCCTGGACCACTGACAGGAATCTGCCATCAGAGAGAACCCCTTTAGAATTTGACAGTCTCCATTCTAGTCCCTGGAATTCCTAGATACAGTCTCCTGCCAGCTGGCCCAAGACTTGTTTCAGAGAGGATGCCATGCTAACACAGGGCTGAGTCAGTAACAGACCCTTTGTTCTGTCTCCTGGACCTTTGGGTGCCACTGTACAGACATGTCCAGCTTGGCAGGCAGCTGGCATCTTAAAGACTCAGGTCGTTATCAGATGGACACTCACTAAACAGAGTCTCTCCCGGCCTCTGTGGTGCATGCGGCTGGGCACGTAGGCCTGCATACCTCATATCTCTGCCCAGGCAATTACATCCCAGTCACCCTGCCCCATTCCAAGGCAGCTGGGGCCATCTGGGGCACAGGGCTTGGGGCTGGAGCCAGGCAGTTCTCTTCCTTTCATCCTTTTTGATTCCATAGGCATTTTCTTCTAAGCGTGGCTCTAACTGCAGTGTCCGACAAGGGAAAACAAACCTGAAAGGCAGGAACGAAGCTGCAGCTGCTCACAGGGCTGCCTTTGGCTGCTCTGAAATGGAGCCAGAGGCACAGCCTCTGCCCTCCAGGACAGAAGCGCTAGAAGCAACGTGTCCTTTCCCGGGGACGCTGCCTTCCCCTAAGCATGTGTGTTGCATATACCCATATGTTCAAGGCACACTTGTTCAGATCTATATTTAAATACTCCTGTGGGATTCCCAGTCCAAGTGTATCAAGTGCACGTCTGGGCATGGTCTCCTGGCCAGACTCCAGGGTTTGCAGCCCACCCAGATGGTTCTCAAAGCTGGTCTCTTGCATCAGAAGTGATTCCCCACAGTTCTGATGGCAGTTTATGACAACTCACCTTAGTTTGGGAAATTCCCTTATGTAAGATCTCTTAGCATAGAGAACGACTTTCAAATACTAACAATTGGTACCATTGATTGGCTACTTTCTCTGTACTCGGCAATTTGCTGAGAATGCTTTACCTATCATTTTCTCGCAGTACCTCACCAGTGCTCTAATGAAGCAGTGTGATCAGCTCTGCTTTAAAGATGAGGACCCTGAGACATGGTGACAGTAGGTAACTTGCTCAAGGTCACCCAGATAGAAGTGAACGCCTGTATTTGAACGAAACAATCTGATTCAGAGCATGTTCCTAATGACCGTGGTGTCCACCTCTCTGATATCTATTTAGGTCTTGCCAAGGATTAAACCAATGCCTGAGAAATATCATCCTCGCTGTCCTTACCAGTCTTTTCAGCCATCAGGGGACAGAGCCTTTACATGATTGACACATGATTGGCTAATTGCTACATTCTTAATGTTAGGGAGAATGATGCAAAAACTGAGTTGTTTCTACATCAATTTCTATTACTTTGATTCAACAAGTGTTTAGTGAGCATTTACTTTGTGCCATGTATTATACCAGAGCTAGCAAAGAGGGTTACTACAAAGTAATTGCTTTCAAAGACCTTATAGTCTAGAAAGAGGTAATCTCACCCAAATTCCCAAGAGGCCCACAAGGTCCTCTAAGATAAGCCCTGCCTTCCTCTTCAGTCTTTTTGCTCTACATTCCCTTCCTCTTACTCAAACCTTCTTCAAGTCCTTTTGTTAACTAAGCTCCCTACTACCTCAGGGCCTTTGCACTTTCTGTTCCACCAGCCTGAGATCCTCCACATCTTTTTTTTTTTTTTTTTTTTTTTTTTTTTTTTTTTTTTTTTATTTATTTGCTTTAGTTGTACACAATGCGTTTATTTGTATGTGGTGCTGAGGATCGAACCCGGGCGGCGCACGTGCTAGGCGAGCGCTCTACCGCTGAGCCACAATCCCAGCCCCTCCTCCACATCTTTGCTGGGTTAATTCCTCATCCTTCAGGACTGGAATCTCTCTTTAGGGAATTTTCTCTCACTCCCCACCTCCATAGATTAGGCATCATTTTCCCTGTTAACACTTCATCATTGCTCCCTTTATTCTTAATTTTTGTAATCAGTTCATTAATCTACCAGCTTTCACCAGCTCCTTGAGGGCATCAATAATGCTTTTATGGTCCACCATTATACTCCGGGCACATAAGAGGTGTTTGCTAAATGCTCTTGAGTGATGACGATTACACATGATGTACTGAAGCAAAAACGGGGTAGGTTAATTCCTACTTCTCAAAGCAGCAACATCAAGACAGGATTAAACAAGCCTGGATTTTATTAGGAAGGCCTTTGAGGAAAACATGGTAAGGGAGCAGAAGCAGCTGAGGAGTCAGACTGCGACGCCAGTCTGAGCCTAGAATGAGGCAGGGAAGAGAGGAAGGTTGCGTGGTGCAGCCTCTACATCGCTGTGCAGTCCACAAAAGTTTAGCAAAGCCGCTGTGAAGCCCGCCCGCCAGAGCAAAGGACAGACCTTCACAGGAGTCCCCAGTCTCCCAGGAACCGCTCCGGCCTGCGCCCCTGCCGCACTCGCTCATTGGCTGGAAGCAGCCCGCGGGGGGCGTGGCCTGCGTTCATTAGGCTCCCTGCCCAGAGATGGAAATCTTGGGGAAAAATTCTTCTCTTTGTCCTGTGAAGGTTCCAAGGCCAGAAGCGGGGACTTCTGATTTATACCAAAGAAAATAGCTACTAAAGCTGTGTCTTCCATAAAAAGGCGGGAAATCTTTTATTCGCAGGCACCACAAGTATTGTTGAACAGCTATAATGCTCTTTGACACAGCGAATTGATTGCACATGGGCTCCCCTCAGAATGCTTATAAGCTGGTTAGAGACCATGTAAACTCCCCTTTGTCCTCCCGAGCCTCAGTTTTCTCCATTCCAAAGTGGCGATTACTCCCTCCTTGTTACACGAGATGATTAGATCCAGTGACTTCTGTGAATGGGGCAGAACAAATAGAATATGAATGTGAGTTTTAAAAGATCACGATTCCTTGTCCTCCTAGTTGTTCTAGGCACTTCTACAGGGCCAATCTTTTAAGTTTTCTAAGAAATTCTAGGCCTAGGAAGTGCATTTGTCATTCCACTCATCAACAGTCCCCCAGGGACTTTTTTTAAAAAAGATCATTTCAAGTTAAAGAATTGCAATTTAAATGTGTGATCAGGACCAAAGGAAGACTGAGTATCACGTTACCATATTTGGGGGGTAACATGCTTCCTCTTTGGGGACAGACCCAGGGGTGTGCCCTTGGCACAGTGAGCTTCCTGGGAGCTGGTTCTTCACTGCTGCCCCTGGGGCTGTGTTTGCTTTGTTTTGTCACAGGTCAGTCACTGGGGCAGCACTTAGACATGCTTCTTTTCCTGCACTACCACCCTGCCTCCCCTCAACAATTAGAGATACACCTCAGGGTGGACTGCCTCCCCTGTCCTCACCGGGAGGATAAGGGGTATTTCTGCCCTTGTCCTTCTCCTTTCTCCTCAATTCTTGGTGAGGAGGCAGCCTTTGATACAGGACTCATGCTGGTCAATGAAGGGGACTCCACACTGAGGAAGTGGCATGAGCGAGGAGGGAGGGCAGGGCATGTTTCCATGGTCATTCCTTAGACAGGTGTTTTGTGAGGCCTGGAGGACAGGGAAGGACCCAATGACAGATGAGAATAAACTATGGCAGCCCTTGAAAAACTTGTTCAGGAGCATCATAGGTCCGAAGAGCTACTGATGCTTCATAAGCAGGGGGTAAAATTTGAGCTATATAGGAAACAGAGTCCAGATGAGGGACAGAAATGAGACAGAGTGGCCAGTGCTAGAGTAGCACAGCAATTTAGGCGAGAGGGAGAATCATAGGAGCAGATAGGAGAGAGGGCTTTGAAGGTGACCTAAGGTTTCAAGCCTCATCTGGGAGGGCATGCCACTGAGGAGCAATCCCCAAGAGGAGGAGCTGCTTTGTTGGGATTGGGGATCTTCGTGTAGTCCACATTGCATTTGAAGGGCTGGCAGGATGTACAGCTGTACAAGACTCACAGGTGCTAGAAATTCAGATCCAGAGCTCACGAATGTGGTTGGGATGAAGTCAAAGATTTAGTTGTCATCTCAGGAAACCAGTTGAAATGGCAAATTGTTTAGCTTCCTCAATCACTAAAAGAAAGGCTTAGATTTCTGGTTGCGTGGGTTACAGCAGGTGGATGGGTATTTTCTGGTGCCTGGATGACCAGGCCTGATTCCCCCAATACAGTCCTTGGATCTTGAGATCCCAAGAAAGGGAGACATGAGCTCTGTCCTTCCCCCACTTAGTATAACTTTGCTGCTTCTCCCTCAGTTGTCCAGTTTCTAATTCTGCAAACAACAGCTGGAGAGAGTCAGTGAAGGGCCAACTCAACAGCTGTGTGGTGGGAAACAAGAAGGCATCCAGGACCATCTCCCTACAGCTTTGGCCAAATAAGTGTGTGTGTGTGTGTATGTGTGTGTGTGTGTGTGTGTGCACGTGCGTGCGCACGCACATGAGGTGGGGGGGAGAGGGAGAGGGAGAGACTGATGGACAGATAGAGAGACATAGCAGGGAATGGGTAAAACTTTCTGGCTAACCTTTTTAAGTTAGATAAATTTCTTTAAGATAATATTCTTTGAAAATTACTTGAATTCTGAGTTGGGTGTGGTGGCACACACCTGTAATCCCAGCTACTTGGAAGGCTGAGGCAAGAGAATCACCAAGTTCAAGTCCAGCCTGGACAGCATAGTGAAAACCTGTCTCAAATAAAATAAAAAGTGATAAGGACTGGAGATGTAGCTCAGTGGTAAAGAGGCCCTGTGTTCAATTCCTAGTACTGGAAAAAAAAAAAATTTTAATTTGTACCAAAGATTATTCCAAATCCTAATGATTAGCAAATCAGAAATCTAGTTTGCAGGATCCTCCAATTGCAAGTGAACACCTCTACACACACCAGCCTGACCTCACACTTGCTGTAGAGTGTGCTCAATGCCCTGGGCTTGGTTAGAAGCTGCCTCCAGGCCTGTGCTTCAAGGATGGGCACTGGGCCCTAAAATCGATGAAAAGATTGAAAGTTCAAGAAAAGGCTGTTGTCCCCAATCCAGTGGAAGAGAGGACTCTTCCTGGAAAGTGATTAGGGATTTGTGTGTGTTTGTGTTTCTGGCTAAACACATGAATCTCAAACTAGGTAATCTGTTTCTAATCATAATTTGGATTAAGCCATCACACTATCCAAATGTTTATTTGTCTGAGGAAGTCAATCCCCAAACACCAGCAAGGCGTGACAAAACTCCCCCATAGAAGGCTCATTCCAGAATCAGCAGGCTGCAAATGCTGCCTCTTCATGCTGGGATGGGGCAGGAAGTAACTGTTCTATAACATTCTGGCTTCAGTTCGGAGTTGTCCCTTTTGGTCACTGTTGGTTCTCAAGCAATTTGCCATCATCCTTTTCCACCCCTGGACATTGGGCAATGTCTAGAGACTTTTGGTTGTCACATTGGAGGGAGTGCTACTTGCATCTAGTGGGTAGAGGCTAGGGATGCCATTAACCATCCTACAATGCACATGACAGTCCCCAGAACAAAGAACTATCTGACTCCAAATGTCAGTTGTACCCTGAAATATAGCCAACTTTAACTAAAACTGCACCCTCACCAAGATTAGCTTGTGGGCCTCTCTGCAGCATCTCTTATCTGGAGTCTGAGTACAAGACCACAGAGAATCCTGGGAGATGATGTTCCCTCAAAACCTATTTCCTGAGGGCCATACTCCCAGTTCCAGTATCCAGCCCCAATGTCCCAGGCTGGCCATAGAGACAACTCCAGGTCAAGGTGGTCCCTGAGGAGAAGAACTCCTTTCCCCTTCCCTCCCTTCTTGTCCTTCCTTCCTTTTTTCCTGTTCATAGTATAAAGATTCAGCCACCAGACCTAAGGTTCCCATTTGGGCCATTACCTCCCATCAAGGCAAAGCAAGAAAGCATGGAATTTGTTAGGGTGATTTTCATGCTTCCTGAAGAAAGTTATTAAGGACAGTTGAAATCCCTGCCAATGTCCTTTTAAAGGAAGAATGAGAGAAGAGTGGTGACAAATGCTCTGTATAGTTACAGTTGCTCAATCATCCTTCTACCAAATTGACAGTCTAACATAAAAAACCAGGAATTGTCGTTAACTAGCCATGTGCACAACTCCAGAAGCCCCATTCATGAGTTGCTGTGTGAACTTTGCCCCAGAGATGCATGACAGGTGATCCCGCTTCTTGAAGTCTCTTCAAACTCTTTCCAGTTCAAAGCAGATGAACGTGCCAACCCAGATATCTCTGTGAGGTAAACCCTGAATGACAGCTGCTTTTCTTTTAAGGACTCCTCCGCAGACCTGAAAGGCAACTATGAGAAGCACGCTGTGGCGGTGGCACACACCCATGGGGCCTACCATTCGGGACAGATGGTCTGACAAATGCTGTTGCACAAGTGTCCTCCATTAGATCTGCCTCTTATGCTCCTTGCTGGCATCCCGGGCTTCCAGAAAGCATGTCGCACAACTGTGTAATGATTCAGCTCTTTGCCTGATTGTTTACCATTTGTCTGCCCCCCAGGGTAACTCCAAGACAGCAGGGCCCATGTTTATTTTGTTCATTACTGAGTCTCCACCACAAAGCCTAGTACACACTAGGTGCTCAATAACTATTAGCAGGATGGATGAATGAAAGAAAAACGGTGACAAAGAATGCATATTCATATAGGTAAAGATTAAAGGCAAGGCCAAGCAAGGCCTCCAAGTCCCTCTCACCTTCACTAAAAAGTTGAGAGAGCCGGGCGCGGTGGCGCACGCCTGTAATCCCAGCACTTTGGGAGGCTGAGGCAGGAGGATCGCGAGTTCAAAGCCAGCCTCAGCAATGGCGAGGCACTTAGCAACTCAGTGAGACCCTGTCTCTAATAAAATACAAAAAAGGGCTGGGGATGTGGCCCAGTGGTCTAGTGCCGCTGAGTTCAATCCCCAGTACCAAAAAAAAAAAAAAAAAAAAAAAAAAATTGAGAGCAGGAGTTGTAATATGATGCCTAAGGCCAGGTAGGCATAACATTAAATCATGCCTTTCCTAGAAAGGTAACTGTAAGACACAGGGGAGACTAAGTCTTATAGATCATAGCTGATGGAAGCAGCATCAGCTTTCCAAAGTGTTCTTCACTATGGAGGAAACAAGCTACATCTCTGGATGAAAGACATTGGGATATCCTGGGTTCCAAGAGGGCTCAGGACCCTCACAGTCTTCCCTTGAATGAATCACAGTTCCATTCACCTTGAAATGGCCAGCAGCTGCCCCTGTGGCCAGCCTGGACCACTGGGGCTGCATATTGGACTGGGGATGCAACATCTCCCAGCCTTTTTCAGGGTCTCATTTTGACTCAATACTCCAGGTAGGAAACTGAAGGGAGGTAGCACAAAGGTAAGTTAGCTTAGATTGTTCATCCTCATTAAGAAAATTTACTAGCTGGGTCTGATGGCTCATGCCTGTAACCGCAGTGACTCAGCAGGCAGAGGCAGGAGGGTTGCAAGTTTGAGGCTGACTTCAGCAATTTAGTGAGGCCCTAAGCAACTTAGTAAGACCCTGTCTCAAAAAAAAAAAAAAAAAAAAAAAAAAAATAAGGACTGGGAATGTGGCTCAGTGGTTTAGCAACCCTGATATCAAGCTCCAGTACCCATCTTGTTCCAGAAAAAAGAGAAAAAAAAATTTTTCCTTGGGTTTGCAGTTCACTTCAGTAGACCAAGCAAAACAATCAAATTTTAAGAACCAATTCACCAGGCATGGTGGCTCTTGCCTGTAATCCCAGTGGCTTGAGAGGCTAAGGTAAGAGGTTCAAAGCCAGCCTCAATAAAAGTGAGGTGCTAAGCAACTCAGTGAGACTCCTCTGTCTCTAAATAAAATACAAAATAGGGCTGGGAGCCGGCGCGGTAGCGCACGCCTGTAATCCTAGCACTTGGGAGGCTGAGGCAGGAGGATTGCAAGTTCAAAGCCAACCTCAGCAGTGGTGAGGCACTTAGCAACTCAGTGAGACCCTGTCTCTAAATAAAACACCAAAAAGGGCTGGGAATGTGACTCAGTGGTCGAGCTCCACTGAGTTCAATCCCTGGTACAAACAAAACAAAACAATTCATCCAATTCCAAATGCACAGTTCTTTATGGGGAAAGTATGGCATTTCTAAAATATGGACTCGGAGATGAAGAAAGGGTGGTTTGGCTAAGAAGCCTGTACCAGTCAGTGTGTGGGTGGCTTAAAGAAGAGGGATTAATACAAGGAAGCTGGCAACTTCACCAAAGGAAATGGATCTTTATTTTTCAATGGTTCACAGGAAATCTTTGTCATCATCAACATGTATGGTATACAGATGACACAGGCCCACCCCTGCTGTGAGCACAAGAAAGGACATGAAAAATTTCTCTTTTGTCCTCAATGTCCATACATGTATGCATGCATGTGTGTACGTGTGTTTAGGTGTGGGGTAGGAGGTTGGCTTAAAGGGTTTCAATGGAAATGTTGGTACTGGTTTGTGGAGTAAGGTACATAATTGTATATCTACTTCCTGCTTTTAGGTGGAGATTTCATAAGAAGTTCCATTGTTCAAGCTTTTCCAATGGAGTTAATGATTACTTTGTTGTGGTGGAAACTACCTTCAGTTTTCAAGGGAACTATAGAATTGTTTATTACTGTATTATTAATTAATAATAATAATACATAATATTATATGTATTATAATACAATGTTATTATATAAATAATATAATATATCATATGTGTAATATAATAATAATAATAATAATAATAATAATAATAATAATGGGATAACAATCCTCAATCATTCAAATCTTTATTATTCTGTGCATTTATCAAGCAACTCTTCTTAGAAAGCCCTGCATCTCTTCTTCTACAATGGAGGAGGTGTTTTCTTTAATCTCTGATAGCTAGTGGAAATGAGATCCCCTCTCAAACTAACTGCTGTCTCCTACCGCAGGTACCAGGAGTCAGCAGCATGTGCTAGTTAAATCTCAGACTCCACATCCAGCTCAGATTCTGGGTATGTTACTACTGTTCACAGGACTGAGCAAGTTATTCAAGTTTTTCAGAATCACAACTTCCTCATCTGTGAAACAGTAGATAGGAATGATGTCTACCCTTTTGTGTAATTGTGAGAATTAAGAGAGTGCCTACATATAGAGGAAGTAGGATATAGAGAATGTAGGATGTACCAAATAAGTTTTCTTTAGTTAATAAACTTCTATTATCATTATCACCTAAGAAACTACAGGCTGATTTAAAGCAAGTTATGATGATTATTAGTTCCAGTATTATTAATAAAGTTGCCTAAAGAAACTAAGGTTGACTTAAAGCAAAATGCTCAAGTAGATAAAATTATTCAGGGTGTTCTCCTACTTCTATATTCTTAGTTTCTCTTCTTTCCTCTTGGATCTTCCAAATTTCTGACAATTTATCCTGGCTCAAGGTTTTACTGATAACTTAAATGTATCCCCTAGAAAGAAAACTAAGGTACGGCTACCCTACAAGGCACAATTCATACTTTTCAAGGAGACTGGCAGCTTCACATTTTTTCTGAAAAACAAAGGAATCCATCCTATAGACTTCTAGAACTTTGAATCTCAGGGACCATCTAGTTCAATTTCAGAGTAGGCAAATGATTCATCCTTGGAGACAGGTATAGCAGGTTAGTGGCAGAGGTGACTAAAGTCTTGGGTTAAGTTGGACAATTAAGAGCTATGAATATGTGGCACATGGCATGATTTCTTCTACTGCTTCTACTGAACTACACGGTAACAATATGGCATCCATCTCCAGAAAAAGATGTTATAAGATTGTTAACAAAATTCACAGTGTGTTTTATGCACTGAAAGGGGTATTACTGAGGTTGCCACCCTGATCCTCCTAATGAAAACTCACGAGGGCCATACTTTTCGGTTTTTAAGTACTGAGAATAGCTGTTGATTCTGGAACAACTGCTTGGTTTTTATTTTTTTTTTTAATTTATTTTTTGAAAAAATAATTACTGATATTTTGGATTAACAACTTAATAGTTGTATTCATAATTTGTTTGTTTTCATTGCATGAACACCACAAACTTTTAATCTAATTATGTAGCCCTCTTTGCCTCAGCTACTGGTAAGCTCAAGGACAAATTTATGTTTTGTCTCTATGATTAGAAGCCAATAGCTATCACAAATTACAAATGCAAATTAGAGCTAAATTAGATCTGAAAACTTTGTAGCCAGTTTTCCTGAACTTTGATCCACTGCATGAAGGAGTTCTGGGGCCCTTTACATTCCATTCTTTGCTTCCTTATTGGATAGTCCCAATGTACACAGTAGTATCTTAAAGGTTCTGAGAAGACTGACAATTTAAAATCAAAATGAAAATTTTTTACATATTATTTTCCTGTACTTGTAAAAGGTACTTGATTGTGGAATCTTTTAAAAAAAATTTATGGCCTAAATATCTAGTTTTATGTGAAACATATTTTGGGAAGTACCCTTTTCTAATACTTTATAACCAAATCCTGTTTATTGGGTTCATGACAGTGCAAAAGTTAGCAAATGATTCTTTCTACTTCTGTGCAACAGGAAGAAAATCCAACCTGTATATATTGGCCAAGATGATTGATGAGATTCCTTCCCACTCTAAAAATTTGCTGATTCTCAAATTTTACAAATGAGAAAAGGAGCAGTGGTGCATACCAGTAATCTCAGCAAGCCAGGAGATTTATGCAGGAGGATTGCAAGTTCAAAGCCAGCCTCAGCAACTTAGTAAGTCCTTAAGCAACTTTAGTGAGACCTGTTTCAAAATAAAAAATAAAAAGGGCTGGGGATGTGGCCCAGTGGTTAAGTCCCTCTAGGTTAAATCCCTGGTACCAAAAAGAAGAAGAAGAAGAAAAGGGGAAGGAGATGGGAAAGAGGAAGGGGAAGGGGGTAGGAGAGGAGGAGGAGGAGGACGAGAAGAAGAAGAAGAAGAAAAGTGGCTAGAGGTATAAGTCAGTGGTAGAACTTGGGCTTTTTATGCATGAAGGCCCAGGTTCAGTTTCCAGTATCTAAAAAGAGAGAGAGAGAGAGAGAGAAGAAAAAGTTTTCAAGAATGTCTGTCTGTTCCTATAATTAGAAATTTAAGTTTGCTAAAATGAATACTACAGTTAGAAATTAAAACATTGTACACTATTTCTGGTACTGTTTATCTACATGTAATCTAAAAGATTGCTTTCAAAAATGAAATTTTAGAAGCAACCCCCAGGAGTGTTTTCCTTTGAAAAGCATCAAAGTCAGAAGATGTAAGGTTTTCCTGAAATTCTTGTTTGGTTTAGAATTTGCAATCCCTCCCTTTTGCCTTGATAAAGGCTTGTATAATGAGGTTGCTCCAACTTCATCGTGTACCTTCAGGGGTTGTACAACTAAACTTATTTCTTCAAGCTTGTGGCCCATTCAAAGAGTATGTTCTTCATTCATGGCACCTTTGTCCATAAGACCTGCCCCCTCCACCCTCCATTAAAACCAAACAAATAAAAACAACAGCAAGGACCTCAATACATGCTCCATTATATATGGGATAATATGTACACACCCTAGCCATGCATGTGTTACCTGGATGAGAACCTGGGACTTCTCCCAGACAACACATTCATCCCCTTGACTAACAAAGCCAGACCCAAGAGGAAATAGCAAAGCAAGATCACTTTTAAGGAAAAATAACAGCCAGGAGTGGTGGCACCTGCCTGTGATACCAGCAACTCTCTCTAGCCTCAACAACTTATGGAGGCCCTAAGCAACTTAATGAGAACCTGTCTCAAAATAAAAAAGTGTTGGGCAGGGGTGTGGCTAAGGATGTTGCCCAGAGGTTAAGTGCCCCTGGGTTCAATCCCTAATACAAAAAAGAAAAGAGAGAGAGAGAGAGAGAGAGAGAGAAGTGACAGAAGGGATTGTGGGGATAAAGGACTGGCCTTCATGCCTAGGTCCTGGGGTGACACCCCAGCTTCTTCAGCAGCCCACTGAACATGTCACCATAACCTTCGGTGGTTTTCCTTGCCTTTTTCTCTGTGTATGCCCTTGAGAGGGGTAGGATTTAGTTATTTCTCTGGGCCACCTTTTTCTATGATTATATTTCTGTTTGTTCCTCTCTGTTTCCATTTAATTCAGATTGGATACCTACCATGTGTCAGGCATTGATGTCACAAAAATGCATATGCCCCTATCCTTGCCCTTGAATTCTCAATATAGAAGAGCACATGGGTACTGGAAACAATTTCCATTCAATGTGACAAAGACTCCAAAAGAACCATGTATAAAAACCAGGGAGGCAGTAATGGAGGTGACATTTGAGTCAGGTCTTAGGGAATGTGTTCGACACTGATTTTTCCATTAATAGAATTACTTTTTTCTGCTTAATAGCAACCAGCTTGCTAGAAGAGGAAGTATAAGCCAATAACTCGCTTTGGATTAACTCAGGAGACTAACTGACAGAACCTATTAGCTAAAGGCTAGACTCATTTGAAGCAATTCAGCAAATATTCAAGCCTTAATCATTTCAGTTACTGGAGGACAATGCCATCTGGAAAGTGGACTTTCTGGAACCGACCCTCAAGTTTCCCTGGTGTAAAGATGTTCTAAGGATGGCCTTTGACTTCAGAAATTCCTAGAATTAGCTTTGCTTTATATTCAGTATGCCTAGTTTCCCAATCTCACAGCAGATACTCAGGAAATAAGCAGCATGTTTAAATTGTTATAAAGATGAAAATAAGATCATTACTGAATAACTGGCTTTAATTTAAATTTCAGGAGAAATTTTGAAAAGTACAGTGAGGTAAGCTGACTCCTAGTTTTCTTTTTATTTATTTATTTTTTTGTACACTTGACTACTGAGCCACATCCCAGCCCTTTTTTGTATTTTATTTAGAGACAGGATCTCACTGAGTTGAAAAGTGCTTTGCCATTGCTGAGGCTGGCTTTGAACTCGCGATCCTCCTGCCTCAGCCTCCCAAGTGCTGAGATTACAGGCGTGCACCACTATGCCCAGCCTGGCTCCTTGTTTTCTGTTCCTGTGCTGATAGTGGAAGCTGATTAATGTCCTAGCACCAGGCAGAATTTTGTGGAATTTTTTTTTTTAAATACTTATCTATTTACTTTAGCTGTACACAATCAATGCATTTATGTTTACGTGGTGCTGAGGATCGAACCCGGGCCGTGCACATGCGAGGTGAGCGCTCTGCCGCTGAGCCACAACCCCAGCCCCGATTTTGTGGAATATTTTTACAAGTTAGTTTTATGAGGCAAAACCATTGATGTCAACCATATGACATAATATTCATCATTTCCCTGGCTATCCAAATAGTTATCTAATTTGATGTTAATAATAACATAAAAACTTTCTCTCTAGCAAATACTCTTTTATTTTAGACTCAGCAATTCAAGTACCACCCTCCCCCGCCAAAAAGAATCCCAGTTGAATTGAGAGGTTGAGGTAGGAGGATGGCAAATTTAAGGTCTGCCTAGGCAACTTAGCCAGACCCTGTCTCAAACAAAATAAAACACCAAAACCTCATGAGGTTTGCAGAGCATTTGAAAGTAGTACCTACGTTTCAGTTTCCAATATGGAACTTGAAAACCACTATTTTAAGTTTCTATTAAACTTGAGAGATCTCCTCCCCACAATCTATTATATGCTCCTTCATGGTATTTTACAATGTTATCTTTCACTCCTACTAGACCTCAAACTCCCTTAAAACAAGAAATGTGACTCATTTGTCTTTGTTTATGCCTTTATTTTATTTCATTTTATTTTATTTTATGGTACTGGCGATTGAGCTCAGGGGCACTTGACCACATCCCCAGCCCTTTTTTGTACTTTATTTAGAGACAGGATCTCACTGAGTTGCTAAGTGCCTCACCATTGTTGAGGCTGGCTTTGAACTTGTGATCCTCCTGCCTCAGCCACCCAAGTGCTGGGATTAGAGGTGTGTGCCACCATGCCTGGCTACTATGCCTTTTTATTTATTTGCTTATTTTTATCTGGTGCTAAGGATCAAAACTAGTGCCTCCACCCATGCTAGGTGAGTGCTCTGTCACTGAGCCACTAACCTCAGCTCCCTCATTTATCTTAATATCCTATAGTTTGTTACACAAAGGAGTGTTTGTCAAATATATTTATTCTAATAGTTCATATGTTGGACCATGAAATGCAGGTTTCCTAATTAAGAATGTGAAAAGAAAATCTAAAGAATGGGAGAAAATCTTTATTAGCTATTCTTATGACAGAGGATTAATATGTAGAATATATAAAGAACTCAAAAAACTTATGACCAAAAAAAAAAAAAAAAAAAGAAAGAAAAGCACCTCACACACAACCCAATTAACAAATGAGCAAATGAATTAAATAGATATTTCTCAAAAGAAGAAATACAAATGGCCAACAAATATATGAAAAAATGTTCAACCTCATTAGCAATTTGGGAAATGCAAATTAAATCTACACTGAGACTTCGTCTCACACTAGTCAGAATTGCAGTCTTCAAGAATACGAACAATAATAAATGCTGGATGTCATGTGGAGAAAAATGAACACTTTGACACTGTTGGTAGTATTATAAATCAGTACAACCACTGTGGAAATCAGTATGGAGTTCCTAAAAAAAAACTAGGAATGGACCATATGAACCAGATATACCACTCCTTGGTATTTATCCTAAAAAATTAAAGTCATCATACTTCAGTGATACATACATATCCATTTTTAGTGGCATAATTCATAATAGCCAAACTATGGAATCAGCCTAGGTGTCCATCAGTGGATGAACGGTTAAAGAAAAAAAAAAAAAAATATATATATATATATATATATATATACATTTTATATATATAAATATATAGGAGTTTTATATATATATATATATATACATATATATATATGAGTTTTATTCAACCATAAAGAAAAATAAAATTATGTCATTTGCAGGAAAATGGATGGAACTAGAGACCATTGTGTGACATGAAATAAGTCAAATTTGGAAGGTTAAGGGTCTTATGTTTTCTCTCATATATGGAAGCTAGAGAAGAACATGGAAAAGAAATGTGGGGGCAGATCTCATGGTAATCAAAGGGAGATCAAAAGAGAAAAGGGACCAGGGGATGAAAAGTTGGGATGGAGGGTGAAAGTGCTGGGGAGTGATATTGGCCAAATTATATTTTTATATTGTGTGCATGTATGAATATGTAGCAGCCAATGAAGGGCAAAAAACCCATGCCAGAAACTGCTGTGTAGCAAAAGGGTTTATTAACTGGTCCCTAATGGCCGGTGGGGACTGAAGGGACACATGGAGAGAAAGGGAGCAAAGGGAAGGAAGGGGAGGCCGGAGAGAAGGGGAAGGGCTAAGATGGGGTGACGAAGGAAAAGGGATGAAAAGGGGATGAAAGGGCAAAAAAAGGAAAAAAGGGGAAAAGGGGAAGGGGAGAAGGAAAAAGGGGAAGGGAAGAAAGGGGGGGGAAGCCAGAGAGAAGGCTGTGGCGAAGGAGAAGAGATGAGTTCCAGCCTGGCTGGGGTTTAAGCAGTGACTCTGGTGGTCCAAAGGACCCCCGACTCCATAGGCTGCCGGGGGTTGGAAGTGGGACTTGTAGGCTTGGGGTTGGCTCAGAAAGGGCGAGCCCACCCCCACGTGAGTTCCCAGGAGAGGTAAGTATTCCCAGGATCAGAAAGGGCAGGGACTCAGAGCCCGCCAAAGGTAGATTCTTACCAGAGATGGGCACTTCTGGGAAGTTAAAGCTCAAGCTTGCTGAATAACCTAAGGCACCTGGGGGGTGTGGCCTGTTGGCCCGAATATATCTAACAGCAAATCCCATCATTAAGTACAACTATAATGCACCAATTAAAAAAAATGTGGGGAAAAACTAAGAAGAAGAAGAAGAAGAAGAAGAAGAAGAAGAAGAAGAAGAAGAAGAAGAAGAAATAATAACGCAGGTTTCCATGAACAAGAAGTGAAAAAGAGCAAGTACCACGTATACAACTCTCAGACTTGACTTTCCAGAATACTTTATTTTTAAATGGCAACCCAAGGAATCTTTTCATAAACAAATGTGATCCACCCATGTGATCTAGATCCTGATTTCTTTTGTGCTCAAATGGGGCATTCTACTTTAGGATCTTGTACATAAGATCCTATGCTGTCTCAAGAAAGATGACACCTGAGCTGTAAAATAAGAGATCTTGATCATCTGTGGAAGGCTGAGGTGGAGTATTTTTTCCTCTGAAATCCCAATAACATATAACTGCCATTTATTGAGTACCTACTCTGCCAGATGTTCATGCACTGGATCATATTTAATCCTCCCAATGATCTCTAGGCTTAAAGGGGTTACATGACTTCCCCAAGGCCACATAACTTAACACGCCTAAACAAATCCATGAGCAAGCTCCCCACAAACTTGGCATTCTCCCGGAGTTCTGTTTCAGTGAATGGAAATTTTAGCATCTCTTTTCTATATCCAACTTCTCTCTGAGTCTTGTTGATGTAATGACCACCAATCTCTAGACTGCCTCTGTGCCTGTCTCTAGTCCTAGCCACCATCTGGGTCTCCCTGGACAATTCAGTGGCCTCCTTGTCTTGCTCAAATCATTGCCCCATGCCAAAGTTTGAGTAGTGTTCTCAAAAGTCACATCTGATTTTCCTGTTTAAACATTTTCCAGTTGAGTTTTCTATTCACTCTTCAAATAAAGGTCAAACTCCCGACCTGGCCTGGCCCCCAGTAAGCTCGCCAGTCTTTTCTCATTTTTTGGACCTCAGCTACACTAGCTATTCCCTCAGCCTAGGGTGATCAGCCCCTTCCTTTTCATAGTCTAGGTTGATGCCCCAAAGGCCTTTTATGTACTTTTATCACATCATGTGCCTCTCTTTAACAACTTTAATTTTATATGTGTTTAATTATTTGATTTGATATCTGGCTCTCCCATTAGCCTGTAAGCTACATGAGGGTAGGTATCACATCTATTTTTTTAAAAAATATTTATTTATTTGCTTTTAGTTATACATACACAATGCATTTTTACGTGGTGCTGAGGCCGGGCACGTGCTAGGCAAGCGCTCTACCGCTGAGCCACAACCCCAGCCCCAGGTATCACGTCTATTTAATCCATTCACCAGACCCTCACCCTGACCTGACATGCAGTGAATAGATTAATTTTCTAACAACTGTTAAGCAGCAAACCAGAGATTTGACCTCAAAAGATTAATGAATCTGTGTTCAGCTTCCTCCCCTAGTTCTCCTTCAGGGTATGGTTAGATCTTCAGGGTATGGTCAGGCCCCCCAGTGGTCACTATTACCAAATGGAGGTAGAGGAAGGTAGAGGTTGGGAGTCTGGCTCACACCTCCTTATGAGCCTGGAATGTCCGGGAAGGGGCTGTTGATTGACCTTGGGTCGGTGAGCACTTGCTCTGCCCAGGTGTCATTCCAGGCGCTTTATGGAGATTCTTACAATTATTCTCTTTCAATAAGCCTTTAGGATTAAGATCTCCCCCCACACCCACACCCACCTTTCTTTCTTCTTTTAAACAGTTGAGGAAAGTATAGAAGAGACAGACAAATTAGGTAACTTGCCTAAAGTCATCCAGAAATTAAGTGGAGCCCAAGTTCAAATAAAAGCCATTTGGTTCTAGTTCTACATTCTTAATCTCTTTGCCATCTCTCCTTGGCTTACCTTGTTCCATTTTTCCTCCTTACCTAAGTCTGTCTCTGGTCTTGGCTTCTCTTATTTTCATTGGAATCTATACTCATTTCTTCTTCTTTGCCACCTCTTCTCTCCCTCTACTCTTTTTCTCTCCCTCTCTATCCTTTCGTCCTTTCTCCCTACTATTCCTATTAGTGATGAGAACCATGACATTATTTACCTGAAATCTATATTTTCAGGAAGATTTCTATGAACATCAAGGAGTTTTCTACACACTTTGCAACTTTGTAAGAAAATATGTAGGGCTGGGGATATAGTTCAGTTGGTAGAGTGCTTGCCTCACATGCCCAAAGCCATGGGTTTAATCCCCAGCACAACTAAAAAAAAAAAAAAAAAATATGTAGATATGAATTATAAATCTCTAACTTTGCTTGCTCTTACTTTTGTGAATGGTAAAGACCCATTTTTCATTCACTTCAAATTTTGAGCTTTGAATATAGACTAGAAAGGATAGTAAAAGTAATCTAAGGAAGGGAAATAGCCAGGTATGCTGACCCACACCTGTAATCCCAGAGACTTGGGAGGCTAAGGCAGGAGGATTGCAAGTTTGAGGGCAGCATCAGTAATTTATCGAGGCCCAAAGCAACTTAGTGAGACCCTGCCTCACAATAATAAAAAAGGGCTGGGGTTGTTTCTCAGTGTTAAAGTGCTCCTGGGTTCAATCCCTAATACCAGGAAAGGAAAAAAATAAATAAATAAATAAACTTTAAAACTGCTGCTCCCCCCCCCCCCCATGTGAGAAGACCACTATAAATTGTGGAAATGCTTCTCAAATAAAATTAGATTCTGTTGCTGCATGCTGCTTCCCTCTACATTTCATCTCTTCTTCCGAAACTGCTGAAACCTCTCTCTGGACACTAGGTAATCTGAAGGAAGAATAGCAAGTTCAGGCAACACAAGTCCTACAGAGAACTAAGGCACACTGATTTGCATTTCTGGGTCAGCATGATTTCACTTTCATTTAACCCCTGGACTGACCCTTGTTTTTCAATACATTGGCTCTTTCTGCCATCTGAGAGCCTGGGATGTGCTCAACCCACAGACAGTAACTGTCCTCAGGCCACCCAGAGCCTGCAAACCACCGGCACACTCCTTCAGGTTTCCTAGCATCAACAAGGTCTTTTCAGAGAGGAAGTGGCCAAATGTTACAAGCATCTCTGAATGCAGATTTTATTCATGTTTAATAAGATAGCTTTGTGTGTTAATGGAAAATGAAATGAGTATTAGAAATCACATATTCAGATGTGTCCAGTGCTGCCAGAATTTTGCACTGCTTTCGAGGTTGTTCATCTTTAATGTAATGAGAATAGTAATGGAGAACAAAGAATGTTATATCCTCTGTCTCTCTTTGGTGTGAGTCATGCTGGGAATTCTATGAAGATCCACAGTATGTCAGAAAAAGGGACATAACATATATCAAAGATTATATAGAATAAGGCCCTTTCTACTATTTTATTCCCAGTATAACTTCCATTAAGAGGGAGCAAAATCCCAACAAGATTTAATTACTAGTGCTGTGATTAAAGTTACAGGTCATTAGTTCATCTGGAATGAGGTTTACTTGGTTACAAGAACCTTGTAAAAAAGTAAAGGTACATTGCAAAACTCAAACACAGAGAATGGTTATAAACTCAATTTTAAATAATTGAAAAAAAAATACTGTTTGCTCAAAAGAGGTTTACCTCAATCAGTAAGAATAATTATATTGCTTTTTTCTTAATTATAAAAGTAATAATGTAATTGAAAACAAAATTTTTTATAGGTAATAATATGAACACTATAGAAAAGACAGGGAAACAGTGAGAATAAAATAGAAGTCACTAATACTTTCAATTTCCAGTGACAATCACTGAAAGCATCATTTTTAAAAATTATTTTTGGTATGTGAATACAAAACTAAAACTACAGAAATGCTGAAATCTCCTTTTCACTTAATGTATTGTGAACATCAAAAATTCTTCTGCCTCTGTAGTGTTGTATGAATGTTTCATATTTAAACAATCCTCTATTGTTGGACATCTAGGATGCCTCCAAGTTTTTGATAATGTATATAGTTTTCTAATGAACAGTTAAAGTTATATCTTTGAGCACATCTATGATGATTTCTTAGATAAATTTCTAGATATATATGATAAGTAAAAGAATATGCACTCTTTTAGGATTTGAAACACACACACACAACACACACACACACACACACACACACAAGCTGTTCCTTATGAATTATGCTGGGAATTCTATGAAGACCTACATATATGCACCTTTCTAAAGGACTGTGTGTGCACAATATCAATTTAAACCAATATATACACATATACATTATACACATGTACATATATATCATTATGCATAGATGTATGTATATATGTGTGTATATGCAAATATATACGTATGTGTATATATATTCATACATACATATCAATAATGATTCAGAAATTATGTGTGCCTCAAAAGCTCCTATGTTAATGCAGAAACATTCACAGGCAAAATGATTAGATTATACAAACTATAACCTAATCAATCTACCCTAGATTGAATGAATCAACTGCGTGGTAACTTTAGGCATGTTGGGCATACCTGGAGAAGGTGGGTCACTGGGGGCATTACCTGGAACAATTCATCTTCTCTGTGACCCCATCCCTGGTACTCTTTGTTCTCCAGCCCCAATGTCCTGAGCCGCTTCGCTCTGCCATGCCCTTCTACCATGATGGGCTGTCTCATCTTGGGCCCAGAACAATGGGATCAGTCCACCATGCACAAAATTTCTGAACTTGTGAGCCAAAATAAACTTTTCCTCCTCTAAGTTATTCTTGTTGGGTATTTTGGGCACAGAAATGAAAAGCTAATTAATCAACTTGAATTAATTTATAGTAACAGTGTATACCATTGCACTTACTTTTACATAGATTCTCCAATATTAGATATTACTATTTAATTTTTCCAATTTGACAAGTGAAAAAAATGGTATCTCATACTTGTTATAATTTGCACATCTTAAGATTCTTAATGAACTTAAACATTTTTTTTTCAAATGATTATTAGTCATTTTAAAATGATTTATTTGACCATTTTTCTTATGGATGCTTTATCTTTTGTTAATTTGTAAGAATTTGTTTAATAAGGCTATTCATTCTTTGTCATCTTTTTATTTGAACTTTTAAAAAATCTACAGAATTTAAAGTGATGCAGAGTTTTCCCTAGGAAAAAAGAAGAGTTTGGCTAAAATCATTTATAGAAACAAAACCTATTCTTGACTATACACACCTGGTGGTTATATGGATTTGTTAGCTTATACCTGAATTGTTTTCTGGCAAATACTTCCAAATCAAAAGCCTGCTAATATCATCTTTACAAATAATTGTATAATAATAATTTGAGATAAGTCATTACTTTAACTTAAATAAAGGAAAAATTTAGTTATTGAGCATTAACTGATTTTATAGACTCTATCGCCAAGGAATTTTAGTTAAAAATATTTTTTAAGATAATTTATGTTTTCTTTTAATTCAACTGCATCATGGGGAGGGTCACTTTTGGTCTTCTTTTTTCTTCTATTTTAGCAGTAATCTAAATTGGGATGAACATAGGTCAGAATTTTGAACTCCAAGATAGACAAAAGGAACTCTGAAGATTGAAGGGTATGCTAAACCAGATAATTAAATAGAATTTGATGTTTGATACCATATTCCTCTCTCTTTCATTCTCACTAATTGGCTGCATGGTCTTAAATGAGTCTCTTTGCCTCTTTGCTTCTGTGTGAATAGTGCCTGTGGCTGCCTAAGGCAGGGGGCTGGGGGAGATGATTGAGCTGCCAGTGAGAACACATAAGTGTGTGGTATTTTCCAAAGAAAGATGATTAACTATTCAAAGTGTATACACTTTCCTGCTACTTCAAAATATAATTATGCTTTTTGTGCGCACATGTATGTGTGCATTCGTTTGCATACACATTTCATTGCCTATTTGGAATCCCTCATCATTAAAAACATGTTTTTCAGTTGACCTTTCAGAATTGTAAATTGTGTGCGTCAGTTTTAAAAATAAGATTGCTATTTTTAAATGACTGGCAGTAGCTCCTCTTATTAACTAATGGAGATAATGATGGCTACATCTTAACCCAAAGAGGAATTAAACAGGGCTGTCAGCTTCCTCTCATCCAGGAAAGGACTGCTATCCTTAAGCAGAGTAACTTCCTTGCTTGTTTCCAGATTGCGGGGTAGGATGGAGGATAATACTTTAAGTGATGAAGTTGGCATTTCCCATCTGTTGTACCTCAAACATAGGCTTCCTTCTCTCTACCAATCACAAATTATAAAATCTCTGCCAATAGTTAAACCATCTGGATTTCCCATCATACCCTGTTTTTACACCTGGAGAGTCAGAGCAGGTCTTTGATAGATGTTTTTTTTTTTTTTTTTCAAAATTGCCTCATAAAATCAAAGGACAGACAAACAATATTTTTCTAAAATTGTAAACAGTAGAATCAACATCCATAACATTTGTTACTGCTTTTAGAATTGTTAATAATTTTGGCTTCTGGGGTTTTGTCAAAAGTGTTTTTTTTTTTTTTTTTTTAATGAAGCAAGCCACCACATTCTCAGTAGTTGCTTGCTTACATTTAACAATGTCAGAGCTAAGCTCAAAGCATTGGGAGAGAGAAATTGCAAGAAGTCCAGTACTGGGCTGGGGTTGTGGCTTATTGGTAGAGTGCTTGCCTAGCATGTGTGAGGCACTGGGTTCAATTCTCAGAACCACATATAAATAAATTAATAAATAAAATAAAAGTCATTGACAATTTAAAAGATAGTGAGAAAAAAAAAAAAAGAAGTCTAATACTAAGCACAATGTGTTTTACATTCAACTTTGATTAAAATATTTGTTTATGCTTTGCCTTCTCTTAGGCAAATACCACCTATGCTTAGTCAACTGGCTCTGCTAATTGAATAGCCCTTTAAAATACCGCTTTTAATTTGTCTAAGGGTCATTCACTATCTGAATTATTACTAAACCAGTCATTTCCACGGACCTATCTGCCTCCAGTGTGGTAGGTCCCAAATTTCTTTCCTCCCTTAGTCACTCCTCAAGTGGCAATATGCCCATTTTTGCTCTTGTCTAATTTTTTAAGAGGAATGCCAAAGTGTTAAGCTTTGGTTTCTTTCTGGATCCTATCAATTTTCACAAACATGGTAATCTCCTCTGTCAGCCCCTGGTGTGCTGCTGGGGATTACTGGGCCCCCACTGGCCAGCTACTGCCTCTCCCCTGCAGAGCTATTTGCTTTTAGGGAGCAGGAAGCTAATTCCTCCACTTGGAGACACTTTAGCATCAACAACAAGAGTGTAGAAACAGGGGCTCTCTCATCAGACAAGACAAAAGGACCTAGCCACTTAAATGTCACATTTTTGCTTCCTTTTTAGTTCAAATGAGGGAGTAGATGCAATCTTGCAGCAGAAGAAAGCTAACTCGTTAGGATCCTCTATTGTCTGCTAACTCTCCCCCAGAAAGGCTGGGCCTTTTAAATAATATTTAATAAATTTGAAAGATCCATGCACAGAAAAATAATTAAATACAAGATTTAGACCTTCCACCCTGAATCACGTAGCATTACTAGTAAATGTGATTAAAGACACTTTCATCTGGTTAAGAATGTGGTAATTGAAACAGGTTGCTGCCTCAGTTGGTAAGTTACTTCCTCCTTTCTTTGTAAAGCTTCACAGTAAGTAGCCCGGTGAAACTGGAACTCAGTGTGGGGAAGAAGGACGGGTGCAGAAACGGTCATGTTATCGAGTTATTGCAAATGTACTGACTGGTGATTTCACACGTAGGCATTCCACATTACAGGAAGCTCTTACGTCTAAGCAAACCATGCCTGTTGGCCCCTTACCACCAAATTTTCCATTGCTCACCTCTAAAATCCCAGCTTCTAAATTGCTGGTTTATTTTATCATGTCAATTGTTTTTCTATAGTAAAGTGGTAATTCGGTCACTTGAATTTCAAAAATCACAAAGCAATCTACATGAATCAAGCAAATCTAAGGGACAAAAGAGAAATTTTTTTTAGTCACTTTTATAGTATGTTTCTCCTTCACTTCACAATGCTTCCTTTGAGAGTTTTTTTTTTTTTTTTTTTTTTTTAATGAAACTGAAACAATCTTGCCAATAGAGTCATGGAAAATTTTACCAACTCCATTTGTTCCCAATCACTCATTTCTTTTCCTTCTTTACATATAAAGTCTTATTAATATTTCTGTTATAAAAGATAATTTCTAAATAAATCTTATAAAAATTCAAACATTATAAAGTATCAATTAATAACTGCCTACTCCCTCCTGAGTCTTGCTTTCCTTCTCCAGGTAATCTCTACTGACCTTTTGGGTGTATATTCTTCCAGCTACCTTAACTTTCTCCATGTTGTATAGCCAGAGTAGTAAAGAAGAAGGCAAAGGAGGAACCATCAACAGGCATGTTTACAAAAAAAAAAAAAAAAAAAAAAAAATGCACAAAGTAAAGAAGAGGAAAGATGAAAGCAATCTAGGCCAAAGAAAGATGAGAAGACAATCTGCTTTCTCCTCTCTTGGAGTCAGTTCTTAGGGGGTAGGTTTTCTGTCAACCGTCTTTATGAACTTCTCAAACTAGAAAAACACCTACTACAAAAGGGGTGCTGAATGAATGAATAGGAATGAAGAGCAGGATCTGACTGGCGAGGGTGAGGTAGAATGTGCAGAAATAACATCAGACTTTTTCAGTTTATCAAAGCCGTGCCTCCTGTGCCTGTATAAGCTTCAGGAATGACAGGCTGCTAGAGAAACTGCTGCTTCATTCTGAGCAACGTTCTAATTCTCCAAAAGGCCTGACATATAACCCTGGAAACTGTTCGCTTTCTCAGCCCTTCCAAGTATCCTTACCCTGAGGTCAATGAGAAGGTCTCCATATTTTTCAACTTGAAAAAATCATCATTTATAAAAAGAGTAGGTTGTCCAAAGATAATTCCCACCCCCATCCCATTGCATTTTGAGAGAAGACATTATAGAGTTTGAGAGAGATGTTATAGAAAGACATACAGGTACCCAGGGAGAGCTTTACTTTGCTGGGGACACTGCAGTTCAAGGTCATGTTTTCTGCCCTGTAGGTCTTGACATTTGATTTCATCTGTGGAGCCTAGTGTTGACTGAAACCAACTAGGAGATTTATAGATAACCCAATGTACAACATAACATGAGTTAGAACTTTCTAGAGATAGGAATCTCTTTTTACAGTTTTTGACATTGTTAAATACCTTCTCCTTGCTGGCAGAAGCGGCGCATGCCTGTAATCCCAGCTACTCAGGAGACTGAGGAAGGAGGATTGCAAGTTTCAGGTCAGCCTAGGCAACTTAGTAAGATCCTGTCTCAAGATAAAAAAATTAAAAAAAGGACTAGAAACATAGCTCAGTGGTAAAGTGTCCCTGGGTTCAATCCCCAGTTATTGAAAATAAAATAAAATAAAATAAATAAATAAATAAATAAATAAATAAAAACCCTACCTTCTTCTTATCAAAATTTTGCTATGGTTTGGATATGGTTTGAGTATTTCCCAAAGGCTCTTGTGCTGGGAGTTTGGTTCCAAGGATAATAGTGTTAGGATATGGTGGGTTCTTTAAGAGGTAGGCTTAGTAGGAGGTTCTTAGATCAATTGAGGGCATTCCCTCAGAAGGGACTGCTAAATTTCAGCCTCTATTGCTTCCTGTTTGATGATGTGATTTATTCCTCCCACATACTCCCACCATTGCCACCTATCATGAGGTGATTCAGCAAAGGTGGGAGATTTCCAGAGTGTACCAACTTTCAGCCTCTAAAACTATGAGCTAAATAAACCTCTTTTCTTCAGAGGTTTTCCTGCCTCAGGTATTTTGTTATAGAAAACTAATACAAAACTTCATTTAGAGTCTTTATCCTTTTCTCTGAATAGTACTCTCTTTTCCTCCTTTGGAACCATACTTATTTTCAATCCTTATAGTTTGCCTATCATCTGTCTTTATTTTAATATTTTACCCTCCATAGAAATGATCTCTACTACATTGGTTCTCCTCTATCCAGATAAATTCTGTCAAAATAACCCTCACCACTCAGCCTGGGCGCGGTGGCGCACGCCTGTAATCCCAGCACTTTGGGAGGCTGAGGCAGGAGGATCGCGAGTTCAAAGCCAGCCTCAGCAATGGCAAGGCACTTAGCAACTCAGTGAGACCCTGTCTCTAAATAAAATACAAAAAAGGTCTGGGGATGTGACCCAGTGGTCGAGTGCCCCCGAGTTCAATCCCCGGTACCACAAAAAAAAAAAATAAAATAAAATAAAATAACCCTCACCACTCTAACACTTTCCCATATTTCTAAATCCCTAGGGACACTTCCACATGAAAATCTCAAATTCAAATTCATGGAGTTCAAAATGGAAATTATTTTCTTCCTCTTGGAGTTTTCTTTTATGCTCCCAATCCTTTTCTAAAGTGAAAACTCAGTGAGCCAGACCAAAAGTTCAAAATCCTTTTTACTCTCCCTGTACCCAATAGTTATGATCACAAAATCCTAGGAATTCTACTATATAATATTGATTTCATTCACCCATTTATATTTGTTGTTTAATGCTACATAGCAAATTATGCCAAAATTCGGCGGGTTATAACAACATATTTCTTATTTCATAGAGTTTCTGAAGGCTGTGAACTTGGAAGTTGCAAAGCTTAGCTGGTCTCTCATGAGGTTGTAGGTAAGTGATTATCTGGGACTATAGTAGTCTGAAAGCTTGATTACAGCTGGATTAAGATTACTATAATTTCTTTCTTCCTTTCTTTTAAGAAAATATAGATTGCTTCATGAATTTGCATGTCATCCTTATTCAGAGGCCATGCTAATCTTTTCTGTATTATTCCAATTTTAGTATACATGCTGCTGAAGCAAGCCTAAGATAACTATAATTTCTAAGATCACTCATGTGGTTGTTTACAGGTTTCAGTTCCTTGTCAGCTATTGAGTGGAACCTTCAGTTCCTCACTGTGTGGGTTTCTCCATGGGTCTGCTCACAACATTATAACTGGCTTTTGGAATGGGGAGCACGGGGAGGGAGAAAGAGAGAAGGCACATATTCAAGATGGAAGCCACATTCTCTTTATAACTTAATCTTGGAAGTCACACACCATCACTTTTGCTGCATTCTGTTAGGAGCAAATCAGTAAGTCTAGCTCACATTCAAGAGGAAGGGAACTAAGAGAGACATGTCACTGTGAACATATTTGTAAGGCCTCTACTTCTCTTCTTCATATTTTTCTGTGGCTCTCACTCAGGCCCCCACCATTCCCACCAGTATTTGTTCTTAATAATAAAAATGAGGATCCTTATTGTGGTCTACAAGGCCCATGTCTGCTCCTGCATTGCCACCCGACTGTATTCTAAGTATGTGTCAATCTTCTCTATTTCTGGGGGTCTCTCTCTCTCTCTCTCTCTCTCTCTCTCTCTCATATTCAAACAACCCCCACTCCTCCATAGAGGCATTGTTTCTTTAGGCCGTTGATATGTTACTCCAGGTCACTTCCTCAGGGCTAAAGAGGCACAAGGAGCCTGTCTTTTGGTAAATCTTTTGGTCAGGTATTGATTCCTGGCTTGACCAATGTGGCTAAGGTTGTGGGTAATTTAACCCTGTCTAATACTCCCTCCTCTCAAAGCACAGCCACCACCCCCCACCCCCGCCTCCCAGGCTATGCCTCCATGGAACTTTTTTCAGAAGGTCTAGAGGGTTGTCTCCTCCTTCCGGAGACAGTGCTTGTGCGGTTACTCTACTTGGCCAGCTCTTCTCTCTCTCTCTCCAACTTGACTCACTCCTGCATATCTTTAGGTCCCACTTTGTCCCCTCCAACTACATTAGGTTCCTTATGAGATCTCACAACATCCTAGGATTTTCCTTCATAACTTTTAGCTGTGTAATTACTCAGCGTCTTCTTTCTCCTCTAGACTGTAACCTCCATGACAGTAGGGACTATTTTGCTCTCAATGTCTGGCACTGACTATGAATGCAATGATTGCCTATTGCCTAAGCCTACAAGTTCTGCAGTCATAGACACAAAGATGTAATCAACCTGTACCCAACACTCCTGCATCTCCCTTACTCAAACATTCCTAGTGGTCCTCTAGCGCTGCAGGACAGATCCACAGCTCTTTAGCCTGGCATCTGGGCCCATCTCTCCTTTCTGGTTTTGTTTTGCAGACACAAAAGTTCTAACATGAGTGAATTACTTGCTATTTCTAAAGCACATTTTGTGCTTTATTCTCTGCATGGTTGCTCTTACTGTTCCCTGTACCCTGGAATGGATTCTCCCCACTGGGATTATTCAAGATCTCTTTCTAGAAAAACACTGTGTATCTTTTTCAGTGATTATTTTTATAAACAAATGTGCTTGTATGACCTCAACATGCGCTAGGCCCTAGTCTAAGAATTTTCATGTCAGCTCATTGAAAGATTACAATAGTGATACAAGATAAATCCACTTACTGTTCCCAGATCATCACAGACAGTTTAAATAATTGGCACAAAGAAATACTAGTGACAGAGCTAGAATTTGAGTCCAGGTGATCTGGCTCCAGAGTGCAGTTCTGGAATCTGTGGACTTTCTCTGTTACTAGACTATGACTTTTGGAGGGCAATGAGGGTGTGTTATCATTCCTCTTCATAGCCAGTCAGTAGTTCAGACTAATGCTCAGTAAATTAATGAAAAGCAGCCAGTGTCTGGGACAGAAAATGATGAAGGAAAGCTCCTTCTTTAATAGCCTTATATAAATAACAATCACATGTTTCTATTTCTTTGGTCACAAATCCTTAGTCCTCCTACCTGTCTCAAAGGTACTAATCTGAATTTCTTAGCCCCTAGTTCCAAGACATTCTGGGAATGAATAATTTGGGTGCCACCATTTTCTCCTTTCCTGACATCTGGCTTTTCCCATCTGTCCATTTGCACTTCATTCATTCCTCTGTAGGTTTGCCAGATTTAGAAAACAAAAAGAAAGTAAAAAAGAACATAAGATGCACAGTTAAATTTGAATTTCAGATAAATAACTAATGTTTTTAAGGACAAATATGCACTTAATCTTTTTAAGGATAAGTGTTGCATGGGCCACACTTATAGTAAAAAATTATTCACTGTTTGTCTGAATTTCATATTTAACTGGGAATCCAGTATTTTGTCTGGCAACCCATTCTTGTGGCTTTCAGGCCCGGGGCTCTCTGGCTATGCTAACTGCCATCTTTGGCAGGTGGAATTTCACACTGTGCTGTGTTCCACTCCATTCCAGCCCTCATCCACCGGGGCACGTTGTTCACTGTTCTTGGAATAGAGAGTCAGCCAGCATTAAGACCCCCAAAGCGTATGTCCTTTCCCAAGCTGCACACTCTGAGGAAACATGGGAACAAAATTTTCAAGGATTGAAGCTGAATCAGTGTTTCAAGTGCTCCTCACTGGACAGAAAATCTCGAGGTAAAGAACCCCAAGCACATTGTGTATATGTGGGGATCATCACAGGTGAATAGTAGGTGCTCCATTGTAGATTTATTTGTGGTTGCATAAATAATTACTAATGGTAGTCACCCTCACCCTCACTAATTTCAACTTTAAAATTTTAAGAACTTTATTGTAAACTGAATTTCCTGACCAATAAGAGAGACTTAAGAGGAAAGTGCATATTTTTAATTCATGACCTTCCTTTGGGCAGATGGTTTGTTCCAGGCTTACCTTTTCCAGAACACCACCACTGAGCCAGCTTGATGACCAATGTTATTTTTTTTCCTTTTGATTTTTTTCCCCTTAACTCTTAAATACTCTGAGAAAATGAGGATTTTTCTTACTCAGACACAATAACAATGAACAATTTCTTTATATCATCTATATTTAAATTAAATTATTTTTCCTTAGTGTCCCAAAAATGTCTATTTAAATTTGGTTTATTCAAATTTGTGTTCAAGCGAGAGCCATCGGTTTATGTTTTTGGTTGATTCTACATCACCTGTAGTGTCGGACCCAATGTCATTTACTCTTGTCCCAGGGATGCAGTCTGGTGGGATTTAGGGCATACTCAGGAGGGTCTCAGGCCCTGGGGATAGACTGAGACAACTCAGCTTAGTCTTAGTCTTCCTCAAACCTTCCAAGGGTAGAGTTGGGCCATGTCTTCCCTTCTCCTCCCCGACTTGCCATGCTCTGGCCACGTGGACCTTCAGGCCCTCATCAGCTATGCTGAGGGCCTTCACACCTCAGGGCCATCCTACTTGCTTATCTGGCTGCCCAGTTACTTTCCTTCATTCTACTGCCCCCCACCCGCACCCTCTCACCCCCCATAGACACCATTTGCCTGAAGAATTCCTAGTTATCTTTCAGGAAAGCACAAATGCTACTGCCTCAGCAAAACTTTCCTTGGCTTCCTCCACTTCTATGCACAAACTAGGACAGAAACCTGTGTTCAGTTCTCTCACTGCATTCATGCTTTTCTTTAGAGAACTTGTCCAACTACAATTAAATAATTATTTGTGAGATTACCTTTTTGGTGACTCTTTTCCTAGCTCCATGAGGAGAAAAGCCACGTCCATCTTGTTCCCAGTTGTATCTCTGCATCTAACAGAGGGCCTCACAAACACAGGAGACCAATAGAATGATAGAGAGTGAATGGATGAGTGGATGGATAGATGAATAGATGGATGGATACATGGAAGTGTATATGAAGCCATTTAAGTTTCTGGGGAGCTTTAAGAAATGGATTGACTGGGCCAGTTGTATGCTTTAGGCTCTTCTATGATTCTGGGTGGGTAATTCTGGAGATAGGCCAGAGTTAGGCAGCTTTTGTGTGAGAGAAAGTAAAAAGAAGGCTGTAAAGGAAATTGAAGAATTTGTTCCACGACATTAACTTGGCCAGGGGTGTCTCTATTTTCTTTATATTCACTCCTGACATGGAGAGAGATTTCTCATAACCACTCATCCTTGATGACCAATCACAAGGAAATATGAAAGTCTCTGAGATTTATGGCTTCCTAAATTCCTTCTATTTAGATGCAGCTCAGAAACTGATGATAAAGAAAGGTGTGGATTCCACACCTTTCCCTGAAACTTCAGACACATCAAAAGGTTTGTGACAAAGCAATATTTATTTTCTATAGGATTTCACTAAATAATCTCCTACAGAGGTCTCAGCTGTTGCTTCAATTATTTTCTGAGTAAATGTGTTGGAGCCACCTAAGCACAGCATTTTTCTCACAATGGCAGAGCCCACAGACACTATTTACATGCACTGGTGCCATCAAAACTTTAACTATAAATTACTGCATAAAGGTTAATAGAACTGAGCCTCGCTTTAGGAAAGGGCTTTTGCACAAAATTGCCTCATATATTTGTGGTTGATAATAGAAAAAACAAGAGGCGTGGCTGGGATAAAAGAGCAAAGTTCTTTGAGTATCACTTGGAAATCCCTGTCAATGGAACAGCAGGGCAGAGATGCCAATTTCTATGGTTTTCTTTTATTCCAGCAATAGAAAATTCATTTTATGGTCATTTGTTTCTAATTGCATTTTTAGTCTTAGCTGGGGGGGGGGGGGAGTCCACTTAAAATGCCTACTGAATTAGCTCTAAGGTTTTCCTTTGGTGTTAATAAGGCCAGTTCTCTGAAGACTGGCAACTGATAATGTTGGTCAGAGAAGCCCTCCACTCCCTAATTTTTACAGATGTCCAGGGACATCTTAAATGATAAGGCTTTATGCTGGTCAAGCATGGCCAAAGTGATTTTATTTAGCAGCCCTGTGTGGACCAGTTATATTCCTCATCTGCTTCTCAATAACTGCTATGAACCTAAAACATTTCTAATTTTTCTCAACCATTCTCTAAAAGGAAAAGTAACAGTAACATGGGTTTGGAATGAGTTACATCTGATTTTTTAGTCCCTCTGACAATTTATACAGGATAGCAAATGGATGAGTTTGATAGCTTAAGTTCTCTTAAGTCTTGTCAAACTCCAGATCAGAAGGTATTCACCATACCAAGTTCCCAAATCTTACTGATTTTAAGACCTAAGCGAATTCACAGACTTTTAGCAGATTATCACATATCAGCCCAGGAGACTCAATGGGTAATACTCAGCATCTGGTCTTTGGGTCTCATCCCATAACTGTGAAAGCAGTTGCAGTAGCACCCCCATTAATCCTTTCAGCCTCAACACCCAAGTGTCAGGCTCCATGGGCTCCAGGGCCAGCTTCCTTTTCAACACGTCCATGCTGATCCCATATGTTCCAGACGGTGACTGTGTGGTTCTAGAGGATGGAATGACCACAAAGTTTGGCATATTGTGCAGGTACCACTTCACCTACCGTTGTTTGTTGTGCCCTGAAGAGTGGAATGCTGTTTAAGAGCTAAGAGGAGGGCACTCCTGGAGGAAGCAGAGAATATCATCTGACAGGGGAGAAGTCCTGTAGGAGGAGAGTAATTACAAATCTGCGTAGCAACAGAACAACTGTGTGGCTAGTGCCCCCACAGTTACAAAAGATGCTCTGAGCTGGTCATGACCTCAGGTTTCAATTTCATCCCTAAAAGAGCACATGAGGACCTTTCTTGTTTGCTGTTTTAGACCAGAAAAACAGATGCATTATAGGGTGGAGGCAGAAGAACACTTAAGCCAACTTTGTTATTTTCTGAGCAATCCCCCAAACAGAGATAAGCACAAACACGGTCATATTGTGTCAGCTCCAAATCTCTTGAAGCTAGATCTCTCTCACCCAGGGTTTAGTAATGCAGGCTGGGGAGGGCAAAAGCTTGACATCTGACAAAGGCTTGACTTTCACCCCAAACATCTTGGTTTCCTTGACCTCATTTTGAATGTGGCATCCCTACGTTTATCTGAAAAATTTAAAGCTTTTAATATTTTCAGCTTCCGTTCCCTCTAAGGGCAAAAGGGCCACATAATGCATAAGGCAGTTTTTCTTTCTTTCCTTCCTTCCTTTTCCCCTCCCTCTATGTCTTTCAAATTTCAGGAGGGGGTAATTCCTGGTCCTAGTACCTGGGATTTAATAAGCAAATTCATGTTCATTTTATGATTTTATAGATTTGACACATATTGTTTCTCAGCTTTTGCCTTTCTACATTTGTCTTATAAGTTGTGAAAAATAGTGACTTCAAGTCCTAGTCACTCTAAGTCATTAGTCCTAATAAGTTCAGTCAACATTGCTCTCTCCCTTTGCTAATTTATTTTCTGATAATTCTCAATTTAGAATTTTGTTATATAGTTTAATAGTTTCTTATTTATGCTGTTAAAAAGCACCACAAACCTTTTAGCCCTAAACAACATGAATGTATTATTTTGTACTTTTGCAGGTTGGCAATCTAACAGAACTAAAATCAGAATGTTGGCAGGCCTTTTTTCCTTCAGAAAATTCTGAAAATCAAATTTTCTGCCTTTCCCAACTTCCACAGGCTGCTGGTTCTCCTTGGCTCATGTTCCTTTTCCCCATCTCCAAAGTCAGCAATATAACATCTCTCCGATCTTGTTTCCATTCTCATGTCTTTTTTCTCTTAGCTCTCTTCTTCTTCCTCTGTCTTCCGCTTTTAAGGACCCTGTGATTACATTGGGGCCACTGGACAATCCAGGATAGTTTCCTTATGTGAAGATCATTGAATTAGTAAATTTAATTACAACTTAAATTCCCCTTTTTCATGTAACCTAACATATTCATAGGTTTGGATGTGAACATCTTTGGGGAACCATTATTCTGCCTATCTCTCTCTCTCTCTCTCTCTCTCTCTCTCTCTCTCTCTCTCTCTCACACACACACACACACACACACACACTTCTTTTTATTGAATGTTTTCCTTTTTTGGGGGGAGTACTGGGGACCGAACTCAGGGGTACTCAGTGACTGAGCCACATTCCCCAGCCTTATTTTGTATTTTATTTAGACACAGGGTCTCACTGAGTTGCTTAGTGCCTCTCCATTGCTGAGGCTAGCTTTGAACTCATGATCTTCCTGCCTCAGCCTCCCTGAGCTGCTGGGATTACAGGTGTGCACCACCACACCATTTTGATGTATAGAAATTTTGATTTAAGTAAACTGTGAACTTCTTAAAGGCAAGTCTGTGACAAAATGTTTTTTGCTTTTTTTTTTTAATCTTCCCCTTAGCATCTTTTTTAAATGCCAGAGTTAGTAGGATTTTAGTAAAGACCTGCTAATATCTTCTAATTATTTTTTTATTACCTTAGTCATCCTTCTTTCATTGTATTATGTTTTCCCTCAAAGTTTACACATAAAGAATACTCAGGCACCAATGCACTGCATTTATGTGTGTTTGGCTAATGTTTATTGAAAAGAGGTATTGAGAATGTCATCCAGAATGGTTAGCAGTTAGCCTATTCACACACCTGTTTTGTTTTTATAATGGATAAAAATATTAAATTAGAGCTAGGTGCAGTGGTGGTGCATGTCTGTAATCCCAGTGACTTGGGAGGCTGAGGCAGGAAGATCGCAGCAATTTAGCGAGACCCTCAGCAATTTAAAAAGACCCTGTCTCAAAATAAAAAATAAAAAGGCCTGAAATGTAACTCAGGGGTGAGTGCCTTGGGCTTCAATCCCCAATACTGCTAAAAACATTAAATTAGAATTTATGAATGTATGTAATGAGAAGAGGATAGGATAAACAGAGGACAGGCATAGAAGTATCTTTACAATCCCTCCATCAGCTCTTGGAGACAGATGGTTTCTTTCATGTGACAGTGAAAGCCAGATTGTAGATTAAGCCAGATGCTGACAGCCCTTCCTTTCTGGAAAGTCCCAGATCCTCACCCCGTAGAAAATGACCACAAGATTTCTAGCAGATTCTAGAGAATTCTGCCACTGGCTTGGAATTGCCCCAGAATGTCATATTCTATCTATAAGATCAAAGAATTTCTTTCAAAAGAGTTCAAAGATGGAATAGAACATTTTACTCTTGCTGATCTATTTTCTCTTCATATTTTAGCCCACTTCAAAACAAAGGTTGAACCACAGGCACCCTGATTTATTAATTCACTTAACTAATAATCAACTATTTGTTAGGCACTATTCTGGCCCAGTAGTTAGAAAACATTAATAAACATGTATGTAGGGCTTACTATGTGGCAAGTATTATTCCAAGTGATTAAAACATACTACCTTGTTTAGATCTCATAACCACCCCAAGAAGAAGGCGCTAATATTTTGTGCCTATTTTACAGGTAGGAAAATGAAGTTTGAAACAATTAAGTAATTTGCCAGGGAGTAAAGCCAGGATTTTATCCTAGGCTGTCTGACTAGGCTCTTGGCCACTTTAACATGCTGCCTCCCTTTGGCCAATCCCTGCCTACAAGGAATTTAGAGATTTATGGGGAAGACAAAGCAAAAGCAAGAAACCACAAATATGGCCAGGCATGGTAGAGATGCTTGTAGTTGAAACTACAGGGGGGTGGGGGACAGTAAGATCATTTAAGCCCACAAGTTTGAGACCAGTCCAAGTAACATAGCAAGACTCCATCTCAAAACAAACAAACAGAAAAACTGAAATATTATTTGTTTTGTACCGCAACATCTAAAACAATGCCTGGTGCAATAAGTAGGGACTGAATAAAGATTTGTGGAATGTTGTTGAGATACTCTGTGATAAACACTATGACTGTAAACTAATCCTATGAGATGATAAATTCTTTTTTTAATATTTATTTATTTGCTTTAGTTGTACACAATGCAATGCATTTATGTTTACGTGGTGCTGAGGATCGAACCCGGGCCGCGCACGTGCTAGGCGAACGCTCTACTGCTGAGCCACAACCCCAGCCCCTGAGATGATAAATTCTTTTGGGAACCTAACTAATTAATATGGGGTGGGGAGGGAGGGCTTCACTGAGGGGTAATATTTAAACTAAGACCTAAAGGATATAAAGAAGAGAACCATGAAAAGAGTGGAAAAGCATTCAGGCAGAGGGACCAACATGTTCAGAGTCCCTCAGGTGGGAGAGCACCCGGCTGATGTGAGGAATGGAAGGAGCCCTTGTATAAGAACAGGTGTGCACAGGTAATTGCAAAAGGATATGAGGCAAGGGCTGGATTATGTAGGGCCTTAGGTCACTAGAATTCTCTCTAGCAGGGCAGTATAAATGTCAGGGAGGGACCCAAAAGGAGGGTACATGGGCCCTGCCCTCCAGGAGTTTTCAATTCTGTTAGGAAAGCATTAAAGGAGGAAGAGGAAGAGGAGGAGGAAGGAAGGGGGAGGGGATAAGGAAGAGGAGGGGGGAGGGGAAGAAGAAAAAATGTATTTGAGCCACTACAACTTATTCTTTGGTAAATATCTTCATTTGTGGTTTCTTTATTTCTTTTTTTTTTCTCATATCCTCTTATGATCTTTAGAAGACTGACTCAAATGAGGAATTGGCTTTGATTCATTTGATTGAGCTCTAGTCTACAGTAATTTTAACTATATCCCAATAGCTCTTGAGGTCCTAAATCCAATATTTCACATTTGTAGTAATTTTTTACAAGGCCTAAATTCAGCTTGGTAGATTGGTATATTTTCTGGCTTTTGTTTTAAAACTCTGACTCAAGAACTGAACACCGTACTGGAAGACCACATGCTATTTCTGTAGTTGTGTCTTGCTTATGAAGCTACATCTAGGAAATATTACAACAGACTTGTTATCAGAGAAATTTAGAAAACTGAAATGGAACTTGTGAAATTAGGATTTTCTTTCTTGTTAAAAAATAGCTTTATTAAGTCATACACAGTGGTGCACACCTGTAATCCCAGCAATTTGGGAGGCCAAGACAAGAGAATCTCAAATTCAAAGCCAGCCTCAGCAACTTAGCAAGGTCCTAAGCAACTTATCAAGACCCTGTCTCAAAAAAAATTAAAAATGGGCTGGGAGTGTGGCTCAGTGGTTGAATGCCCCTGGGTTCAATCTCTGGTACAAATAAATAAATAAATAAATAAACAAACAAATAAATAAATAAATGTAAAGTACATATATCTTTATTAAAATATAATTTACATACTATATAATTCACCTATTTAAAGTATACAATGCAATAAATGCTAAGAATGGATATTAAGAGTTGTATAATCATAACCACAATAAACATTAGAACATTTCATCACTCCAAAAGAAAACTTGTACCCACTTGCAGTCAATCTCCCCTTCCCTCTCAGCCCTAGGCAACCATTAATCTACTTTCTGTTTCTATAGATTTGCCTCTTTTGAATAGGTCCTACAAATGGAGTTATACAATATGTGACCTTTTTAAGACTGGCTTTTTTCACTTAGCATAATGTTCTTTTTGTGTATGTGGTGCTGGGGATTGACTCCAGGGTCTTGCACATGCTAGGCAAGCATTCTACCAACTGAGCTGTATCCCCAACCCAGCATAATATTCTTAAGGTGCATATGTAGCATATGCCAATACTTCATTCCTTTTTATTGCTTAAGAATATCACATTTTTATTTATCAATTTATCAGTTGATGGGTATTTGGATTATTTCTACCATTTGGCTATATGAATAATGCAGCTGTGAACATTTATATATAAGCTTTCCTGTAGATATAACTTTTCATTGCTTTGGATTATATACCTAGGAGTAGAATTGCCAGGTCATACGATAACTCCATGTTGAACATTTTGAAGAAATAACCCCAAGCTATTTTCCAGAAAGGTTGTACCATTTCACATTTCCACCAATAGTGTATGAACGTCCCAATTTCTCCATATCCTCACTAACATTTGTTATTGTATCTTTCTGTATTATAGTCATTCTAGTGAACATAAAGGGGTTTCTCATATGACATAAATTTTCATTTATATTTTTTTCTTTTTAAAATGCCCAAATCTCAAAGATCATTCTTGAAAATGTTTTTTTTTTTTTTTTGAGCCAGATGTGGTGGAGCACACCTATAGTCCCAGCTTTTTGGGAAGCAGGAGAATTATTTGAGCTTAGGAGTTCTAGTCCAGCCTGGGCAACATAGTGAGATCCTGTCTCAAAAATTATATATGTATTTTCTGAATAACTGTAGCATGAGCAATGACAGTCTGAAGGAATGCACATTGGGACATAATTGTATTGTGAAAGTGTGGTAATAAGAGATGAGCAGAGTTCCAAAGAGAATTAGAGTTTTAAAAAGTATTTTCAATCCTGCTTAGGTTTAAGATGTTCATTAACTATTCTAATGTTGTAGAATATGATTTATGAACTTCAGCAATATTCTCTAAATCACATCTATCAAGATTACATAGATCTAAGTGAATGTTATTTCTCTTTTGTTTATTTTGCAGTAGTGGGGATTGAACCCAGGCCTTTGCACATGTTAGGTAAGCTCTCTACCACTGAGCTATACCCCAGCCTTTATTTTTCCTATTTTAAAAAAGGATTACAGGTTGGGGATGGTGCATGCCTATAATCCCAGCGGCTCTGGAGGCTGAGGCAGGAGGATCATGAGTTCAAAGCCAGCCTCAGCAAAAGTGAGGCACTAAGCAACTCAGTGAGACCCTGTCTTTAAATAAAATACAAAATAGGGCAGGGGATGTGGCTCAGTGGTCAAGTACCCCTGAGTCCAATCCCCTGCACCAAAGGGGGGAAAAAAAAGGATTACAGAAAAAACATGTAGTTGACCAATATTATATGGCAAAGAATTAGTGAGGACAGATCTCCTGATCTTTATTACTAATTTAGAAAATTAGTAGAATGGGAAGGGAAAATTCTTAGGATGGGAAGGGATCTTGGAAGTCAGGTATCTATTATTCAATACAAGAATTCCCCACCTGGTTGAACACTTTCGATAGCATGCAACCTTGCACAGCATAAAGTAACCTGTTCTGTTGTTGGCAGTTCTGATATTCTTTTTTAGACTAAGTCACTTCTGCCTCCTTGTCCCTTTTACCTACTGCTAACTGTTCTGACTGTTAGGATCATGAAAAATACAATTACAGTACAGAATAGTTGCATGATAAATATTTGTACTAACAATGAAGTTATTAACGGAATTATTTACAAGTATTCATGTATTGCTTTTGTAATTTAAGGTAAAAAAGAAGAAATATAATAATATCTCTGTCTCTGTCTCTCTCTCTCTGGTACTGGAGATTGAGCCATCGGGTACTTTACCATTGAGTTACGTCCCTAGCACTTTTCATTTTGAGACAGCCTTATTAGATTACTAAGGCTGGCCTCAAACTTGCAATCCTCCTGACTCAGCCTTTCAAGTTGCTGGGATTATACATATGCACCACAACATCTGATTTCTATTTCTTTAAAAACACATACACACCCACATACACACACACTTTCCAACACCCCCAAGTCTAAACTTGTGTTTCCTTTCTATTACTTATTGATTTTGTATGAATACAGAATTTTTATTGTAGAATATTTTTAAACACTTAAAGTAGAAAAATTCATTTCAATTTCTCACTTTGTCACTTCATGTATTGTTCTTTGAATGTGAGGTTTTTTAATGGCTACATAGAAAGCCATATTTATTTATGTAAGTATTTACTTATGGTACAGATGTACCATAACATATTTAAATATTTCTCTGTGATAGACATTTAGGTGCTTTCAAGTTTAGAAAGAGGGTAAAAATCCTCTTTCAATCTTTTTTTCAAATGAGCAGCATTTGTTACCTTAAGTTCTTTCATGTGACCTTCAGTTCTGGCTTGTTTTATGTTGCATGCAGACTATTTTTTTTTTTTTGGTACCGGGGATTGAACTCAGGGGCACTCGACCACTGGGCCACATCCCCAGCCCATTTTTGTATTTTATTAGAGACAGGGTCTCACTGAGTTGCTAAGTGCCTCGCCATTGCTGAGGCTGGCTTTGAACTCGCGATCCTCCTGCCTCAGCCTCCCAAGTACTGGGATTACAGGTGTGCGCCACTGCGCCCGGCAACATGCAGACTATTTGCCAAGCTCTTTCTTCATATAAGGTTCCTAGAACCTAGTACTTGATCAGACAAGAGGGTGAATGTGGAATTCAGGGGAACCCTTACTCTTTTCTTGAATACTAGACTTTTCATGCAGACCAAACTGGCAATAGTTTTTATTTATGGGGCAGGTAGCACAAATCTGCGGGCCCTCAAGTGGTTTAACGTGTATCTCTTTTGTTTCCAATGTCTCTGACTATTCCTTTGGCCTCTCCATATCTCTTCCATTGTGGATGATGTGTCCCTGGTGGTGGCCAGTCACTGCATTTGATCCAGCAGATCCTTGGTTACACCAAGGATTTGCATCACCATAACAATACTCTAGATGTAAGTCTGAGCGATCAGATGCAAATATCTTTTCCTACTTAAAAAGACTTTACTTCCCAGTGGATGAAAGTAAGCAAGCTAAGTGATATATGAGGTTCCATGACTCATTTGTCTTCCTCCCATTTTGCAGCTCAGGAGCTAATATTGGAGATTAAATAATGGACTTTGTCGACTTGGGTGTATCTGCTGCTGAATGTGTAAATTCATCCTTTCTCAGATAGTCAGACATGACTAGCTAAGCAGCTTCCAAAGTAAAAGTGGTGACATGAATAATTCTGCCTGGAAATAAGGTCAACCTTTGTTCTCATGGGATCTGCACTGTGAGCAAGGAGCAAAGAGCTACATAAACCTTGTAGCTCTGAAGATCTGTCCTCGTCCCTTCCTCTAGTGCCTTAACACCCAAGAAATGAAATATAGGATTAGAGATAAAAAAGGAAAAATCTGGGTTTTGTGGAAAGAAAATCATATGATATTAAATAAAAGATGGTTTCTATGTAACAACTACTCTTACAAAAACTAGGAATTATACATAAAATCAGGATATATACAAACCATGTTAAAAGATAATTTTTTACTGATGATTAGATAAGCATGTTAAATTTTTTTGCTTCCCTCATCTATATTTCATGATGCTTTATGCAGTGAACATATATTACCTCATAATATCAAAAAAGTTAATTAGTGTATTATATTTCTGATGCTTCTATTGGATTGAAAGGCACAATTTTTCTACCTTGTGATAAATTATTAGGATGAAAAATAAATTTGGATGGAGAATCAGACAAAATTACTTCCAAGTTTGTTCCATCCCCTGAGGCTTTATGAAGTTACCATCAAATTCAGTGAAATTTATGGCTACTCATGACACAGCATAAACCATATTCTTTAGGATTCAAAATTGAAACCATTCAAACTAGTTTAAGTGAAAATGCAATATATCTTATAAGAATATGAAAAGGGCTGATCATCAGTTGGTTGCTTTTGTATGGTGATACTGGTTGTTTATACCTTAAAATACTTTTATTTTTATTGCTCTGAGACCCCCAAATGTTTCTTTACTGCCTCAACTAGCACAGCTCATCCCCTAGGATTTCCTCAGACCTCTTGTTCTTCATAGCAAAAGGGTTATGCTCAGAGTGGCGGTGGATGTCCAGGGCCATGTAGCAGCTATCTGGTCATCTGTTTTGTTTCCCTTGTGCCATATTAACAGTTTTTAATATTACTCTTAGAATATGTGTTATCTTGTGGAATCCAAGGACATAGATTCAGCTGAGCCTGAGAAAGGAACTAGACCCAGTCTTTTGGAAGCTATTATGAAACTTCTCCCCATTTCTGAGCTCTGAGACTCTGTACCATCTCCTCTGCCTTTTAATTCACATGACAGAAATATGATCTTCAACAACTCTCAGAATTTTCACTTGACAAATATAGCCATTTAGATCTCCCTCCCTTCATTATTTCCTTTCTTTCAATTTCACATGTCTAGAGAAGGAACTGAATGTCCAGTCTTCAGTCCTGTGCCCACTCCTATACCAAACATTTATGACCCTGAGGGAGGTAGGTATCATATTGCCCAACCATGGCTTTTTCCCAGTATAACCACATAGATGGAAGTTATGGGTAGTTCCAGATAAAACAAGGGGAATTTCCAGAAATTAAGAAGTGAGACACAATCATGCAATTATGCCCTTGCCTAGCACATAGTTATTTTTCAACTTTCCCTTCATTGAGTCTTCTTTATCCAACAATATCAACTTTCTATGAAAAAGCCTAAATAGCCATATAACAAAGTTTATAATTTTACATATATAAAAGTATCCAACTCAAAAGCATTTAACTCTTATTTTACATGCATTTTTAATAAGTTTGCTTATTCTTTTCTATGTCCAAGGAAAATCAGAAGTAGAAATTAAGAGGGGTCAGTAAGAAAGTAGGTAGACTTGTTGAGCCTGAATGACATATACTTGTGTGTGTGTGTGTGTGTGTGTGTGTGTGTGTATGCATACATGTGTGCATGTGCCATGTATCCATTCCTATGATATGAGCACATGCACATTTATGGTGATATGAGCAGGAGGGAATCATATTTCCCAACCATGGCTTTTTGCATTATAACCACATGGATGGAGGGAGTGGGTAATTGAACACACAACACACACATGGATTCAGAAATGCAAAAGATAATATCATATCCGAGCCATTTTTCAATAAAAATAATTAAATATTTAAATATCCTAAGAAGTCATTGCTGCAAGAAAGTTTGGATATAATAGATATTCACTTAATAACTAGAACCTTCCATTTTAAAAGATTATGTTCAATATATCCTGTTTAAGCCGAGCGCGGTGGCACATGCCTGTAATCCCAGCAGCTCGGGAGGCTGAGACAGGAGAATTGAGTTCAAAGCCAGCCTCAGCAATGGCGAGGCACTAAGTAACTCAGTGAGACCCTGTCTCTAATAAAATACAAAAAAGGCTGGGGATGTGGGCCAGTGGTATAGTGCCCCTGAGTTCAATCTCCAGTACAAATATATATATATACACACATACACACACACACACACACACACATATATCTCCTGTTTAAGAAAGCAGAGAAATTTTAGTGCACTGATAAAAGTAATCCTAAATGTAGGAGTACTTGACATCTAAAGATACAGGCTTCAGTTAGTTAGGAAATCACTATTCATTAATGTTACATCTTGGATAGATTTTTGCTGATTCCTCCTCCATAAAATAGGACTGATAATTAAACCCAATTACAAGGGTAGAAAAGCTTGTTAATGTGAAAATCTGTTGAGATCTCCGAAGAAGTCAAGATGTTATTAAGTAGAAGTTACATAATGGTCTATTTTGGTTCTTACAAGAATCATTGTACTGGTAACAAATTTACTTCTAAAGAAATAAACACAAGAGCAAGTGGATTATTCTGCTTTGGCTCTGTATGAGTTCATTTTAAAGAACCTTTACTTAGATCAGATCTCTTTATTGACCTCTTATCTATAGTTTCATTAATTATTTCCTATTTGCAACTCCAGATTATGCATTGTTTCTCAAGTTGGATTGATGACTTTATTTCATAAACCACAATTGTTTAAATTGTGTACTCTCCCTTTTCTATTACTATTATAAAACATAATAATGCCTCACAAAATTCAAACTATAAGGAAAATACTTATTCATAACCCCACTCCCTACACTACACCTATAGCCTGCCTTTGAGGAAAGCGGCCACAAATAATTCTTTCTTCATAAGGTTATAACACTCTATGTCATGTAAATCTGCCATCCTTATAACTATTTATGAGTCCAAGCTGGGGAAACTGTATGTGGGCTAAAAGGAAATAGCAGGACATCATATTGGATGGTATCAAACTAATCCAATTATCTTCTCTCTAAGTAAATATAAATGTGAGATTACACAGAGATATCAGGATGCTCTTTATACCATTTTGGAGAGGAAAAAGATTATCAAGACATCAAAGCTCAAACTGTGGAACCAACCTTGATGCTCTTCAATAGATGAATGGATAAAGAAACTGGTATGTATACACAATGGAATATTACTCAGCAATAAAAGAGAATAAAAGTACTGCATTTGCAGGCAAATGGATGGAATTGGAGAAGGAGAATATCATGCTAAGCAAAGTAAGCCAATCCCAAAAAACCAAAGGCTGAATGTTCTCTATGATAAGTGGATGCTGATCCATTATTGGGGAGGGGGTAGGAAGAATGGAGGAACTTTGAGCAAAGGGGAGGGAGGAGAGGGAAGAGGGCATGGGGGCAGGAAAGATGGTGGAATGAGATGGACATCATAACCCTAGGTACATGTACATATGGTGTGACTCTACATAGTGTACAACCAGAGAAATGAAAAATTGTGCTCCGTTTGTATACAATGAAACAAAATGCATTCTGCTGTCATGTATAACTATTTAGAACTAATAAATAAAATTTTTAAAAAAGATATCAAAGCTCTTGGTTCACCAGAACTGTAACTATATTCTGTAATAGTGAACTGTGTTTCTGGTTTGGTATGAAGCATGTTATGCTGGCTAATGTTGGAGGGCTGGGAATTGGGATCGTAGTTCAGCTTCTGAGACTTGTTTATGCCTTGCTTATTTCCCAATAGAAGTAAATCACCATAAGCTAATATATTAAACTAACATATTATTTTGTTATTTTTTTATGACTTCCTTGGGACTAATTACCCAAAATGAGATAAAAGAGTATTGTTAGAATAGGAATCTGTAATGTTCCCCAAAGCTCATTTGTGTAGGCAGGGCATTGGTATACAGAGATAAAATGATTAGATTGTGAGGGCTGTAATCTAGACTGTAGATTAATTCATTATACAGATTAATAGTTTGAATGTACTACTGGCTGGTAACTGCAGGCATGGTAGGTCATGGCTAGAGGAAGTAGGCCACTGGGGGCACACCCTTGGTATATCTTGTCCCTGACTCCTCACTTGCTCTTTCTCTCTGCCATGAGCTGAGAAGCTTTCTTCCTCTACATCCTTCCTGAGTAGCCATATACCAAAGTTTATAATTTTATATATATAAAAGTATCTAACTCAACCTTCCACCATGATGTTCTACCTCACCTTAGGCCCAGAGCAATCAAGCTGTTACCATGGACTGAGACCTCTGAAAATATGATTCCAAAATAAAATTTTCCTCCTCTGAATTGTTCTTGTCAGGTTTTGGTTATAGCAATAAAAAAGTGACTAACATAGGGGCTGGAGCTATGGCTCAGAGGTAGAGTGCTTATCTCCCATATGTGAGGACCTGGGTTCGATCCTCAGCACCACATATATAAAATAAAGGTATTGTGTCCACCTACAACTAAAAAAGAAGTGACTAACACAAATACATATATTTGAATGGCTGTAGATGTATATTGTCAAATTACTTGGTATTAGTATTTCCGAAAAATTTTCCCTGGATCTTCTGCTTTTCTTGGTCTATGTTGTCTTTCTGAATCACCTTACCCATCCCCAGACCTGCAAAGACCAGCAAGCTTATAACATCATTCAATTGTAAAATTCACCTTTATTTTCTGAATGACAGAAGTAAAACATGGTATTATGTAGGTTGACATGATTCTTATCACCTAAAATTTGTAATTTCATAATTACTGAAAAAGACTCTTGTGCATATATAAAAAGGAATTATAAGAAAATTATATTGATTAATATATTTGCTATGGGTTAGCTGTGGTTTGAGTTTCCCCTAAGGGCCCATAGTGATTGAAAGCTTGGTCCACAGGGAGGTGGTGGAATCTTTGGGAGACGGGACCGTGGTCTCTGGGAGGCATACTCTTAGAAGGAGGTTCTCAGCCGGGCGCGGTGGCGCACGCCTGTAATCCCAGCACTTTGGGAGGCTGAGGCAGGAGGATCGCGAGTTCAAAGCCAGCCTCAGCCATGGTGAGGCACTTAGCAACTCAGTGAGACCCTGTCTCTAAATAAAATACAAAAAAAGGGCTGGGGATGTGAGCCAGTGGTCGAGTGTCCCTGAGTTCAATCCCCGGTACCACAAAAAAAAAAAAAAAAAAAGAAGGAGGTTCTCTTGGGATTCCTTAGTCGTTCTCTCAATAGGGTTGTTTCCAAAGCAACCCTATTTGAGTTTGGCCTCATTCTGTTCTCTCTGCTCCTGGTTCAAGCTATAATCACTAGCTTGCTCTTGCACATGCTCTCACCATTGTTGTCTGCCATGATGTGGCACAGCCAGAGCTAAGACAGTGCTGATGCCATGATTTGATGTTTTAAATTTGAAGTGTCTCTCAAAAACTCATGTGTTAAAGACTTGGTCCCCAATGGACAATGTCCAAAGGTGGAGCTTTGAAGAAGTGATTGAATCATGAAGTTTCTAGCCTCATCAGTGGATTAATCCATTTGATAGATTAATAATTTGAATGCTGTATTGGGAGGAAGTAAAAAATGTAGGCAGGTGGGGCATGACTGGAGGAAGTAGGTCACTAGAAGTATGGGGGGGGGGACTATATCCTGGTCCCTTCCTCCACCCTCCTCTCTCTCTGCTTCCTGCTGCATAAGCTAAGCTGCTTTCTTCCTCCATATCTTTCTGCCATGATGTTTTGCCTTACCTCAGGCCCATGGCTGAAACCTCTGAAACCATAAGCTAAAATAAATCTTTCTTCCTTTAAGTTGTTTATGTCAGGTATTTTAGTCACAATGATGAAAAGCTGACTAACACTTGCTCTTGACCTCCAAAACTGTCAACCAAATAAACCTTTTCTCTTTATAAGGTAGCTGCCCAGGTATTTCATTATAATAATGCAAAACTGACTAACATATTACTTAATATTTTTCAGAATCAATCTCCTCAGAACCATTTTTGACTGAAAGTCATCTTTATTCTTGTTTTTCTATCACAGTGTGGTCTATTGCTCCATCAAGAGTATTAATAAATCAGTAGGGCACTGCGGCACACACCTATAATCCTATCCACTCAGGTGGTTGAGGTAGGAAGATCACAAGTTCAAGGCTAGCCTCAGCAATTTAGCAAAAACCTGTCTCAGAATTAAGAAAATGAAAAGGACTGGGTATGTAGCTCAGTGGCAGAGCACCCCTGGGTTAAAAAAAAAAAAAAAAAAAAAAGAGTATTGCTACACCAGTATTACTGAAAAGATTTTTCTACCAATGTCATTGACACCTATTCCAAAATTTTTTATTTTGGCCCTTTTTGATCTTCCCAATGCATGTTAACAGAAGTCTCCAGACAATATAAATGTTTTGTTGACTGAAATTTCCAGAGGATCGCATTTATCCAGTCCAGTCACTTGGACATGCATGAGCAATAAGTTTGTTGCCTTTCACAATGATTGTATTGTCAATTTTAAGACACATCCTTATTTCAGAGATGTTAAAATGCAATATGTAAACTGAATGCAGTGGTGCATACCTATAATCCCATCTATTTGGGAGGCTGAGACTGGAGGATTGCAAGTTTGAGGGCAACCTGGATAACTTAGCAAGTGTCAAAATTTTAGGAAGTTATAAAAGGGCAGGGGTTGTGGCTCAGTGGTAGAGCGCTCCCCTAGGGCGTGCGCGGCCCGGGTTCGATCCTCAGCACCACATTAAAAAAAAATAATAATAAACATATTGTGTACAACTAAAGCAAATAAATAAATATTAAAAAAAAAAAAAGGGCAGGAAAGTAGCCCAGTAATACAGTGCTTGCCTGGCATGTGCAAGGCCACAAGTTCAATCCCCAGTACTGGGGGTGGGGGAAGTTATCTTCTATCTATCTATCTATCTATCTATCTATCTATCTATCTATCTACTATCTATCCTGTACCAATGACTCCCAAATGTATAATTCTATTCCAGATCATTATGTAAAACTGTCCTTCAGATGTCTACTTGGATGTCTCCCACATACTTCAAACTCAAATATGCATATATTAGTTTGCTGGTATAAAAATGTTTTCACAAACTTAGTGGCAAAAAACAACACAAACATGGGGTGCACATGCCCGTAATCCCAGCAGTTTGGGAGACTGAGGCAGGAAGATGGCAAGTTTAAAGCCAGCCTCAGCAATGGTGAGGCGCCAAGCAACTCAGTGAAACTCTGTTTCTAAACAAAACACAAAATAAGGCTGAGGATGTGACTTAGTGGTTTAGTGCCCCTGGGTTCAATCCGAGGTTGTGCCCCCCCCACCCCAATAAAACCCCCACAAACATACTGCCTTATGGTTCTGGAAGTCAGGAGTCCAACCCAGGTTTCACTGGACTAAAACCAAGGTGTCATCAGGGCTGTGTTCCTGCCAGCATTTGTAGGGTAGAATCCATTTTCTTGCCTTTTCCAGCTGGTAGAGACCATCAGCCTACATTGGCTTGTGGACCCGTCCATTTTCAAAGCCAGCAATGACCCATCTTCCTTGCTTCCCATCACTCTGATTTTTTTTCCCCTCCCTCTTTCACTTATGTTTGTGATTATGCTGGGTCCACCCAGACAGTCCAGAACAATCTCCTCTTCTCAAAATTCTTAATCATATCTTCAAAGTCTCTTTTATGTGTAAGGTAATATATACATTGACTCTGGGAATTAGGCTGTGAACAGCTTTGGGGGACCATTATTCTGCCTACCACGATGTCCAAAGCTAAATTCATGATACTCCTCCTTTATCAAATTGGCTCCTCCTTTAGTTTGTTCTAGCTCAATGATTCAAACCACAATTCATCACTTTCCCACACCAGAAGCCTGGACTTCATCCTAGCTTCCTCCTTCTTATTCATTTCTCACACCCAATCAATCAATGCATCCTGTCATTTCTTCCTCCTAAAAGGCATCAGTCTACTTAGCTCTATTTATGCTGTCACAAGCAGGATCCTCATTGTCACCTCTCACCTGTTTTACTGCTGTGGCCTCCCAACCAGTTTCCCTGCCGCCAGAAGTGATATATCTCAAAACATACTGGGATTAAATTTATGAGCAGGAGGTTTACATTTTTTAATACTTATTCAGCATCATGTGCTGCTGAGGAGGAGATTTCACACACAGAGCACTTGAGGAGAATTTTTCACATTTGTGCCATGTTTAATCAATTCTTCATCCATGTGAGCCAGGTACTGTTGTCTTGGTTAATAAGACTAAACAACTTAGACTCAAGGTTTTTTGTTCTTGTTGTTGTTATTTTGGAATGGGGATTGAACCCAGGGGATGCTTAACCACTGAGCCACATCCCCAGCACTTTTTTATACTTTATTTTGAGACAGGGTTTCACTGAGTTGTTTAAGGCCCCCTAAGTCGCTGAGACTGGCTTTGAACTTGTGATCCTTCTGCCTCAGCCTCCCAAACTGCTGGGATTAAAAGCATGCACCATTGTGTCTGGCCGTAAACTCAAGTTTTGAAAAAAGGCCCTGTGACATTCTCAAACTGGTCTTCTACAGTGTTACCTCCTTGTGTTGCTATCATTTCAATTCAGTGTGTTCAAAGATGGCTCTTTCTACAACTTGCCTGGTCTGTCATGGATCTTTTCCTCCTATTCACCTACCTTTAAGTTACCCTTGACTTAATCTTATCCTCATCCTCACAACTAGCCAGATGCCAAGACTGGCTGAGTTTTTGTTTTGAAATACCTCTTGCCTCTGTTCCCAGAGCTCCTTTGCACAGCCAGAAAGTCCTATTTTGCCTCACAAGTTACCTTGCAACTACCTCGTTCCTCATCCTACTTTGCCCTACATACCACTGCCAAAATAGTGTGGAAACATCACTTTTATAATGGTCACTTCCTAAGTCAAAATCTTTCAGTGGTTTCTTATTTTCTATTAATTTCAATTTTTGTGTGATCTCAAAGGGCCTTGATAATTTGACCTCTTCCTATCAATTTATGTAATTTCTGCAATTTTCCTACCATATTCCCTAAAATGGCTGCCTGAATAACCACACCGGTCATTCCCCCTGCACCCTGTCCAGGTCTCACTGCAAATTCTGTCTCCTCCCTTCTGCCTTTCCAAGCCTGTTTTCCTTTTAGCAGCTGGTTCAGTTCACCTTGTCCCTCAAGCCTTCACTCTTTAACCAATCCTCAGGGCTCATGTTCCCCTCCGAACTTCCAGAACACCATTAGGACGTGGTAATAAAACACCTCACATTGAACATGCTGTCTCACACACGTTAGTCCTTTCCCCTCCAACTGAACTTCAACTATCCTGACAGCACGATCTGTGTTTTCTGATTTCTTCTTACTGCAAGTAAATAATAAATTCTTCCTCATTGATTCCTTGAATTATCCCCAAACCAGAGACTCATTTGTGGTTTGGAAATAATTTATTGCCTCCATTACTTGTAGTTATTTCAAACAATTAAAGATATTGGAGTCTGTTTGAAAATTCAAGGATTTATATTGATTGACATACAGCTCATGCTAGCTGGAAACCCCAACTAAACCACCCCAAGTTTTAGAGGAGAGATGGTATAAATAACTAATATAAACTAAACACAACCATTATGATAGTCAATCCACAGACCATTTATTGAGGACTTCTTTGTGTGCTTGGTGCCACATGAGACTAAAAGGCTGGAGAAAATGGAAGAAAATGAAAGAGCCTGACCCAACACCTCAGTCTTTAGTAAGTTTAGGAAGGGAGGTATGATTTAATTATCAAGACAACAGGCACAGAAGGAAGGCTTACAAGAACAGTGTGAAAGTAAAATCTTTAATTGAGAACAGAAGTATTTACAAGCTAAATTGTTGCCCTGAAGGGAATAGTTACTGCAATTTTACAAATGGTAATGGCACTACCAAAACCAAAATGAAAATAGATAATACTATAACTAAGGTCCCTGTGTGCAAGAGTACCACCTCAGAAGCCCTTCCTGAGAAGATTCCTCTCTGCGAATGCATATTCCAACCCATTATCAATTCATTAGTTTTGAAACTCCGTTTTATAATCTGGTCGGAGAAGATATTTTCAGATATTTATAGCAAATAGAGATGAAATTCTTATCCATACATACATAATTCTCAAGGCACTGTCTCCCCTCCCTAGACACACACACACACACACACACACACACACACACAGTACAACATGTCCAAGTCATTCGCTGTTTTTGCCCTAATGTGGAACAAGGAATTCCCCAGAAGATTTTTAAATTCCAGGGCAATTACTATGTACAGTTTCAAGAGCCAGAAGAAAGAATCAATCTGCCAAACAACTATTAGTGATGGAATTGCCTCTGCTTCAAAGAATATGGGTGGATTAGCTCCTAAAGTCATTAATTACTTTTCAGATCATGCTGTGGTATCACATGGCCTAAACAGAAAACCCCAGCCATCCCAGCCCAAGGAGGTAAAAGAGAAGAAAGGTCAGGATCTCTCTTATCTTTTAGGTGGTGTTAAATGGCAAAAGCATCAAAAGACTTTTTTTTTTTTTTTTCTAATCTTAGCTAAAAATAAATAAATAATAAGGTGTTTCTACTTTTTTCCCTCCTACCTTTGAATAGATTACTTTAAGTGAAATCTGCTCATGGCTGTTTGATCATTATAAAGACATAACCTATATTGAAACTTCTCATTGAAGATTCAATAGCTAATTTTCTGTTGTTGAATTCCTTGTCCAAAACTGTTTTGACAGTGAAGTAAATTTTCCTGGTGGAAAGTGGAAGAATACAGAATCCCAAAATTCTTTTCACTTCAGAAGTACACAATGGGAGATGAAGAGAACACTGATCTAAATGAAAAAGCTGGGATCAGATGGATCATGGGCACATAGATTGTGACATTCTTCCTTTCAGGCCAGAGACAACCACTACTTCTCAGTCATGGCTCTCTTAATCGTCACTAGCTTTAACCTGGCCTCAGAAACCTTCTTAACATGATGCTATAGGAGGTTACTACTGGTCAAATAGGTTCAGACCTGAAGGTAAAATTTACCTGCAACCTCAGATCTAGAAGGAATATAAACTCATAAAAAAATGATCTAGAAATACACACTCAACTTCAGAGTTTGTCAATATTTGCCAAAACTAGGAGAAAGAATCCATGAGATATTTAGTTCACTGACACCACTAATGGTTTCAGTCTCAGGGCTCTTTATTAAAGTCAAAGAAACCAGAGTCACCTTGTCCTATACCTTTTTTTTAATAGATCAGGAAACTGCATCACTGTTCAATTTGGAAGCCAGGCTTCCTGTTTTCATGTTCCCCCTCAATTTCATGATGCCCCACTTCTGCTCTACTGATCATAGGCTGGACTCAGAAAATCTTCATTGTCCCAATTATATTATGTGTATGATTTTATATAGACATATAAATTATTGTGTGAAATATTAATGCATGAAAATGATTCACTAGTAAACTAGCAATTTTATCAGTTGGTAAAATTCTAATCACAGCGTGGCACTGTGGTACATGCCTGTAACCCCAACTACTTGGGAGGCTGAGGCAGGAGAATCAGAAGTTCAAAGCCAGCCTAGGCAATTTAAGGTGACCCTATCTCAAAATGAAAACAATGACAACAACAAGAATGACTGGGGGTGTAGATCCATGGTGGAATGCATGCCTAGCATACATGTAAACCCCAGATTCAATCCCCAGTACCACCAAAAAAAAAAAAAAAAAAAAAAATACTGATCACAATTTTCTTCAGGCGTTAACTTAATGGTTGAAAATGCAAGATATAGTAGTTTGTTGATTTTTGAAGAAAGTAAACTTAGCATCTGCTGCTAAGAATAAATGCAGATCTAATATAGATGAAAAGAAATTAAACTAAATTTCACAATGAATAGTACCAGTTTGTCTAGATTCAAAAATAGCAGAGATGATTAAGTTATTGACAATATTTTCCTAGGATTTCAGCATTTCTTATGCTCCCTTAAACTCCCAATTATAAAGGAAGAATCATTAGTACTTTTTAAGTCTTGGAAAGGTAATATTTAAGCTTCTTTTCAGGATCTTCAGGGGTGGCAAAGTATAGACATTTCAACTTTACTCTTTGCTAAGGGTATTGTTCTAGCATGGCCATTTTACTTCTTCCTTTTGTCTCGAGCCATGTAGGCTGACTTTTTTCTCATTATGCTGAAAATAAAAATAATAACACCAACCATCTGTCACATAAATAAGAGATGTTTTGCTTTAAACCAGTGCTTCTCAACCTCGGCTTCATGTTAAAATCATCTGCTTTAATATTCCCAAGCTCAAAGCTGTTGAATCAGAATCTCTGGGGCTAAAGCCCAGGTAAAAGTCTCCAGATGTTTTCAAACATGCAGACAGTTTGCCACCCAGTGTCTAGCACCAAAAGGATGAAATGCTACTGCACAAGTGTCATAGACCAGATGAAAGTGAGGCCACAGCTACAGTTGAGGGATAATCAAATCATCTGTACTGTTCCTGCTGTACTTCACTGTAAATTTAGCATTTTCCTCTGAAGCATAACCCAACAAATAAATCAAAGCAGTCCTGCGCTGAGATAACACATGGATCAACATCTCACTGGGGTTCTGGAGTTGGGTAGTACTAGCTTGCAAGGAGTGACTGTGTGTATTTCTTCCTGACTTTATGTTTAGTGACATGGCCACTTGGAAATCAGCCAGGATGGGAGTATTTGTACCATGGAAATTGGCAAACTCTACAAATCAGGACTGGTTTTCTCCTTGAGAGCCAGATTTTAAACATTTATTTGCATATTACTGGATAAATCTCTAGGCCTGACATGGTGAAACCCAAGAGAAGAAATGTAAAATCACCGTTGGTTCATTAGGAAGTCAGAACTTATGATTCTTCCGTTGCTCTAATGGTAAATAAATAAAGCCAAATGGCAAAAAGTAAAATAAAATTAGGAGTTTGCTATGTCTTTATGACCCAGATGGCATTGCAGGTAAGTAGGAGAGAATAACAAGAATTTAATATGAACCAATACTTCCTCTTCCTTATTACTTTTGCCTAGGCACCTGTATTAGTCAGGTTTGCATCGCTGCCACCAAAATACACAATAAGAACAACTTAGAGGAGGAAAAGTTTATTTTGACTCACAGTTCCAGAGGTTTAGTTTGTTCCATTGCTGTGGGCCCAAGGTGAGCAGAACATCAAGGTGGAAGGGTGTGGTGGAGGAGCGCCCTTCCATTCATGGCATCTAGGAAGCAGAGGCTACAGAGGGGAAAGGGTCACAGGGAATATAAACCCTTTGGGGACATGCCCCCAGTGATCCACCCTCTCCAGCCACACCCTACCTGCCTACAGTTACCACCCAGTCAGTCTTTTCAAACTAGGGTGGACTAATTAGGCTATAGCTGTCACGATCTAATCATTGTACCTCCAAACATCCCTGGGTTAACACAGGAGGTTTTGGGGGATACCTCATATTCAAATCATAACAGCAGCTGTCCATTATTTTTTGGGGTAAGGAACTAAGATAAAGGAAAGGTTATTGAAATGTTATTGAAATAGTTAAGTCACAGAGACTATTCTAATACATGGACACCAAAATTCAATGGCTTATGCAAGAAGTTTATAACTGTTGTAGAAGTTTCCACTTCTACATGGGTAGATGGTCCAAGGCTGATTTGGCAGCTTTCATCTCTGACTACAAGGAAGCTACTCTTAGCTCCTATCACATCTGTGTAGCAACCAGTGAGAAAAGAAGATATACTGTTCCTGTTAAGGACAAAACTAGGAATAATTCACATCACTTCCACTCAAATCTCTTGCTTAGAATTTAATCTTATGGCTGCACTTACCTAAAGGAGGCTGGTAAATGCAGTGTTAACTGAGTATGGTATCCAACAAAGCCTCAGAAATGTGTTGTTAATTGGTATACCAATATACACTGGTATATGCTTATATACCATGATATATGCTTATAATTCTAGTCACTTGGGAGGTCAAGGCAGGAGAATCACAAGTTCAAAGACAGTCTGGGCAATTAAAAAGAATTTTTTTTTAGTTGTAGATGAACACAATATCTTTATTTTTATTTATTTATTTTTATGTGGTGCTGAGGATCAAACCCAGGCCCTCACACATGCAAAGCAAGCACTTTGCCACTGAGCTATAACCCCAGCCCCAGTCTGGGCAATTTAATGAGACCATGTCTCAAAAAAATAAAAAGGACTAATGGTGTAGCTCAGAGGTAGAGGGCCCCTGGATTCAATCCCTACTACTGGAAAAGAAAAATAATATTTTATTAAAACAAGAAGACAAGGGTTCATATTGATGGAGAGCTAAAAGACTATCATACCTCCTATCCACTTAAATCCAGTTAGTATGTTACAGCTGGAGGTGGAGGCTTAACAGAGTAATACTTTAAAACATTTTAGACTACACAGTAGCTTCAGGTCCTGACACTCAGAAGCTTTCTATATTACTTGAAAACATTTCTTTGGAAATTCCTATATATTCAGTGGAAATAGTTTTTAGAGTTTAATGAAACATCCACATATGAAAATATTTTGTGTCATAGAATTTGGTTGTAGGCTTTCTAATGTAATATTTTACTTGATAGACCTTTGACCTAAATAATGCTTTGAAAGAGCACTTTATTAAGACACAAAAACTCATGCAACCTGGGCACTGTGATGCACAACTATAATCCCAGTGGCTTGGAAGGCTGAGGCAGGAACATTGCAAGTTCAAAGCCAGCCTCAGCAACTTAGTGAGGCCCTGTCTCAAAATAAAAAATAAAAACAGCTGGGGATGTAGATCAGGGGTTAAGCACCCTGGGTTCAATCCCCAATACCAAACAAAAACAAAACAAAAATGGAATGTTTAGCAACAATAAAATATAAAACATAAAACTCTAGATCATAACTATGTTAATTGAAAATAAATAGGAACTTAATTTATAGTCTTTCCCTCTCCAATCCATTTAACAAACAGTTATTGTACTAATCTTTTATAAAAATCACTTTTGGTATAGCAAAAAACCTTGGTACCTATTCTTTGAAGTCCAGGAGCTTTTGGTTGGCATATGGTTCTCCATGTTCTGTTCTGGATACCCAACCAATGGGCAGCTGAAAACAAGTTTAACCAAGAACCCAGAGACTTGGATTCTACTTTTATCTCTTCCATTCTCTAGTTGGGTGACACTGAACCCATCCACTTTCTGATTCTAGGGAGAGCTGACCCTAAAGCTGAGATTCAGGACAGACCAACTAGGAAAAGAGTCTTCCTTCAAGCTGTTAGGGAAAGCAGCTTCTCCAGTGACCTTCCCCTTGCACACACCCACTGATCTAGTCCCCATACCTTAAGTGTAGGCTTCATGATAACTTGCCTATAATGAATGAAATACAGCCAAGGTGATAGGATGTGACATCTGAGATTAGGTTACAGAAGATGGGGCTCTGGTTCACATTGTCTCTCTGACTCTTGTCACATTCTCCCTAGTAAAGCAACATGCCATATTGTGAGATGTCTGGAGAAGCATGTGTGGCCAGGAACCAAGGACAGTCAACTAACTGCCAGTCACCATGTTGTGACTTGCCCAATGGAGAGGCCCACCTGGGAAGGAACTGACATCTCTGGTCAACAGTAGTGAGGACCTGGGGTTGCCAAAAGCCAGGTGAGGGAGCTTGGAAGGAGATCCTCCCCTGATTGAGCCTTGAGATGACTGCAGTCCTGTCTGACACCTTGATTACAATCTTCCAGGAGATGCTGAGGAGGGAGACTCAGTTAAGCCGTGCCCAGATCCCTGAGTGCTAGAAACTGAGGTAATTAATATTAATGTCTTAAGTTCCAACCTTTTGGAATAATTTACTATGCAGCAATAGATAACTAATACAGTAATGCTAAAGATCAAATCGCACCTGAAAAAAGGTAGATCTTAGGGAAAATATGATTTAGAAGTTAAAGCTAATAAAGCTGAGAAGGCAATTACAGAACCAAATTTAATTTTGAAAATCACAGGCACAGCAAAAGTAAATTTAAAAATTAAATAAGCAATATGATAAGTCTCAGTCCAAAGACTAAGACTGATTCTCAACCCTCAGCCTGAAAAGGAACACATTTGATTTTTCCAGAGAATGAATGTATTGGCACAGTATGTAAACCTGTCTTCTCAAGAGTTGGGAGGTAAAAGATCTGAGGAAAATATTGAGGTATAGATTTAAAAAAAAAAAAAAAAAAAATAAAGACCAGTTTGAACCAGTTTCCTAATGATCGCAGTGAAAAGGAAGAGGAACTTATTTTTAGAGGTAGAACACTTGCCTAGCATGTGCAATGGCCTCAATCACTAGTGCCACAATACTGGACAGCACAGATAGGGAATATTTCCCAAACTGCAGACAGTTCTATTGGGCAGTCCTGCCATAAAGTGTTTTCATGATTCCTGACACAGTTTCCTAAGTTTGTTTTACAGGTCTTCTTCTGGTGTACAGTTGACCTGTTTGAAATGTCGAGTGTTCCTGGGTTTTTTGGAGGCATCAATGGCTCAGTCAACCTGAAGTTATTCGGACTGTACTGCAGAGCATCCAAGCTGAGTGGAGAAAGTTTATGTTCTGAAAAGTATTAGCAGGCTGGTACTGTAAAGCACCACAAAAGACCCTGCTGAAGGGGAGCCAGTGGGGATTACCACTTCTGATGCTAGCTCCCAAACCTAGGCCAACTCACTTTATCACTCTTGGCGTTCATTTCCATATAACAAATATGGAATAGGAGCAGAGGGCCAAGAAATCATTTAAGTTCCTTCAAGCTCTAAAACTCAATGACTCTATTTATTACTCTGATGAGAAAGCATATCTAAATTATTTGACAGCTCACAGATGAAGTGTGGGAGTCCCATGGCTGAATAGTGCTGCTCTCCCACCTCCCCAAGAAGCACAGTCTTCTGTGATGGTTTACCTTGAATTAGAACATGCTAATCATGGCAGAGCTTCTGCCTTTTAGCCTGCTCACACATTGCCCTATGAAGTTCTTAACAGCCTCATGTGTAATGAGAAATTATAATACTTCCTACACTGTTCCAGTAAATTAGTGTATGGTAGGAGAAATTATTTATGGATAAAATACCCTGGATATTGACCAAAATTTATAATTTATTAATTAATTTCACCTAATAGCCGAGTGTATTATTCTGATAATCTTCTGTATTAATAGCAACCATAAAAAGTCTAAGAAGTGAAATGTTATATTAGGTTCTATGTTCTCTACTTTAAGAGGGAAAATAATAATCAGGATTGTTTAGATAGATGGTACAGCAATATGGTAAAAGGGCCAGAAATTGCTTGTAATAGAAAGTTTAAAAAGTCTTTTCAACGACACATCAAAATATGATACAAAATTTCAAGTTAGGATCAAATCAACCAAATTTACCAATTCATGGAAACTCAGTTCCTTATTTAAAACTGTCTCCATGGACTTTCTATCAGGTCCTGATCTCCTTTCTTAGAGTGAATATGGACATGGGCTGGAAGTTAGGATGGCTTCTGGCGAATTTGGCAGTTTTCCTCTAAGCAGCAGGCCATTCCTAACTCTCAAGTTACCTTGTAAATTCCTTATCAGGTCTTCTGGAGGTTTGGAAGGTTCTTCCACACACAGACTCAAGCTTCCTGTATCTAACTATAGTTTACAACAAGCTCCACTTCCTTATACTTACTTTTTTTTTTTTTTGGTACTGGGGATTGAACTCAGGGGCACTCGACCTCTCGGCCACACCCCCCAGTTCTTTTTTGTATTTTATTAGAGACAGGGTCTCACTGAGTTGCTAAGTGCCTCGCCATTGCTGAGGCTGGCTTTGAACTCACGTTTCTCCTGCCTCAGCCTCCCAAATGTCCACTTCCTTATATTTACTCCATGTTGAAAATTTCTTGAGCTACTATTTTCTGAACAGCAAGAGACACTTGTCTATGCTCTGGATTCTTCCAAATGTATGTTCATTCCTGTACCATTCTTCATCATTCTTTGACCCTTGGTTGGTCTACATTCACATCTGACCTTTCACCCTGCACCTCTCCTTTTCTTATTTCAACTTTGTGTCTAATCCAAAATGCTTCTCCATCCTATCTGCCTCTCTGTACATTTTAGCAAATGTTTTCTTCTCATACACTTCTTAAAATTTCTGAAAAATTTGTACACTTTTGAACTTGAAATCTAAACTTTTTTATCAAAAGTTTAGAAATTACAAAAGATAAAATCTCTGTTGCATTTTATGTTGTATAGTTTCTCTAAATATATTTTTTGTTAAGACCTCAGAACAATAGCATTTGCTCATTCAATATATGAAAAATGTCTGTCCAGAACCTAACCAGTAGTTGGTTTTCATCATCCAGCAATCAGCCAAATCAGCCATACTTTCTGTTAGAATTAGTTCTCAATTTAATTTTTCAATTGAAGTTCATGTTTCCATATGAGTCCTCATGGTAATCATGTCACTTCTGAATTCTAATACATAGAAACAAAGATAAACAGACGAGGAATAAAACTGTGTGACTCCATAGCCTGGACCAAAAAAAGCCCCCATATCCCTCACTTATTTCTCTGAGTTCACCTGGCATTCCTCCATCGGGGACATGCGTGCTCCAGCCAGTCAGTCATTTGGTGCCCTAGAAGTTTTGTCTCCTGGGACCATGTACTATTTTATTTTTTTTTTTAAATATTTATTTATTTACTTTAGTTGTACACAATGCAATGCATTTATGTTTTACATGGTGCTGAGGATCGAACCCGGGCCGCACACATGTGAGGCGAGCGCTCTGCCGCTGAGCCACAACCCCAGCCCCCCATGTACTATTTTAGGATGGTGAGATGTATGATTTCCTTTTATAAAATGGGAGAAGGAAAAATTTGAAAAGGCAGAAGGGGCTGGGCGTGATAGCGCACACCTGTAATCCCAGCAGCTGGGGAGGCTGAGACAGGAGGATCATGAGTTCAAAGCCAGCCTCAGCAAAGTCAAAGTGCTAAGCAACTCAGTGAGACCTTGTCTCTAAATAAAATACAAAATACGGCTGGGGGTGTGGCTCAGTGGTTGAGTGCCCTTGAGTTCAATCCCCAGTACAAAAAAAAAAAAAGGCAAATGGGATGGGAAAGAAGAATCAGCAAATCATGGCAAATTCTAAAGGTAGGTTAATTTTAGGATTTTAGGAGGCTACACATAGAAGTTGACCATCTTGAAAACTTGTTCTGGAAGTTTCTAGTGACCATGTACCCCTTCAAAGGCTTCACGTATTTTCAGAATCACATGGAGACCATGGCCTTCTAGAAAACTCTATGCTTAGACCTCAAACTGCTCAAATATTCAGAAAGAAACTTTTCAAATATAGGCAAAACCCTTTTTCTCTTAACAAAGCTTGAAATTATCTTGCTGTGAACTTGAGAAATTTAGTTTGATGCTTGAGACTGAGAAATGTCTTTGTTCTAGTTAGGTATTCAGTTTTCCCCTGGGTGATGGAACCCACTGGTTCAACAAGAGAGGGGCCAGAGGACACCCCCACTTACAGGAAAATGGAAATTACTGGGGTTTGATATTTCAAGGGTCTCATCCTTATTTTATCTTTCACTCGGGACAGGGATTAAATTGACTTTGTGTTACAGGACCAAAGGATTGAAGATGTACAGAAGCATGTTTTGATAAAAGGGAAAAGTGGAACTGTCAAACAACAGGAGGACCTGCCTCCTGTGGCCCAGATGTCACCTGGGGCCTCTGCCTCTTGTCATCTAAGTAAGACTGACTCATACTCTTCACCATGCAAAAGCCCAGAGATGTCAAGAATTTGGCAAATTCTTTTCTTGTGGTTAACGCTGACTCCAGGCACCTGGTTTTAATCGTACTGTTCTACACATCAAATCCAGATACCAAACTCATCTTCAACTTCAACTTGCACAAAGTGGAAAAAGTTAAAAAAAAAAAAAAATAGAACAAGTACCTGTTAATATCATAGAAAAAAAAAAAAGAAAAGAATGCAAAAATTAGTCTCAAGGATTATTACGTAGAAAGACTTCTAGCCAGCCCCACTCAGAGATAGTGGCAGTGGTTCCAACCTCTGTCCATACCAATAAATGCATCTTTCTCTGCAAAGCTCTATCCTACTCCTTTCAGGAAGAACACTTATTATTTTTTTCTTCTCAGAGCCCTAAAGTGTTTTGTAGCTCTCCAAACTCTATTCCCTTACTGGATGGAATTGTGCTGCCAACAGAATTATCTTGTTTACTTGAAAAGTACTGGTCTCCCTATTAATTAAGCATGAGTGACCATCTGTCAGAAACCTCCAGGATAGATTCAAGCATTGGCAGTAGGGGATATGGGGAAGGGTGTAGGAGTTGGATTAGGGAAATTTTTACTATCCCTTCAACATCAAAACTTTTTGTATGCTTCAGAAGAGATTTTTCAAAATGAAAAAAACAATTGGTTCTAACTATGAAAGAATATGAAGGCATTGTTTTTAAAAATATGATAATGCAAAAAGATAATATAGAAATTAAAATAGTTCATCCATGTTTCCATCACGTAAAGAAAAGTATTACTATTTACATGTGACATACATCCTTTGAAATTTCAGATTCATATATTCAGTTTACTTATTTTACAACAGTGAGATTGAAACCTACTGCCTTTCACCCCTCTTTTTACCCACCAAATATATTTCCATGTTAACAATTATAAATCTACATTATCATTTTTCATAGCTTTATAAAACTTTGCACTTTATTTAACCAACATCCCATTGTTGGGTGTTCAGATTATTTTCAAATTTTATGATAATGCTGCAATAAGTATACTAGCCCATATAGCTGGTAAAGAGAGTTTCCAAAGTTTCCCTTTCCTCCCAATTTTTTTAAATTAACCACTCGACTATACATTTTTACATTTATGGGGATTTTTCTTCACATTCTTAAGTTCTTTAAGATGCAATTTGTACAGTCACTCTAGAAAATGGTAGTTATCAAAACAATACTATGTTGCATCATTAGGTAAAGGCCTTTTTAAAAATTTAAATAAAGGCTGTATTTGCATATAGTTCCATGTAACATGCCATGCTCGAAAAATATTTCTCATAATTATTATTGGTAGACCCCATAAGGACAATTTTTATCAATTTGTAGCTCATTCTGTCACTCCAGGAAATAAGGACTAATCTAAATCTCCTATAGAGAAATCCAATTTACATCAAGTTATGTATCCATAAAAAAACAGTTGGACTGTGATTCAAATGACTGTAATGACGCTGTGATATGATACTTAACAATGTAGTTTCTATAATCAAGTTGAAGTGAGCTCCAAAAATTCTACCTAGGAAAAAATTCTTAGAATGCTTAGAATGCCCCAAAAGCATTCTAATTGCTGGATTTCCTGTTTGGAAAAGAGAATTCTCTTGAGGGTTTTGGGTTGATTTATCTGAGTTTGAAAGAATTTAGTGGCTATATCCAAATAACGTTCTGGTATAAATATCAGAAATCAGCTTCCGCTACCTTAAGCTCAAAGAAAAATTTGTCACAGAGGTGTCTTATTGATGGGGTTTTGGGGAGTGGGGTGTTCTGACACAAAGCTGTCAGTCATCTCTGCTTCCCCTGAGCATCTGCCCATTCTTCTTTTTCCCTGCTCCTCTGCATGAGGGAGTCCTGCCCTGCAGCTCAACCTTAACACACAGCCAGCTCTCCTGAGAAGGTGAGTCAATGGATCTTTCACCTTCTCTTCCCACTCTAAATTCATAGAGAAAGGTACTCTTACTGGCCCAGCCTGGTCAGATGGCTGCCTTTGACCCAACCAACTGAGGTTGAGAGGCAGGAACACAAAATGGCTGCCAAGGCTTCTTGCTGGGTGGAGTCAGTCAGAGATCACCTTGTGCTCGGAAATGCCTCAGAAAGTTTCCAGCGAGCATGAAGCTTGGGAGAAAGCTAAGCTCTACATAGAGCCGAAAATCATTAGATTGTGGGTGTTGATTAAGAACACTGGGGGAGCCGGGCGCGGTGGCGCACGCCTGTAATCCCAGCACTTTGGGAGGCTGAGGCAGGAGGATCGCAAGTTCAAAGCCAGCCTCAGCAATGGCGAGGCACGTAGCAACTCAGTGAGACCCTGTCTCTAATAAAATACAAAAAAGGGCTGGGGATGTGGCCCAGTGGTCAAGTGCCCCTGAGTTCAATCCCCGGTACCCACACACAAAAAAAAAAAAAAGAACACTGGGGGTAGGTGAGATCCTGTGATTAATTTTAATTGTGTGGAGTAAGGAGGGAGAGGGCAAGGACAGAATCCTGAAGAGTATGACATAAAGACTGAGCAAAGAAAGAAGCCCTTTATTTCAAAATGAACCTGACTCCTCAGCGGAGAGAACTCCAGGAATGTATGAAGGACTGCCAAAGGCATGTGCTTTTCCTCCCTGGAATTTATCAAGTCCACTTTGTCTCTGGAATTTATCAAGTTCACTTCTTGCTTCCCCCCAAGAAATGTGCCAGATCTTTGACCTAGGAAATTGCCTTCCCACCCTGGGCTGGGCTCTCGACTTCCTACCTGGTGCAGGCTCTGTACATTTTTCACCTTGATGGATGATGGCTCAGTTGGCACTTCCTATTCAGGCATTCCTCTAGGCGGAGGAGGAATTCAGGTTTGGATGGGGCCTTGAAGTTCACACAAAGGTGGAGACCCATTTTAAGAAGAAGAATACAAAATCATACATGAAAAGTAGGCACGCAAACAAATATGTATTTAGAATGAGAAAATAAATGACAAGAATTACAAACTTTTAACAGTACAAATACCACAAACACCACTAAATCTAGGAAAAATACATCATTTAAAAAAATGAACCAGGTGCAGTGGCATACCCGTGGAATCCTAGTGACTCTGGAAGCTAAGGCAGGAGATTGGGGCCAGCCCCAGCAACTTAAATTTAGTGAAACCTTGTCTCAAAAAAAAAAAAAAAAAAAAAGCAGGGGTTGGGAGAGAAAGGTAAGAAGGAACTTTTTTTTTATTTTTAAGGTGACAGCTTTTAAAAAAAAAAAAAATATATATATACATATTTACTTTCTTTCTTTTTTTTTTTTTTTTTTTTTGATGTGGTGCTGAGGATCAAACCCAGTGCCTCACATGTGCTAGGCAAGCGCTCTACCGCTGAGCTATAACCCCAGCCCCAAGAAGGAACTTTTTTGATGCTTCTGAAATACTTTTTCCCCTTAAGTTTTGGCTTTGCAGTTGTCAGTCATCCCTCATCTGACAATTATTTTGTAATACTATTTCCTGTAAACAAAAGGTCATCCAGTTTTTCCTCTAAGTGTGCTTATTTTAATATTTAAAAATTGATAGGGCCGGGCGCAGTGGCGCACGCCTGTAATCCCAGCACTTTAGGAGGCTGAGGCAGGAGGATCGCGAGTTCAAAGCCAGCCTCAACAATGGTGAGGCACTTAGCAACTCAGTAAGACCCTGTCTCTAAATAAAATACAAAAAAAAAAGGTCTGGGGATGTGACCCTGTGGTCGAGTGCCCCTGAGTTCAATCCCTGGTACCACAACAAAAAAAAAAAAAAAAAAAAAAAAAAAAAAAAAAATTGATAGGGCTGGGATGTATGTAGCTGAGTGGTAGAACACTTGCCTAGCATAGGCAAGACCCTGGGTTCAATCCCTAGTAATGCATAAAAAGAAAAAAAAATTAAAAATTGATAACACTTTTTTGAGCATCACAACAGCTATCGATAAGGTCATGCAAATGTTAAAGATTTTAGTTAAATTTATCAGGTTTCTTTCTTAAATGAACTGTAAAATTCGGGAGAGTTTTCCATAGACTGGCTTTTGGCTCCACACATTTCAAACTTATTTCTCCTCCTCTAAACTGGGCTCTGTAGGGTCATTCACACTGTGATAAGCCTATGGCTCTGTGATTTGGGTTCAGGACATCTAACAACAGATGATCAAGGAGGGGGTGGCCGAGAGTTCAGCAAGCAGGCCAGTACCCAGGGTGGGAGAGAGACAGGTAAGGGTATGTGTTTAGACAGGTAGGTCATTGGAGTAGGAGATGGCAGAAAATAGAGGAAGTTTCTTTGAACAACTTGCGTTTTTTACTATGAGAGGAAGAGAGGTTCAGAGTAAGGATGCCAGATTTAGTAAATAAAAATATGGGACACGTTAAATATTGCATGTAACATTCACTAAAGAATTATTGTTTATCTGAAATTTGCATTTAACTGGGCATCCTATAGTTTGTCTCACGATCCTAGTTAAGGCCTTGAAGAGAAAAGTGAAACTCCAGCACTGAGGCAATGAAAGAGCTAACTAACCAATGAGGGCTCAGTTAAGATTAGCAAACAAAACTCACGGGAGAGGGCAGGGATTCTCTAATGGTGCTCTCATGCTCAGGTGCACAGGCATTCACAGTGTCTGATTATAGGAACAAGGTTAAAGCTACCTGATCAAAGCTGTGATACAATTAGATTTCTCTTTTTCTTCTTTCCATTTGCGCTTTCAAGAAAGTCCAGGCAGAACTTTTAAAAAGATATACTGATTATGGATAGGAATCCAAATCACAGACTATGTTAACATAAGAATATTTTATTCCACACTTCTCAAATATGCCATAATATATTCATCTGAAGTGATAAATCCCATGCTGCACAAGCAAATTATAAACAAATGATAGAAGCTGAAGTTTTCCTCTCAAAAGAGGCTAAAGAACAGATAATTTAAAAAGAACAGATTTTATTGGAACGTCAATAGTTTTCATGACACAGATACTTAAACTACTCGTTTTCAACATACCCATATGAAGAAAATGATGAAAAGTTTTTTTTTTTTTTTCAAGAAAAGATAATTTGACAGATGGAGTCTTTTTATGGGATCAGTAGAAGTGATAAAATTGAATAAATTACCAAGATTTTATCTCCATTTCTGTAATTCTCCCTAAAGATTTAGAGATGGCAGATTGAATCATCTGGGAAATAAATTTGCAAGTTTATAACATGTCTAAAACAGGAATTAAAGGCAAATTTCTTTTTTTCAAGTGTGTTTTGCCTTGAGGAAATCTGCCAAAGTTCACCAAATGGACACCTACTACAAAAGTTATGCAAATGTAGGTTCTATGAACAGTATTTTCCCCCTATTATTATCATTAGAGTCAAAGAACAAATAAAAATAATTGTAATCTAAAAAAATGGAGCAATTTTTTTAAAAGAACCAAATTCTATGTAGTTGTATATGTGCAATGATTTATAACTTGGCTAGATTAGGCTTTAAATAAAAAATGAGCCATGGTCTTTTGGTTCACAATATATGACATCAGAGTCATGTTATAGACAGAAGTTGTGCCTGACTTGAGGACAAAGTGCAGAAAGACCCCAGTTCAGTTGACAGTGGGATGCTGTTTCAGTTAGATTTTGTGTCACTGTAACCACAATACCTCACCAGAACAATTTCGAGGAGGGAAAGTTTATTTGGCTCATGGTTTCAAGGGTTCAGTGAGTGTTCAATCAACTGCAGAGCTGTGGACCAGAGGTGAGGCAGAACATCATGGCAAACAGGTATGACAGAGGGAATCAGCTTGGGACATGACAACCATAAAACAGAGAGCTCCCCTTACCAGGAACAAAATATAAACCCCAAAGGCATGCCTGCTGTGACCTACTTCCTCCATCCACACCCTTCCTGCCTACTGTTACCACCCAGTTAATCCATATAAGTGGATTAATTCACTAGTCAGGTTACAACTCTCATAACATAACCTAGTCATTTCACCTCTGAACATTCTTGCATTAACTCACACATGAACCTTTGGGGAATATCTCATTTCTAAACAATAACAGATGCTTTATGGACAGAGTATATGTATCTTTAAGAAATGCACTAGCAGACCAGATGTACCTTCATCTCCTATAGAATTCTCGCATTGCTTACATCTTAGTTCATTTACTGTCGCTATGACAAAATACCTGAGACTGGGTATTCAATAAGGAAAAGAAGTTTTTAGCTCACAGTTTTGGTGGTGGGAAATCCAAGATTGGATAGCCCCATCTGTTTGACCTCTTTTGAAGGCCTCATGGCAATGGTATCACAATGGTGAGAATGCATATAGAAGAGATCACATGGTGAGGCAGGAAGATAGAGTCAGGGGCCAGGCTTGCTCTTTCCATGACAACTCTCTCTTGAGGAAACTAACTGGGCTCCTTCAGAAGTGCACTAATTCCTACCAAGGGCAGCATTCCTCCTCTCAAAGACCTAATCATCTTTCACTAGGCCTCACATTTTAAAGCTTCTACCATATCAACACTGCCACAATGAGGACCAAGTTTCTAGCATGTTGAACCTTTGGCAGGCATACTCAAACCATATCTAAATCATAGCAGCTCCCAAATCCAGCAGCTCTGGATTAGTCCATAAAATGAGTGGAAAATGTAGTAAAATGTAAAGTTTACATAGAATCATAGGAAGTGGCACCTGGGTGAATCTGCACCCCTCACATGATAGGTGAGAATCCTCAGTCCCAGAGAGGGGAAGTGACATACTCCAACTTAGAGGCAAGACTGGGGCCATATTGGTTAATAGTGAATGGGGAATATTCCATTGTATATATGTACCACATTTTCTTTATCCATTCTTCTGTTGAAGGGCACATAGGTTGGTTCCATAGCTTAGCCATTGTGAACTGAGCTGCTATAAACATTGATGTGGCTGTGTTACTATAGTATGCTGATTTTAAGTCCTTTGGGTATATACATAGGAGTGGAATAGCTGGGTCAAATGATGATTTCATTACAAGTTTTCTAAGGAATCTCCATACTGCTTTTCAGAGTGGTTGCACCAATTTGCAGTCCCACCAGTGATGTATGACTGTACCTTTTCCCCACATCTTCACCAACATTTATTGTTACTTGTATTCTTGATAATTGCCATTCTGACTGGAGTGAAATGAAATCTCAGTGTAGTTTTAATTTACATTTCACTAATTGCTAAAGATGTTGAACACTTTTTTTATACATTTCTTGGCCATTCGTATTTCTTCTCGGGGAGAAAAAGGTACACCCATACATCACTGGTGGGACTGCAAATTGGTGCAACCACTCTGGAAAGCAGTATGGAAATTCCTCAGAAAACTTGGAATGGAATCACCATTTGACCCAGCTATCCCACTCTTATGTATATACCCAAAGGACTTAAAATCAGCATTCTATAGTGGCACAGCCACATCAATGTTTATAGCAGCTCAATTCACACTACCTAAGCTATGGAACCAACCTAGATGCCCTTCAACAGATTAATGGACAAAGAAAATGAGGTACATACACTCAATGAAATATTACTCAGCAATAAAGAAGAATGAAATTATAGAATTTGCCAGTAAATGAATGGAATTGCAGAGTACCATGCTAAATGAAATAAGCTAATCCCCCATGCAACAACAACAAAAAAACCCCACAAAGTTCAAATGTTCTCTCTGATATATGGATGCTAACATGCAATGGGGGAGAACAGAAGTTCATTGGATTAGACAAAGAGGAATGAAGGGAAGGGAGGAGCTATGGGAATAGGATTGACAGTAGAATGAATCGGACATAACTTTCCTTTGTTCATATATGAACACAGTGAAACTTCACATTATGCACAAACCACAATAGGATCCTAAGTAGAATAAGTTATACTCCATGGATGTATAATATGTCAATACATTCTACTATCATGTAAAAGCTAGCTAAGCTAAGCCCAAGGCCAATATCATTCTAAATGGAGAAAAATTGAAAACAAAACAAAAATGAACAAATTTTTTAAAAATAGTGAACGAGAAAAAGATTGAAATTCAAGGCCTTAGAAAGCGAATACTCTTTAAGGATTCAGTATAATCAACTAGCACTTTCATTCTCTGCTGTTGTTTTTTTTTTTTTTTTTAAGTTTCTTTTTAATATTTATTTTTTAGTTGTAGTTGGACACAATACCTTTATTTTATTCATTTATTTTTTTTATGTGGTGCCGAGGATCAAACCCAGGGCTGCACACGTGCTAGGCAAGTGCTCTACAGCTGAGCCACAACCCCAGCCCTGGTTTTTTTTTTTTTCCAAGCATACTTTAAATTCAGAATTTACATAGAGACTATTCCCTGTTTTGTAGGGTTTTTTTCTTTTTTCTTTGAACTTGTTCCATAACAGCTTTAGCCAGGCACTTAGGAGGCTGAGGCAGGAGGGTGAGTGAGAGACTTAGCAAGATGCTGTGACTTAGCAAGATGCTGTTTCAAAAGAAAAATATCTGGGCATGTAACTCAGTGGTAGAGCATCCCTGGGTTCAAACCCCAGTAGTTAGGGGAGAGAGAGAAGAAAGAAAGAAAGAAAGAAAGAAAGAAAGAAAGAAAGAAAGAAAGAAAGAAAGAAAGAAAAGCTTTATAAATGTATTTTATATACCTATTGGTAAGAAGACTACATATGGTAAACCAGGAGTAAAATTAATCAGCTATCCTGTGGAATGGATTTGGGGATTTGTTTAAAAACATAAAATCAACTTCTGTTTCTTGGTACATTTTTGACTGCTTATCCCTCCTCTTAATTTGCAAATGTTTCCTCTTATTCACATATGCAGATGTCACATATTGTAAACTGAGAAAATCATAAAGTTAAGATTCTTAATGCTTGATCTCTAATTGTATGGCATTGTGTTTAAAACAGGAGTACTTTTATTTCCAATTAAATCTATGGTAGATCTTTTTAAAGCATTTTAGGATTTCCCCCCCCCCCCTACCGGGCTTCTTCTCTCTTCAGATAAGATTCCAGCTCTCCAAACTAGAGTGGTAGTTGTATGTAGAAGAGAAATGTGTCAAGAGAAAGTGGCCCCAGGGAAACAGGAAATTGGAATGAAATTGGTGCATCCCCCCAACTAACTACATCGATGTCTTCCTTTGAGGAATCACTGGGGTATTATTTGGATAAAATGTGGCCTAGAACAAATATGATGTTGACTTGGTTGAGGTCAGGGAGAAGGCAAGAGAACTGTAATACCTGCAGTTCACCTTTCCTTTATTTCCCCCAACACAGAACAAATTTGCCTTTATTCCCCCCAACACAGAGCAAATTTGCTGGCCCAGTTCACGTGGCTGAAAGCACATCTTCCCCTCACCTGGAGACCTGCTTGTGTCTCCCTGGGCTGTCAGCCAATGGTTTGTGATAACAGGAGAACTTCATTTCTTCACTGATGGAGGGAAAAGAGTGAAGTCATGAAATCAGACTGGGTCTAAATCTCAGCTCTACCACTTACTGACTCTGTGCCTTTGGAGAAACCACTAAACTTTTGGAACTTTACTTGTCACAACTATAAAACTGGGATAATAATTTCTTAACTTGCAGAGTCTCTGTGAAATCAAATGAGGCAAAATCTATAAAGCACTTAGCAGTTTCAGGCTTAGCAGAGGTGCTCAGTCCATGTGAACTGCCATTCCAGGCTGCCCCTTTCTTTCCTCCCTGTATTGGGATGCTTTAGCTCTGGTTCCAGGCTCTGGGGGCAGTCTGTTCTGTCCTCTTTTTTCTTTCCATCTTGGTGTCAAATTCTACCTGGCCTCTCTCTCTAAATCTTGTTTTATATAGTTTATCTGCCTATAGTTTTAAAACTGCTTGTAAGCTCGTGGTCTCACAGGTGTGTTCATGCCTCTCTGCAGCTCTCTGCTCATTCTGCCTTTAGGATCCCATTGATAATCATAGCTTTAACTCATATACAGGGAAGGCTCCTGAATCAATTTCCTATCTTGACTCCTCAGGCCAGTCTTTATGTTCAACTACTAAGAAGAAGCTATACTATGTCCAGTATGCCATTTTGCAAAAACAGCCTGTGTAGCTTGTGAATGCCTATTAGCCTCACTTAAAAAAAAAAAATACACACACACACACACACACACACACACACACACACATTTAGCACCTTGTGGGTCCATGTCTCTGCGTGAGGATACAACAAAGAAGAAAAAGGAAGTAGTTCCTGCCTCAGGAATTCCTAGGTCAAAGGGCTTCAGGGTCACATACATGCAAGCCCTAGATAGAAGCAGGTGTCACACAAAGTGGAAAGCTATTTCCAAGTAAACACTATATAACCTCGGCCTTTAATGTTCTCAGTGGAGCCAAGAATAAACCATATGAGAGAAGATAATGGAAAGAAAGTATATTTGAGAATAGAAAAAGAAGAGAAAAGACACGAGAAAAGAGAAAAACAGGGGCATAGTTATCACAGAAGCTCTCAGAATCTTGATATGCTTAGAAATGAAATAAATGCCAACTAGTCCAACCCCCATTGAATGCTTGAGTTTCTGTTACAATGTTTGTCACTGGAGAAGTTCCCAGAGGGGACCACAGCTCAGGACAAGAAGTCCTTGGCATAAGAGATGGAAAAGAATTTCAGCATGTATCAGTCAGAGACACAGATTTACTTAGGAAAGCAGACACACATTCAAGGAAGAATGCCAGCCATCTTGAGAATGAGAAGCATTTGGGGTAAAGCAAGAAATGGACATTGAGGGGAGAATGCAGACCATCTTCAGATGGAGACACAGCAACCCATTGGTCTGGAATATTAATATTTATAGAGGGACTATAGCTAGGGTCTGAACTAGAGGTGGAGTCACGATAGAGTTACATGATTTAGGAAGCATTTTAGGATTTTTTTTTTTTTTTTTTTTTTATATACCGGGGATTGAACTCAGGGGCACTCGACCACTGGGTCACATCCCCAGCCCTTTTTGTATTTTATTAGAGACAGGGTCTCACTGAGTTGCTAAGTGCCTCACCATTGCTGAGGCTGGCTTTGAACTCGAGATCCTCCTGCCTCAGCCTCCCAAGTGCTGGGATTATAGGCATGTACCACTGCGCCCAGCTGTTTAGGATTTTTTCCCCCCTATTAGACATCTTCTCTCTTCATTTAAGAGTCCAGTTCTCCAAACAAGAGTGGTAGTTGTATGTAGTCTTGCATATGGCCTGTACCATGTTACTTTTTGTAGGCAAGGAGGTGAGTCAAGGACACAAGCCAAGGACCTAGTCTAAGGACATGGGCTGGGTTGTGAGTTGTTTGTTTTGTATTTCAAAGGTTCATGGACAATTCCTACACTCCAATGTTCCAATGGTACTTGGGCTCCTCTTTTTTTTTGCCACACTGCTAGGGATTGAATTCTAGAGTATTCTACCACTGAGCTACACCCCAGTCTTTTTTATTTATTATTTTGAGACAGGGTATCACTAAGTTATTGAGACTGGACTTGAATTTGTGATTCTTCTGCCTTAGCCTCCTAAGTTATTAGAATTATAGATGTACACCACCATACCCAGCTTGGGCACTGTAAGGTCCTTGCGTAGCATCTGGGTGGCCATCTTAAGTGACAGCCCCATTTTCCTGCCCAAGGACCTTTCTGGGAAAGGCTCACCACTCCCTAAATCCAACCCCACCCTTAAACCACCCACTTTAGGACCCGCATGACGCTGATCCCTGAGCCTGGCCCATAAAAGCCCCCAAAAGTAAGCCTGTCCTGCCTCTCTCTCTTATAGAGAGATGTGCCTTTGTTTGTCAGCTCTGGCAAATAAACTCTCTCTTGTGTATCTCTGCCTGGTCTCTGTCTCCTGCTTTCTTACTTTCCTTTCAGGCACTTTTCTTTTGTGACTCAGTATACTTCTTTTTCTGCATACCCAAATTCCTATCTCATTTTTACCCAGAGAAGACACTTCTCTCTGAAAAACTCCATGGCTAGGAAACTCCCTGATGAATACTCCACTCTGGACTAGGATAAAATTATGACAATGTTCATATAATAATATTTAGAACTTAAAATTATCTTCTCGGGGGCTGGGGTTGTGGCTCAGCGGCAGAGCGCTCGCCTCGCACGTGCACGGCCCTGGTTCGATCCTCAGCACCACGTAAACATAAATGCATTGCATTGTGTACAACTAAAGTAAATAAAAATAAATATTAAAAAAAATTATCTTCTCATCATTCCCCTTCTCCCCGGCCTTTAAATCCTTCCTAATTTGGGCCCTGTCTAGTTTTTGTACTTCATCCTTCGCCATTTCCTTCTCATGTACTGTGTGCTTGGTAGGGCTTCTTTTCAGTTCCTGGAACACATCAAGCACATTCCTGCCTCAGAGTCTTCTGAATAGGGTGCTTGTCTCCTGCTCTTTGCGTGAAATTTAGATTTCCATTCATGTGATACCTTTTTGGAGGAGCCATGGTGGATGACCATAGCTAAAACAGGCCACTCTTAAGAGGCTAAATTGGATGACATTAAAAAAAAAAAAAAAAAAAAAAAAAAATCTGCATGGTAGCTTGGCATAGTGGCACAGACCTGTAATTCCAGTGACTCTGTAGGCTAAGGCAGGAGGATGGCAAGTTTGAGGACTGCAGGGATAGTTTAGCAAGACCCTATCTAAAATAAAATAAAACAAAAGGGCTTGTAACAGTGGCCCACTTTATGCTTTGAATATAGCCCTTTCTGCTCTGCCACTGCAATTTATTTTTAAAATGGACACGTTTCTTTCTCTTCTCTTTCCCTGATCCTCCCTAATCTCAGGGGAAACAAGATTACCTTTCTTTTTTATCCCAGGCAGAGTTATCTGTCCTGGAGCACGCACTCACCAAAGGAACAAAGTAATTCAGACTTTTGGGGGGATAGTACCAGAAAATCTCAGAAATGACTATCTCCCAAATTAACAAGTGAATTACAACTCAGAGAACCCATGAAATGGTCCACCTCTTTTAAAAGCACCCCCCCACTTTTGATGGGCAGAATCACAGCCTCTGGGACAGGAGTCCCCTGTGCTTGTCCCTTGCTAGCAAAACAATAAAACTTATTTTTCTCCAAACCGTGTCCTCATTGGATTTGCATAGGGGACAAGGACGGACCTTTTGGTAACAGGCTGGGGATGTAGCTCAGTGGTAGAGCACACCTGGATTCAATCCCCAGCACCACAAAAACAAAAAAAACAAAACCAGAAAACTCTGCATTGCAAAGCCTCCTCAAGCACCTCTTATCCTTTATTAGCCCATTTCTCCCAGTCTCTGTGCCCCAAAGGGGTTGGGAGAACCCAGCCTCTGGTCAGGATCATTTTCTACCCCTGGCTTTTTTGACCTCTGAAGTGCAAGCATTCTTCCTCATCTCCTGTTTATCAAGATGATAGTTGTACACAGAAGACATTCCCAGCTCATTCCCTAAGTACCTCAGCCTCCTTGGAGGCAGGGAGTCCTGTTGTCGCCGGAAAAGGATTGCAGCCTGGAACGGCAGCGCCGCGGGAAGGAGTCCGGAGACAGGATGGAGACGAAAATATTCTTTAATCTTACAAGTAACTACAATATATCTACACAATAGCGATAACCCTGTCTTTTCTCCCTCTGGTCTCTTCCCATGCGCCCGAGCAGCAATGGCGCTCGCTCGATCTGCTGAGTCACCGTTCAAATCTCTCGAGAGCCTCGACCAAGTCCCGCGAGATCCCGTCAGACTACGGAAAGCGGAAATGCCCAAAAATGTCTATGGCCCAATAGTCAACCGCAATATTAGCTATCTCCCCAAACAGGGCTCCTGCATTTCCCCCTTTTGTTTTAAAAGAGGGGATGCTCTAGGACGTCTATGTGCAACCAACATTCTTACCCGTCATCGGATAATCAAGGCTGTGCCCTTGACTCCTGTCTTAGGTTGATATGTCGGCCACATGAGACTGTCCCGTGCGACTGTGCCTGTCTTAGGTTGTCCCCCTCTGGGGATCTTACCCGTCATTGGCTAACCAGCCATCCAATGGAGCCCTTTAGGATCGACTGTGTAAGATGACTAACAGCCGTCCAATTGTGGGGAGATGCTGCGGCTTTAAGGCAACAAGCCTTTGGGTGACGAGCCAAATTGCATGGCATACCAAATTCTTTAAACAAATCAGCTGCCCTAAGTTCTATCAAGTAACACACTGAGTTCTCTAAACAAATACCCCCAAGGTACTGTCCCATGAAGTCCCAAACAATGAAAGATCAAAATGTCCACTTGTTATAACACGTAGATCTAGGAGGCCCCATGCATGCAGAGCAGAGGCCACACTGCTGGTGAGGTTGTTTGACATTTGAGCAGCAGGGATGCTTGCAGCGACCGCGATCCCTGCATCTGTAGCAGCAGCCGTCTTTTTTTTATGTCTAGACAATGCCACCGGCAAATCTTCAGGGCCCGCTCCCTAGAGACTCAAGCATCAATTATTAAAGGAAAGGTAGTGCTATTCCAGCACTGAGTCAAGAGGCGAGTTTTCAAACTAAAAAATAGAATTATTAGATTAGAAAATTAAAGTTGATTTCTGCTCACACACATTGCAGCCTGAGCTCCCACAAACATAAGCTGGCAAAACATCATATTTAGAACAAAACAAAGAAAGACTGAGGGTATTTACTGTATTAAAGATAGATTAAAGAAAAACTAAAAGCACTTTGGAGAAATAATTTGTTAGCTGGAACTCTCGAGTTTCTGCATACACAGCAGTCCTTTACCTGTTGAAATGATTGAAATTAATCATTTATTAAACAAATGAAGTTAATAACAAATAAGCAACCTTATGTCAAAACACCAAAATATCAGGTTATACAGCCCTAGTCATATTTTTCTCTAAAGAGAAATCCTTGGGACACCTATAAAACAAAATTGAAGGTACCTTCACTTATAAAATTATTTACTCAATTTGAATACTCTCAAATTTAAATGAATTAGAGTTATTTGGATCCATATATATATATATATATATATATATATATATATATTCACAAGCGCTTTGTTATTTTTGATGTCACACTGGACAGACAGACGCACATACAAACATATATTTGTGACGTCACATTAACATGAAATTTAGACAAATACACAGACATAAACACATATATATATAAAAAAAAAATACAATTGTGTGCACACTAAAGAGAGATCTCTTCGTCCCAGCTGGGAGGAATGACACTTAAGTTGTGATGTATTTAGAAGGACTCTTTAAAGGGAATCATTCCATATCTTCATCATGGTCCTCTTGATTTTGTACCTTTTTTATTAATCTTGATTCCTCAACAACTTCATCTTGATCCTTTTGATTTGGTACTTGCTTTATTAATCTAGATGGTATCCATATTGGAGAGGATTCATGCTTTGGAAAAACACAAACAGATCCTCTCCCCCAAATTAACACTGGATCTGGACCCTTCCATGTACCTGAAAGAACATCCTTCCAGTAAACCAAAGGTTTATGTTGTTGATGTGGGTTCCAATGTCTGTCTCCAGCAGAATAACCATCAGAGTCTAAAGTTAAAAAATTTAAGGTAAACAGGGCAACTGCCAATCTGTCCTTAGGATTTTTCCAGTTTCCTTCTTTCTGTTTTAACAACATAACTTTTAGTGTGCGGTTTGCTCTTTCAATAATGCCCTGACCCTGAGGATTGTATGGGATGCCTGTTTTATGGGATATGTTGAATTTTGCGCAAAACTCTTTGAAAGATGAGGACGTATATGCGGGGCCATTATCTGTTTTAAGCATTTTGGGGATGCCCAATGCAGCAAAAGCTTGTAAACAATGAGATGTGACATCTTTAACTTTTTCTCCAGAATGTAAGGAAGCAAAAATCATGCCTGAGCATGTATCTATGGTTACATGAATAAATCGCAATTTTCCAAAACTTGGCTCATGAGTAACATCCATCTGCCACAAATGATTGGGCATTAATCCTCTAGGGTTAACACCAAAATGAGGATTGGGCAAATGTGTCATACAAGATTTACAATCTTTTACAATTGTTCTGGCTTGCTCCTTTGTGATTTTAAACCTACGTTGCAAGGTGGTGCTGTTGACGTGAAACTGGGAATGAAATAAAGTAGCTTGTTGTAGTGCTGAAAGTATAAATATAGTTTTTGTAAGTTCATCAGCCTTTTGATTACTTTCATGGAGGGGGCCAGGCAAATTAGTATGTGCTCTAATATGGCCTATGAATAGAGGTTCTTTTCTTGCCCACAAAAGTTTTTGTATTTGATAAAACAATTTAAAGGCTGGAGTATGAGGTGCTATTGGTCCTGCTAACTCTAATTTTGGGACAGCTTGTACAATATAGTGGCTATCTGAAAAAAATGTTTATGGGCTGGTCTCTAAAATGTTCCAGAGCTCTTACCACAGCTTCCAATTCCACAAGTTGAGCTGATTTGTGTGCAGTTATGTAAGTCATACTTTCCTTTGTAGTGACTACTGCAGCAGTACCATTTGAGGACCCATCTGTAAATACATTAAATGCCTTAGGAATAGGTTGATTTTTTATTACCTGTGGAAATATAATAGGATGATTAATACAAAAAGATAATATAGGAGACTTAGGAAGGTGATTATCAAAATTTGCAGAGGTAGAGCATCTAGCTATAGCCCAGTCATTATCGTTGAAGCATAAATATTCAATCTGTGACGATGAATAGGGAGTAATAATAGTAGCAGGGTGAATGCCAAATATTTTAGTAGAAGTTTTAAGTCCTTGAAGAATAAGTTTAGCCACCATGGAGGTATAAGACTCAATTATGCTTTTAGGAGAGACAGGCAAATGTATCCATAATAAAGGCCCTTGTTGCCAAAATACTCCTGTGGGTGTATATTGTGAAGAAATAATAATCAATATCAGCGGTTGAGTTAAATCAAATCTGTCACAATGAGCTCCTTCGATGGCTTTTTCTACTACCTTTAAAGCTTTCCTAGCATCAGGAGTCAATGTTCGCGGTGAGGATGGATCAGGGTCTCCGCGAAGGATGTCAAATAAAGGTTTTAGTTGGCCAGTAGTGAGGTTTAGTGTAGGGCGAAGCCAATTAATGTCTCCCAGTAGTTTTTGGAAATCATTGAGGGTGGTTAAATGTTCTTTATTTATTAAAATTTTTTGGGGTCTAACAAAAGTATCCATGATTTTAAATCCTAAATATAATATGGGAGATCTGGTTTGAACTTTTTCTTCTGCTATATATAATCCGTATTTTTTTAAATTTTCTACCACATCACTGAATATATTAAATAAGATTTTTTGATTAGGGTGGGCCAGTAAAATATCATCCATGTAATGTAGACACATGAGGTTTGGATATTTATTTTTAATGGATTGGATGGCCTTGTCCACATATATTTGGCATATGGTGGGGCTATTAGCCATTCCCTGTGGCAAAACCTTCCATTGATATCTCTGATCAGGGCCATTATTGTTAATAGAAGGAACTGAAAAGGCAAACCTGGGGGCATCCAGAGGATGTAGGGGAATAGAAAAGAAGCAATCCTTTATATCAAGACTAATAACATGGAAATTTTTTGGAATAGCTATAGGATTCGGAAGTCCAGGTTGAGTAGGGCCCATGACTTGCATGGTTTTATTAATTTGTCTAAGATCATGTAATAATCGCCATTTTCCTGATTTTTTCTTGATCACAAATATGGGGGAATTCCAGGGAGAGGTGGAAGGTTCTATATGTCCTGCTTCTAATTGTTCCTGAACTAGTAGGTGGGCCGCTTGTAATTTCTCTTTAGATAGGGGCCACTGAGGGACCCACACTGGCTTATCAGAAAGCCATGGTATTTTCAAAATTATTTTCTCAGTGGCCCCGAAGAAAAATGTCTTTTTCCTATATGATAATGATTTCTTTTAGGGTTAAGCTTACCCTGTACTTTTTGATGATTTCTTATAGGGTTAAGATTACTCTGTAGATTTTTACATTTAACACCTGCAGGTTTGGTTGCAAGGTGTACTCCCATTTGTTGTAAAATATCTCTTCCCCATAAAGTAACCGGTAGATTAGGTAAAACATAAGGCTGAAACGTGCCTTTATGTCCTTCATCATCCTCCCATTTTAAAATTACCGCACTTTTTTCTGGGAGGTTATTATATCCCAAGCCTCTTAAACTGGTTGAAGCTTTTTGCAGAGGCCAGTGTTTGGGCCATTGATGTAAATTAATGATGGAAGAATCAGCTCCAGTATCTATAAGACCCTCCATTTCTATTCCTTGGATTCTTATTTTACACATAGGCCTCCTTGTACAGTCCCGAACCCAGCAAACCATGGGTTTCGAATCAGTGGAACAAAATCCTCTATTGTTCCTATTTAGAGGCATATTCATTTTAAATGACTTATGTAAATTTGGAAGGAGGAGCAACTGAGCAATTCTATCTCCCTGATTAATAGAACTTATACTTTGGGGTGAGCTAAGCATTATTTTTATTTCCCCTTTATAGTCTGAGTTTATTACGCCTGGGGTCACTTGCAAACCTAATAAGCTCTCAGGACTTCGCCCGATAATAAGTCCTACAGTCCCTGAGGGAAGAGGTCCCCTGACTCCTGTGGGAATCAGTTGAACCCCCATTTCAGGTGTTAACACTATTCGGGCGGTGGAACAGAGGTCTAATCCTGCATTTCCTCCTGTTCCTCTGGCGAGGGAGTGGATGGATAATAGGGATTGTGTCGGGGAAGCATCTGAGTGGATGCTTGAGGATACTCCTCCTCCAATGCCTCGTACATTTGTGGGCCCCGGGGCATTGGGCCCCTTGCCCCGTTTTTTGAATTCCTGAATAAAGGATTTCCATGGATGTCAAATTTTGAATAGCATTTATTGGCCCAATGATTTCCTTTCTTACACCTGGGGCAGCAACCTGGAGCACGGTATGAATTTGGTCTTATTTCTCTTTTAGGATTTTGCCTAGAATAGCCTGATTGATTATGATAATTTTGCCTAGAATATCCTGATTGATTATAATGTCTATGTTGAGCTCTTGTAAAATTTTGAGGGGCAGCATCTCTCACAGCTGCTGCAATCATATTCCCTGTGACAAAGGCATCATTTATATCTTTACATAATTGTATATATATGGAAAGATCCTTTTTATTTTTCCATGGCCTGATGGCTTCCTGGCAATACTTATTAGCATTTTCGTACGCTAATTGGACAACTAATGGCATAACTTGATCAATGTCTCCAAAAACTCTACCTGCAGTTCTCAAAAGTCGATCAGCAAATTCAGCATATGGTTCATTAGGTCCTTGAATTACTTTGGACAAGCTACCTTGTAGATCCCCAGGTCCTTGTACAGTTTTCCATGCCTTTAAGGCAGCTGCGTTTATCTGAGCATATACTCCTGGGGTATAATAATTATTTTTGATCCTGTACGTCTGCAAATTGCCCTTCTCCTGTGAGCATTTCTATATTATGGTCTCCAAACCCCGCATCTGCATTTCTTTAGCTGTTTCTATACAAAGTTCTTGAAATTGCGATCGCCAAACCAAGTATTGTCCCCCACTTAATGTTGCTTTACATAGACGTTTCCAGTCTGCGGGGGTTAAGCTAAAGGTGTTAAGGGACTCCAGTATACTCAACGTGAAAGGAGCTTGGGGTCCATAAGTCATTACTGCCTCTTTGAGATTTTTTATTGTTTTGAAATCTACTGGCTGGTGGTCCCTCCGTCCATTTCCATATTCAAATACTGGCAGTTCCCAACGTATCTGTGAGTTACCCTCGAGAGCACATAAGCGCTCAGAAAGACTTTTTATTTCTGTTTCTAGGGTATGCAAACGCCTAGTGATACCCTTCATATTTTCTGTAATCGATTTCACCCATGGGGGAGTAGAGGACACAAGTTCCTCCACTTGATGATCCCTTATCTTGGTCTTCCTTAATTTCCTTTTGTTCATTTTCTCAAAATCACCTTTAGTTAATTCCTCCTCACTACTACTACTCTCATTGGTCCTAACTGACTCAGTAACATCCTGAGTCCCAGGTTCAATTGAGACCATGTATCCTTGAAGTATCTCTAATAAATCTTGAATAGCTTTAGCAGCTCGGATCTTTGTCATTTTGGGGACGCTTCTAATACTCTCTCCTTACTGGTCTTAGTTGACTCAGCGGAATCTACGCTTTCATGATCGCCTTCACTGTTTTCTAAATCCTCCTCGCTAACGACAGACTCATCTATATCAAAGAATTCATCAAGAGCCTCGTACACTTGGGTCTTAGATATTTTCGAACCCATTTTAACCGCTCTGACTAGAGACTCCTGCGAGGTTACTCAGTTCTTACCTGCCGTGCTGAAGTCCCCGTACGGGCCACCAACTGTTGTCGCCGGAAAAGGATTGCAGCCTGGAACGGCAGCGCCGCGGGAAGGAGTCCGGAGACAGGATGGAGACGAAAATATTCTTTAATCTTACAAGAAACTACAATATATCTACACAATAGCGATAACCCTGTCTTTTCTCCCTCTGGTCTCTTCCCATGCGCCCGAGCAGCAATGGCGCTCGCTCGATCTGCTGAGTCACCGTTCAAATCTCTCGAGAGCCTCGACCAAGTCCCGCGAGATCCCGTCAGACTACGGAAAGCGGAAATGCCCAAAAATGTCTATGGCCCAATAGTCAACCGCAATATTAGCTATCTCCCCAAACAGGGCTCCTGCAGGCAACAAGCCTTTGGGTGACGAGCCAAATTGAATGGCATACCAAATTCTTTAAACAAATCAGCTGCCCTAAGTTCTATCAAGTAACACACTGAGTTCTCTAAACAAATACCCCCAAGGTACTGTCCCATGAAGTCCCAAACAATGAAAGATCAAAATGTCCACTTGTTTATAACACGTAGATCTAGGAGGCCCCATGCATGCAGAGCAGAGGCGCACACTGCTGGTGAGGTTGTTTGACATTTGAGCAGCAGGGATGCTTGCAGCGACCGCGATCCCTGCATCTGTAGCAGCAGCCGTCTTTTTTTTTATGTCTAGACAATGCCACCGGCAAATCTTCAGGGCCCGCTCCCTAGAGATCAAGCATCAATTATTAAAGGAAAGGTAGTGCTATTCCAGCACTGAGTCAAGAGGCGAGTTTTCAAACTAAAAAATAGAATTATTAGATTAGAAAATTAAAGTTGATTTCTGCTCACACACATTGCAGCCTGAGCTCCCACAAACATAAGCTGGCAAAACATCATATTTAGAACAAAACAAAGAAAAGACTGAGGGTATTTACTGTATTAAAGATAGATTAAAGAAAAACTAAAAAGCACTTTGGAGAAATAATTTGTTAGCTGGAACTCTCGAGTTTCTGCATACACAGCAGTCCTTTACCTGTTGAAATGATTGAAATTAATCATTTATTAAACAAATGAAGTTAATAACAAATAAGCAACCTTATGTCAAAACACCAAAATATCAGGTTATACAGCCCTAGGTCATATTTTTTCCTCTAAAGAGAAATCCTTGGGACACCTATAAAACAAAAATTGAAGGTACCTTCACTTATCTAAAATTATTTACTCAATTTGAATACTCTCAAATTTAAATGAATTAGAGTTATTTGGATCCATAATATACTATATATACTATATATATATATATATATATTCACAAGCGCTTTGTTATTTTTGATGTAACACTGGACAGACAGACCGCACATACAAACATATATTGTGACGTCACATTAACATGAAATTTAGACAAATACACAGACATAAACACATATATAATATCTAAAAAAAAATACAATTGTTGGCACACTAAAGAGAGATCTCTTCGTCCCCCAGCTGGGGAGGAATGACACTTAAGTTGTGATGTATTTAGAAGGACTCTTTAAAGGGAATCATTCCATAACTTCATCATGGTCCTCTTGATTTTTGTACCTTTTTTATTAATCTTGATTCCTCAACAACTTCATCTTGATCCATTTGATTTGGTACTTGCTTTATTAATCTAGATGGTATCCATATTGGAGAGGATTCATGCTTTGGAAAAAAACACAAACAGATCCTCTCCCCCAAATTAACACTGGATCTGGGACCCTTCCATGTACCTGAAAGAACATCCTTCCAGTAAACCAAAGGTTTATGTTGTTGATGTGGGTTCCAATGTCTGTCTCCAGCAGAATAACCATCAGCGTCTAAAGTTAAAAAATTTAAGGTAAACAGGGCAACTGGCCAATCTGTCCTTTAGGATTTTTCCAGTTTCCTTCTTTCTGTTTTAACAACATAACTTTTAGTGTGCGGTTTGCTCTTTCAATAATGCCCTGACCCTGAGGATTGTATGGGATGCCTGTTTTATGGGATATGTTGAATTTTGCGCAAAACTCTTTGAAAGATGAGGACGTATATGCGGGGCCATTATCTGTTTTAAGCATTTTGGGGATGCCCAATGCAGCAAAAGCTTTGTAAACAATGAGATGTGACATCTTTAACTTTTTCTCCAGAATGTAAGGAAGCAAAAATCATGCCTGAGCATGTATCTATGGTTACATGAATAAATCGCAATTTTCCAAAACTTGGCTCATGAGTAACATCCATCTGCCACAAATGATTGGGCATTAATCCTCTAGGGTTAACACCAAAATGAGGATTGGCAAATGTGTCATACAATATTTACAATCTTTTACAATTGTTCTGGCTTGCTCCTTTGTGATTTTAAACCTACGTTGCAAGGTGGTGCTGTGACGTGAAACTGGAATGAAATAAAGTAGCTTGTTGTAGTGCTGAAAGTATAAATATTAGTTTTTGTAAGTTCATCAGCCTTTGATTACTTTCATGGAGGGGGGCCAGGCAAATTAGTATGTGCTCTAATATGGCCTATGAATAGAGGTTCTTTTCTTGCCCACAAAAGTTTTTGTATTTGATAAAACAATTTAAAGGCTGGAGTATGAGGTGCTATTGGTCTGCTAACTCTAATTTTGGGACAGGCTTGTACAATATAGTGGCTATCTGAAAAAATGTTTATGGGCTGGTCTCTAAAATGTTCCAGAGCTCTTACCACAGCTTCCAATTCCACAAGTTGAGCTGATTTGTGTGCAGTTATGTAAGTCATACTTTTCCTTTGTAGTGACTACTGCAGCAGTACCATTTGAGGACCCATCTGTAAATACATTAAATGCCTTAGGAATAGGTTGATTTTTTATTACCTGTGGAAATATAATAGGATGATTAATACAAAAAGATAATATAGGAGACTTAGGAAGGTGATTATCAAAATTTGCAGAGGTAGAGCATCTAGCTATAGCCCAGTCATTATCGTTGAAGCATAAATATTCAATCTGTGACGATGAATAGGGAGTAATAATAGTAGCAGGGTGAATGCCAAATATTTTAGTAGAATTTTAAGTCCTTGAAGAATAAGTTTAGCCACCATGGAGGTATAAGACTCAATTATGCTTTTAGGAGAGACAGGCAAATGTATCCATAATAAAGGCCCTTGTTGCCAAAATACTCCTGTGGGTGTATATTGTGAAGAAATAAATAATCAATATCAGCGGTTGAGTTAAATCAAATCTGTCACAATGAGCTCCTTCGATGGCTTTTTCTACTACCTTTAAAGCTTTCCTAGCATCAGGAGTCAATGTTCGCGGTGAGGATGGATCAGGGTCTCCGCGAAGGATATCAAATAAAGGTTTTAGTTGGCCAGTAGTGAGGTTTAGTGTAGGGCGAAGCCAATTAATGTCTCCCAGTAGTTTTTGGAAATCATGAGGGTGGTAAATGTTCTTTATTTATTTAAAATTTTTTGGGGTCTAACAAAAGTATCCATGATTTTAAATCCTAAAATATAATATGGGAGATCTGGTTTGAACTTTTTCTTCTGCTATATATAATCCGATTATTTTTTTAAATTTTCTACCACTCACTGAATATATTAAATAAGATTTTTTGATTAGGGTGGGCCAGTAAAATATCATCCATGTAATGTAGACACATGAGGTTTGGATATTTATTTTTTAATGGATTGGATGGCCTTGTCCACATATATTTGGCATATGGTGGGGCTATTAGCCATTCCCTGTGGCACAAACCTTCCATTGATATCTCTGATCAGGGCCATTATTGTTAATAGAAGGAACTGGAAAAGGCAAACCTGGGGGGCATCCAGAGGATGTAGGGAATAGAAAAGAAGCAATCCTTTATATCAAGACTAATAACATGGAAATTTTTTGGAATAGCTATAGGATTCGGAAGTCCAGGGGGTTGAGTAGGGGCCCATGACTTGCATGGTTTTATTAATTTGTCTAAGATCATGTAATAATCGCCATTTTCCTGATTTTTTCTTGATCACAAATATGGGGGAATTCCAGGGAGAGGTGGAAGGTTCTATATGTCCTGCTTCTAATTGTTTCCTGAACTAGTAGGTGGGCCGCTTGTAATTTCTCTTTAGATAGGGGCCATGAGGGACCCACACTGGCTTATCAGAAAAGCCATGGTATTTTCAAAATTATTTTCTCAGTGGCCCCGAAGAAAAATGTCTTTTTCCTATATGATAATGATTTCTTTTAGGGTTATAAGCTTACCTGTACTTTTGATGATTTCTTATAGGGTTAAGATTACTCTGTAGATTTTTACATTTTAACACCTGCAGGTTTGGTTGCAAGGTGTACTCCCATTTGTTGTAAAATATCTCTTCCCCATAAAGTAACCGGTAGATTAGTAAAACATAAGGCTGAAACGTGCCTTTATGTCCTTCATCATCCTCCCATTTTAAAATTACCCAGCACTTTTTTCTGGGAGGTTATATATCCCAAGCCTCTTAAACTGGTTGAAGCTTTTTGCAGAGGCCAGTGTTTGGGCATTGATGTAAATTAATGATGGAAGAATCAGCTCCAGTATCTATAAGACCCTCCATTTCTATTCTTGGATTCCTTATTTTACACATAGGCCTCCTTGTACAGTCCCGAACCCAGCAAACATGGGTTTCGAATCAGTGGAACAAAATCCTCTACTTGTTCCTATTTAGAGGCATATTCATTTTAATATGACTTATGTAAATTTGGAAGGAGGAGCAAGCTGAGCAATTCTATCTCCCTGATTAATAGAACTTATACTTTGGGGTGAGCTAAGCATTATTTTTATTTCCCCTTTATAGTCTGAGTTTATTACGCCTGGGGTCACTTGCAAACCTAATAAGCTCTCAGGACTTCGCCCGATAATAAGTCCTACAGTCCCTGATGGGAAGAGGTCCCCTGACTCCTGTGGGAATCAGTTGAACCCCCATTTCAGGTGTTAACACTATTCGGGCGGTGGAACAGAGGTCTAATCCTGCATTTCCTCCTGTTCCTCTGGCGAGGGAGTGGATGGTAATAGGGATTGTGTCGGGGAAGCATCTGAGTGGATGCTTGAGGATACTCCTCCTCCAATGCCTCGTACATTTGTGGGCCCCGGGGCATTGGGCCCCTTGCCCCGTGTTTTTTTTGAATTCCTGAATAAAGGATTTCCATGGATGTCAAATTTGAATAGCATTTATTGGCCCAATGATTTCCTTTCTTACACCTGGGGCAGCAACCTGGAGCACGGTATGAATTTGGTCCTTATTTCTCTTTTAGGATTTTGCCTAGAATAGCCTGATTGATTATGATAATTTTGCCTAGAATATCCTGATTGATTATAATGTCTATGTTGAGCTCTTGTAAAATTTTTGAGGGGCAGCATCTCTCACAGCTGCTGCAATCATATTCCCTGTGACAAAGGCATCATTTATATCTTTACATAATTGTATATATATGGAAAGATCCTTTTTATTTTTCCATGGCCTGATGGCTTCCTGGCAATACTTATTAGCATTTTCGTACGCTAATTGGACAACTAATGGCATAACTTGATCAATGTCTCCAAAAACTCTACCTGCAGTTCTCAAAAGTCGATCAGCAAATTCAGCATATGGTTCATTAGGTCCTTGAATTACTTTGGACAAGCTACCTTGTAGATCCCCAGGTCCTTGTACAGTTTTCCATGCCTTTAAGGCAGCTGCGTTTATCTGAGCATATACTCCTGGGGTAATAATATTTTTGATCCTGTACGTCTGCAAATTGCCCTTCTCCTGTGAGCATTTCTATATTATGGTCTCCAAACCCGCATCTGCATTTCTTTTAGCTGTTTCTATACAAAGTTCTTGAAATTGCGATCGCCAAACCAAAGTATTGTCCCCCACTTAATGTTGCTTTACATAGACGTTTCCAGTCTGCGGGGTTAAGCTAAAGGTGTTAAGGGACTCCAGTATACTCAACGTGAAAGGAGCTTGGGGTCCATAAGTCATTACTGCCTCTTTGAGATTTTTTATTGTTTTGAAATCTACTGGCTGGTGGTCCCTCCGTCCATTTCCATATTCAAATACTGGCAGTTCCCAACGTATCTGTGAGTTACCCTCGAGAGCACATAAGCGCTCAGAAAGACTTTTTATTTCTGTTTCTAGGGTATGCAAACGCCTAGTGATACCCTTCATATTTTCTGTAATCGATTTCACCCATGGGGGAGTAGAGGACACAAGTTCCTCCACTTGATGATCCCTTATCTTGGTCTTCCTTAATTTCCTTTTGTTCATTTTCTCAAAATCACCTTTAGTTAATTCCTCCTCACTACTACTACTCTCATTGGTCCTAACTGACTCAGTAACATCCTGAGTCCCAGGTTCAATTGAGACCATGTATCCTTGAAGTATCTCTAATAAATCTTGAATAGCTTTAGCAGCTCGGATCTTTGTCATTTTGGGGACGCTTCTAATACTCTCCTTACTGGTCTTAGTTGACTCAGCGGAATCTACGCTTTCATGATCGCCTTCACTGTTTTCTAAATCCTCCTCGCTAACGACAGACTCATCTATATCAAAGAATTCATCAAGAGCCTCGTAACACTTGGGTCTTAGATATTTTCGAACCCATTTTAACCGCTCTGACTAGAGACTCCTGCGAGGTTACTCAGTTCTTACCTGCCGTGCTGAAGTCCCCGTACGGGCCACCAACTGTTGTCGCCGGAAAAGGATTGCAGCCTGGAACGGCAGCGCCGCCGGGAAGGAGTCCGGGAGACAGGATGGAGACGAAAATATTCTTTAATCTTACAAGAAACTACAATATATCTACACAATAGCGATAACCCTGTCTTTTCTCCCTCTGGTCTCTTCCCATGCGCCCGAGCAGCAATGGCGCTCGCTCGATCTGCTGAGTCACCGTTCAAATCTCTCGAGAGCCTCGACCAAGTCCCGCGAGATCCCGTCAGACTACGGAAAGCGGAAATGCCCAAAAATGTCTATGGCCCAATAGTCAACCGCAATATTAGCTATCTCCCCAAACAGGGGGCTCCAAAAGTTGTTTTTTTTTTCTCTTTCCTTTTTTTTTCTTTTTTTCTTTTGGTATTTGTTTTTAAAGCAAAGAAGCAGAGAACTTTTTGAACAATGGAAAGGCAGGCTCAGGAGAGGTACCCACTGTATTTAATAAAAGATGATCCCCATTTTACTTTCTAATATCCCTTCCATTTAATGAATAAAGATTGTAAAATTGCTCTATAGTTTTCTTCTTTATTATTATCATTTTGTGGTGCCTCTGAGGTTGTCATTATCTGACTTTTCTTCATACTTACAAAGGGAAGGCACCGTCAGGCAGTCCCCACACTGAAGATTTTATTCAAATTCAGCATGATTTAGGAAAAGGCAATTTTTTTAAAAATATTGACTGAACCTTGAATACAATGATATTGAAAGTGAACAAAGGAAGTGTGGCAAAAACGTGGCCACTACCAATCAATCAAGGAAATTTTGTCAGACACCCCAGGCTCCATCACCCCAACAGACAGAATGCTTTTCCCTTTCCCAGTAGGAGCTGATTCCTGGAGAAGAAAGCAAAGTGCACAGTGAAAGTGAGCTACAGAAATATAGCTAACTCAAGGTAGCAAAGAGGCCCTGTGGATCTCATTGAAGGGGACCAGCTTCCCTGAGAACAGGACTCACCCTTGAGCAGGGGAGCCCACACAGGTAGTAGGGGCATCTGCAAAGCCTGGAAGGCTTTTAGAGTTTTCCCTGTCCTCTCATGAGGACGATGGAGCAGGGCAGGGCTAGTGGTGGAGGAGGGGGTCTCAGCATCAGAAACTCTAAGTTTAGACCCAGCATTTTCAGCAACTTGTCACCAGGAGAAGCTAGTGAGCCTACCAGCAGCCACAGTGCATTTCCTATGAACTCTGATAGCCTGCAGTGCCCCAGGGATATTTGGAACTAAATGGGATTCCAAAGTTTCCTGGGGAGACCTGAAGTTGGGCAGAGGCACACCAGCAGCCTCCCAGATACAGGATTGATCAGAGGCATCTGTGGTAGAAGGAGAAATAGATTTGGTCTTTGTCCCCGGTTCCTGTCACAGAGATCCTCAGACCGTGGGATTTCCTGAGTGATGAAAAGTGTCTTTTTTGTTATTCAGAGCAAGACCCTCAAGATAACACTAGGCTTTATGCTAATGAGGTGACTTTGGGCCCTAGAAAGCTCAGCCTGGGGCCAGCACGGGGCTAATTGCCAGAAAGACCCAGTGAGGAGAGGATTAGAGAACTGGAACTTTCAACCCCACCCACAACCTCCAGGAAAGGGGGAGGGGTGATGGAGATTTAAGCTCTATAAAAACTCTTGAACAAGATTGAGCTTTCAAGTTACAGGGGTGCTGGAGGGATAGAGCACTCAGAGCGGGCTTGGAAGCCCTGGCCTCTGCCTTTTCCATCTTTTCATCTGGCTGCTCACAGATTGAAGCATTTCCCTGAGTTCTGTGGGTCATTCTAGCAAATTAATGGAATCCAAGGAAAAGGGTAGTGAGACCCTGATTTATAGCCAGTCTATCAGAAGAATAGGTGACAGCCTATTACTCAGATTGGTAGCTAAAGTGGGGCAGTCTTAAAAGTTGCATATTATTCAGAAGGACACAAAAGAGCCCCTTCAGGAGAGAAAGAAGCCCTCAGAAATTGATCCCTTCCATAGAAATTGATGCTTACAACTTCTCAGCAATTCCAGCCCCTGTCCCTATGCAAACTACCACTTCCAGAAGATCCTGGTCTCTCTGCTCTGCCACATACCCCCACTTCATTTATTCTCCTTAATTGCTGCCAAATTCACCTCGAAAAAATGAAAACAAATCACGTGCCCTACACAGCTGAAGACTGCTGAACAACTCCTGACCTCACTCAAAAATTCATTACATACAGATGGGTGCGGTGGTACACACCTGTAATCCAGTGACTTGAGAAGCAGAGGCAGGAGGATCGGAAAATTCAAATCCAGCCTGGGCAAATTAGTGAGGACCTGTCTCAAAAACTAAAAGGACTGGGGATGTAGCTTTAGTGGCAAAGCACCCTTCAGTTCAATCCCCAGTACTGCAAAGAGCAAAACAAAAGCCCTACATACATACCCAGGGTCAGCAAAATTTCTGTGGACTAGGATGAGGCCAGAAAGAAGCAAAGTTAAAGGAGATATTCACTCTCTGAGTATGTACTAGTACAAAAGCAGCCAGAGATAACATCAAAAGATCAGGCATGTCTGCTCCAAGAGAGTTTCATATGTCCCGTGGGGTCCTAGGCACCGAAGCTCTAATGTCAAAGCCTGTGTTTGCTCTGCCCTCAATCTGGAATGTTCTTTCCTCAGATTTTTTTCATGTATGGTCCAAAGTACTAGAGAACTCAGTGAACTGATTAGACATATATTTAGAAAATCAGCAAAGAACCGAAAAACAAACTAACTTGAAAAGAATTTGATTTTTAGATATTTCCATTAAAGTATTCAAGTATTTGCCACTGGGGAAATAATCAGAAGTTTGTTGACCTTCTTTGCACTTCTTTTAAGACTTGGTTGATGATTTTTATTTTTATTTTTTGAATTACTTGGGATGGGAAGGAGGAGAGACACCATAATCTCACCATGTTTGAAGCTTCTCAAGTCTCACTAGGTGACCCTGCTGCTTCCTTTCTGGTAAAACTCTGGCTTCAGGGCATGTGTTGCCTACTCAGGAAAGATTTTCAAACACCAGAGACTGATGGTGCCTCTCTACCACCTAATCATATTCAGTTATTTTATTTTCTCACAGTTCATAATCACCACCCAAAATTATTGTGCTTATTCATGGACAGTCTTCTTTTTGCATGAGGGTCTCAGAAGCATAGGAATTTTGTTGGTCATCTTTGCCTCTGCATCTTGGTACTGAGTACAGTGCCTGGCACACGGAGGCATGCAAGAAAATGTTTGTTGGTTGAATGAATAAATGAATGGAATGAATGCCTAATTGAAGGACATAAGAAAGACATAGCTAAAACTGTTTCAAGAATGAGATCCAGGGCTGGGGTTGTGGCTCAGCGGCAGAGCGCTCGCCTCGCACGTGTGCGGCCTGGGTTCGATCCTCAGCACCATGTAAACATAAATGCATTGTATTGTGTACAACTAAAGTAAATAAATAAATATTTAAAAAAAAAAAAAAAAAGAATGAGATCCGGGGGCTGGGATGTGGCTCAGCAGTAGGGCGCTGGCCTCGCACGTGTGCGGCCTGGGTTCGATCCTCAGCACCACGTAAAAAAACATGCATTGGGTACAACTAAAAGCAAATAAATAAATATTAAAAAAAAAAAAAAAAAAAAAAAGAAAAGAAAGAAAGAAAGAAAAAGAGAATGAGATCTGGGGCTGGGATTGTGGCTCAGCAGTAGAGCGCTTGCCTAGAGCGGCCCGGGTTCGATCCTCAGCGCCATGTAAAAATAAACGCATTGTGTACAACTAAAAGCAAATAAATAAAATTAAAAAAAAAAAAAAAAGAATGAGATCCAAGCTGGGCGCAGTGGTGCATGCCTGTAATCCCCGCACTTGGGAGGCTGAGGCAGGAGGATCACAAGAGACACTTAGTGACTCAGTGAGACCCTGTTGTAGGAGCCCTAATAAAGGAGATAGCTAAGATTGCGGCTAGCTGTGAGCCATAAGCATTACCACCTTCCATGATCTCGTGAGACTTGGCCTGGGGGATTGTGGGTCGTCCTCGGGGCCATTTTGTGGTTGTTGTTGGAGGAGCGTGAACGGCGTGTAGGGGTGTTGTTGGAGCCGGAGAGAGAAGCTGGCAGAAATAAAGAGCCTGTTTGTTTCCAGTCTGCCTCTGAACTTATTCCCGCGGCTTTGTTGCTCCAAGCGGCCATCGCTTCAGGCAGCAACACCCTGTCTCTAAATAAAATACAAAAAGGGCTGGGGATGTGGCCCAGTGGTTGAGTGCCTCTGAGTTCAATCCCCCGGTACAAAAAAAAAAAAAAAGAATGAGATCCACTGAGGTTGGTGGCATATGCCTGTAATTCCAGATACTCAGGAGGATGAGGAAGCGGATTGCAAATTCAAGGCCACTCCAGGCAACTTAGTGAGACCCTGTCTGGAAATAAAATTAAAAGGGCTGGGAGGGGCTGGGGTTGTGGCTCAGAGGTAGACTGCCTGCCTAGCATGTGTGAGGCACTGGGTTCTATCCTCAGCATCATATAAAAAAGTAGATAAATAAAATATAATTATAAAAAATGGCTCTGGGGAGCTAGCTAAGTGGTAAAGCATTTGCCTAGCATGCACCAGGCCTGGGTTTAGTTTCCAGTACTGGAGGAAAAAAAAAAATGAGATCCAATTATAAGGGAAGTCACATAGCCTTAAAAATGTCTTAGAAGCAATTAGAGAAATGCAAATTAAAACTACACTGAGGGGCTGGGGTTGTAGCTAGCACATATGAGGCACCAGGTTCAATCCTCAACACCACATAAAAATAAATATATAAATGTATATTCACTCATACGTTGCTGGTAGGACTGCAAATTGGTGCAACCACTCTGGAAAGCAGTATGAAGATTTCTCAGAAAACTTGGAATGGAACCACCATTTGACCCAGTAAAATCAGCATACTATAGTGATACAGTTACATCAATGTTTATAGTAGCTCAATTCACAATAGCCAAACTGTGGAACCAACCTAGGTGCGCCCTTCAACAGATGAATGGATGAAGAAAAATGTAGTACATACACACAATGGAATATTACTTAGCCTTAAAGAAGAATGAAATTATGACATTTGCAGGTAAATAGATGGAACTGGAGACTATCGTGCTAAGTGAAATAAGCCAGTACCAAAGAAACAAAGGCTGAATGTTCTTTCTGATATGTGGATGCTAACACATAATGGGATAGGGAGAATAGAATTTCATTGAATTAGACAAAGGGAAATGAAGGGAAGGGAAGGAAGATGGGAATAGGAAAGACAGTAGAATGAATCAGAACTTTCCTAGGTTCATATATGAATACATGACCAGTGTAACTCCACATCGTGTACAACCACAAGAATGGAAAATTACACTTTAAGTATATATGATATGTCAGAATATACTGTAATGTATGTCTAAAAATAACAAATAAAAACTAACTTAAAAAATGTCTTAGATAGTTTGGGCACCAAAAATCTGAGCAATTAAATAAAAAGTAAATAAATTTTAAAAAATGCCTTAGAAACCAGCTTAGAGAACTGAATCAGCTTTAGTTAATGGAGTTAAATCATTTGAGGAAAAGCAAATTTTTGAACAGAAGGATTTGGACCAAATCAGACGTGGTAGAATAATTTGCAACAGCTTCATAGGAAGTTCCCCCCCCCCCAATCTCTATCTTGTATCAATTTGGTCTGTCTCCATTTTTTTTCTTCCTACTTTTCCTTAGATTTTAATGAACTTATAGCTTTTTCTATAAAAGAGTAAAACAAAACAAAAAGGTTTTTTAAACATCCAACCACACAGAATTTATTGAAATTAACAAATTTCTTTTATTTCTATGCATGAATATGGAAACAGTTAAATGTGCAGACCATTCTTTCAGTGTATAATGAAGGGGTGGGATTTATGTTTGGCACAGTGCTGGGCACTGCAAATACTTTGGCAAACTGGTTCCTGTCCTCAAATTTTTGGATAAGATAAAATAGCCCCATTTTAGACAAAAAATACACAAACCAACAAAAATGGCAAGTTTTGTTTTTTAATATTTATTTATTTTGCTTTAGTTGTACACAAGGCGTTTATTTTTACTAGTGCTGAGGATCGTACCCGGGCCGCACACATGCTAGGCGAGCGCTCCCTATGCTGAGCCACAAGCCCAGCCCCCAAATGTAAATTTTAATAGGAACTTGAAGAAAATGAACTCAGAAGCTGAGGTGGGACACTTGTTTTTTAGGATGGTAAGGAAGTCCTATTTAAGGAAATGAGAAGAAGCCACCTTTAGGAAGGGTGGAGAGAAGCACATTGTAAGGCGAAGAAGCCACATTAGTGACATTGCTGTGGTGGTGAAAGGCCTGTTTCAAAGAACTGAAGGGAAAGTGGTATGACTGGATCACAGTGAAGGAAGACAGCCGGGTTGATGGTGAGCATTCATACAGGCGGGCCATGTTGGTGAATCTGAATTCTACTTGAAGCACAGGGAGGGGTTTCACAAAGGAGAGCGAGGGCATCTGATTTATGTCTTAGGAAGATTGCTCTGGCTTCTGTGTAGACAATGGATTAAATGTGGGGCAAGTGTACAAGGAGCGGGTCTGAGGAAAGTCTGCTGCAATCATGCAAGTGGAGATGGCGGTGGGCTGGATTGGTAATGACTAGAGAGACAGAAGTAGCAGTAGAATTGATAGGAGTTGCTGAATTCAATGTAGGCACTGAGGATATATGAGCATATCAGTGAGTGCCCAGTTGGGAAACCACTATAGGCATTATAAATAGAAAGTTTTTTTTTTTTTTTAATTTCTTTTTTTAAGTGCTGGGATTGAATTCTGGGCTTCATGTATGCTAGGCAAGTGTTACCACTGAGCTTCGGTGTAGAGGGAAATTAATAAAAGGAATCAGAAATTAAAATGTTGGAAAGATTGGAGGAACAACAATAACAACAAAAAAAAAGATGTGGTAACCTAGAGATGGGTATCTGCAGGAAGTTCCCCTGCCACTTCCATGGCTGGAGGGAATGAAGGGAGGTATGATGTCATCAGAGCCCAGGAGTTCAGAGCCCAGGGCCATTGCCTGAACCATAGATGCTGATGCTGAAGCTGCCGAAGATTATTTGAATGCCCACAGCTGCTACTGGCTGCCTGTCCTCGCCACTGCCAGAAGCTTAAAGAACAAAAACAAAAACAAAAACCCCCCCAAACTAGGGAAGGACTGATCTCTTATTTCATGCCGTTTCCCATCAGTACTTCCCACTGGCAGCACCAAATGGGCCAGCTGGCAAGGGAATCTGGGAAATGGCAACTCACAGGATTTCGGTCACCTCCAATGAAGCAGTGCATAGAGTGTCAGGAGGGGTACCTGGCTCAAACAAGGCAGGCCACAGAGGAATTCAAGATTTGTTTTTGAAGTGGGTAAAACAATTTGTATCTTTTAAATTTTGTTCTTCCTTTCCACAAAAGTAAAATAGGCCCATTAAAAAATACAAAGAATAGCTGCAGGGCATGGTGGCCCATACCCTTAAACCAAGCAGTCTCAAAAAAAAAAGAAAAAAAAAAGGACTTCCATATTTCCACTTATACAGAAACAGTTATTAGTGATCTCTCTCTCTCTCTCTCTCTCTCTCTCCTCTCTCTCTCTCTCTCTCTTTCACACACACACACACACACACACACACACACACGGACTCTTAACCTTCTATACTGTAGGTTTGCTGGACATTTGCTTTGCTCCAAGTAGCTTCCAGTGTTGAGTATTTATGTTCTATCAGTATTTTCCAGTTACAAACACAAAAATGTAATTATTGCCTTCAAACGATTTGCAATTTAAGAAGATAGTTTGTGAAAAATATAATCATAATCTTCTATTTCACTATTATGATATTGTTTGCTTACTTAGAAAGAGAAAACTAATAATTGTTTTTAAACATAAGGTCTTTTCTTGTCCTGTTCACTTTTTTCCTCTGGAGAAAAGTTCTTAAAACTTCCGGGTAGAAATGTGCAGTGTGGAGATGGAGAAGAACTTTTGCTGCAGACCACACTGGAACCATCCATTGCTCTTATCTGGTATCTCCTGAGTCAGAGTTCTGATGGGGGAGCCAAGTAGGAGGGCGGAGGCCTAGGCAAGGTGTCTCCAAGAGTAGAAAAACTGTTTATTACCACAATAGGGCGACCACACATCTCTGAGGCATTGTTAGATTGCTTTAAGTGCTGGTAGCCAAAAACTGTGACTTACATTGGCTTCAAAATGAGGAAATGTAATTATCTCTCTCATAACTGGAAGTCCTGAGGTAGGACAGGCTCTAAGAACTAAAAGATAAGCAGCTCTGTGATGTCAGCAAGGTCCCAAGTTCTTTCAACACTCTGCTCTGCCTTCCTCTGTGTTGGCTTTGTCCTCAGATGAGGTTCCCTTCATGGTGCCAGAGGCCGCAGGGCTGTGTTTCCTTTCTTCATGTTGAGCAGGAAAGAAAGACTTCTCACTTTAATATAAATTCCCTTCAGTTCAAGCAGGCCACTGATTCTCACTACACTGTAGAATGCTTTATTATTTGTTTATTGCTATTTAATTTTAATAATTTTTATTTATGGGGGGGTTGTACCAGGGATTGAATTCAGGGGCACTCGGCCACTAAGCCCCATTCCAGTCCTATTTTGTATTTTTATTTAGAGACAGGATCCCACTGAGTTGCTTAGTGCACTCTGTTTCTGAGGCTGGCTTTGAACACTCATCCTCATGTCTCAGCCTCCTGAGCCACTGGGATTACAGGCCACCACGCCCGGCTTATATACATAATTATTATGTATTATTATTTACTTGTTTAAACTGAACTTTACATGTCTCTGTCACCTTGACAATGGGGAACAATAATAGTACCTATTTTTTGGTATTGTTAGTTTTTGTTTATTATTTGTAGATGGACACAATATATTTATTTAATTAATTAATTTATTTTTATGCAGTGCTGAGGATTCAACCCAGTGCCTCACATGTGCTAGGCAAGTGCTCAACCACCAAGCTACAATCCCAGCCCCTTCTTAGTATTGTTATAAGAATTAATTGATGTTTTATTTTCAGAAATATTAATTTATTAATCTGGGAGTGGTAAACCCAGCTATGGGCTGTTTTTAGAAGCTCCCAAGTAATTTTCTTTTTTTCCGTGGTACTGAAATTGAACCCAGGGCCACTGTACCACTGAGCTATATCCCCAGTCCTTTTATTTTTTATTTTTTTATTTTGAGACAGGGTCTCATTAAGTTACTCAAGCTGGTCTTGAACTTTGGGATCCTCCTTCCTCAACCTCACGAGTAGCTGGGGTTATAGGTATGCATCACCCCAGTGGCTCTGTACCTCTGCATTTGCTTGGTGTAGGCCACCTGCCCACCCTTAGACCACTAACAGTCACCAGGGTAATGAGATGAACTGATTGGATTAGAACTGTGATTCTCAAAGTGTGGTTCCAGACCAACTGAAGTAGCTCCTAGAAACTGATCAGAAATGCAGATGATGGACCCTACCTCTGGCCTACTGAAACAGAAACTCTAGGGGTGGGGCTCAGCAATTTGTGTTTTAACATGTTTACCAGGTGATTCTGATGGACACTCAAGTTTGAGACCCACTGCTTTAGACTTTTTTTCTCCGAAGGAGGTAGAAGGCAATAGGCCAACAAAAGCAGAGATCTGATAGAACAGTGAAACCCAAGGTTAGTGGGGCCTTGTACTCCCTGCTCCCACCACCAGACCAGGAGAGAGGAGGGGGAGGTCAGCTACCAGAACACTAGTGGCCCCTTGTCTTACAGAGAAGACTTCCCCATGCTTCCACCTATCAGTCACGAGAATGAGCTGACAGGAAGGGGAGATGGCATGTTCTAGAGATACCATCCGTCTCTACCTTGGGCATCTCCAGATTAGTTTCTACAGGGCTAAAGGGCTTGAAGACCGACTTGGTATACGCTTCGCTGAAGACACTATGTTCTCATTTCAACCTCTACCCAATTTTAACAGGATCCTGAAAAAGAAAAAGGCCGGGGGGGCGGGGAGGGGGAAGGAGATCTAAAGAAAATAAGGACTTTAGTTAATAATAATGTATCAATACTGGGTTAATAAATTATGACAAATCTACCATAATAATGGAAGATATTAGTAGAGGAAACTGGCTGTGGGTTATATGGGAACTCTGTGTATAAATCTTCACAGCTTTCCTCTAAATATAAAACTATTATAAGTTTTTTCTAAAGAAGATACAATAAAATGTAAAATGCTAATGAGTAGAAACACCTTGGAAAAGCCTTTATGGAATTAAGCAAAAAGTTTCCCTAAAGTACTCCATATTAAAATTTGACACTGCTATATTTTTTATGATTGATGTAAAGGTTTTTTAGACATTTGCAACTTAAAAAGAGATGAATTGGAAAATATTAATGAATATTCCTGATTTCACACTTCCCAGAATCAGCATGTGGCCAGAATTATCAAAGAGCAAATGGGAGAGGCTGGAGCTTGTCTATATGCTGAGAAGCAATTAAGGATTGATATAAAAGTCACTTTCTTTGCCATCCTCTTAGACCAGGGAAAGAATAGGACATTCAACTCCTTGGGGAAAAGGACCTAATCAGATACTTCCTTCTTTTAACCCAATTTATACCAGTGAGCTCAAGACCATGCATTCATTTTGGGCTCTGACTTGTTTCACTAACCACATTGAAATGAACTAATTTCCTGCATCCTGAGGGGTGAAGCGCCCTCTCCCATGGACCGAGGTATAACTCATTGCTAGTGATGGTTCTCCATAGACCAATGTCACACTGAATGTTTTGATTCCTTGAAACTCTGGGCCATAATTGGAATGGAGTAAGAAGCAAATCCTAATTTGTAGTTTGAAAAAATGACTCAATATAGTCAACTAAATAATTTTTGGTTGAGTTTGCTTATGTCCCTATTTCGCCAAATATCAGTAAGGAGGCAATATTAAAACTGTCATCACAGGTGAAATTTTCCAATTAAGAATTACAAGAAGCTAGGTGTGGTGGCACATGCCTGTAATCCCAGTGGCTCAGAAGGCTGAGGCAGGAAGGATCACAGATTCAAAGCCAGCCTCAGCAACTTAGTGAGGCTATGAGCAACCTAGTGAGACCCTGTCTCAAAATAAAAAATAAAAAGGTCTGGGAATGTGGCTCAGGGGTTAAGCACCCCTGGGTTCAATCTCTGCTTTGAAAGAAAATGCAAAACAAAAGAATACTTAAGGCAAAAGTATTTCTATGCCAAACCCATGGCTTAGCATGGCTTTCCCCCTGATCTTACTACATTGAACTCTTCCTTTTGTCTTGCAAAGGGAAGATTGTTTAATAATTTCTGTGTAAACTGGAACAAAGTCCTTCACAGCTCCTTGTCTCATAATCATCATCTTTACAATGGGAAATAATAATAGTACATATTTCTTGGTGTTGTTCCAAGAATTAATTGAAGTAATGTTTAAAAAACAAATGGCATATTATCAAATATAACAAAAGTGTTTGATCAGTGAGATAGCACTTGTCCATACTAAAGTCATTCAATATAATGTCTGATGATATGACATGTTATGTCAAAAACTTCAAAAAGGGCCGGGCGCGGTGGCGCACGCTTGTAATCCCAGCACTTTGGGAGGCTGAGGCAGGAAATTGCTTCAGCAATGGCGAGGACTTGCAACTCAGTGAGACCCTGTCTCTAAATAAAAAAAACAAAAAATGTGCCCCTTCCAATGTCAAAAAAAAAAAAAAAAAAAAAAAAAAAACTTCAAAAAGGCTGGGTGTGGTGGTGCACACCTATAATCCCAGCAGCTCTGGAGACTGAGGCAGGAGGATTGTAAGTTCAAAGCCAGCCTTAGTTATTTAGTAGGCCCTAAGCAACTTATCAAGACCTTGTCTCAAAATTTAAAATAAAAAGGATTGGGGATTTGGCTCACAGTGGTTAAGTACCCTGGGTTCAATGCCTGGTACCAAAAACAAAAACAAAAGACAAACAAACAACAACAACAACAACAAAAACTTCAAAAAGAATATTCAGGAACTAGGTAGGAGGGAACCTCAGGCATAGCAGGACTTTGATGGCACAGAAGAAATATACAGGGTTTCCATCAGAAATTAAAAAAAAAAAAAAGTTGTAATAGAATTCTTACATATTAGTGGTGGGAATGCAAAATGGTACAGATGTCATGAAAAAAGAGTTAAGCTCCTAAAAAAGTTAAACTACATAGAATTACTATATGATTCAAAAATTTCACTCTGAAGAATGTACCCCAAATAATTGAAAACAGGTATTCAAACACATAAGCACACATCTTCATAGCAGCATTATTCACAATAACCCAAAGGTAGGAAGAACCCAAATACCCATCAGCTGATAAGCAAATAAACAAATAGTGGCATATCCACACAACGGAATATTATTGAATCATAAAAAAGGAAGTACTGATGCACAGCACAATGTGGGGGAAAGCCAGTCACAAAATAGCACAGATAATATGATATATTTTCAGGAAATATCTATCTATGGAGATAGAAAGCAGATCAGTGGTTGCCAGGGAATGGGAAGAGGTGGGAATGGATAGAAAGTACTTAATGGGTATAGGATTTTCTTTTGAGATACTGACAATATTTTAGAAGTGGAAAGAGGTAATGGTTGCACAACATTGTGAATATACTGTCACTGAATCATTCACTTTAAAATGGCTAATCTTAGGTTTTGTTAATTTTACCTCATGAAAGCTATATATGAGATATCTCATATATATATCATAACTAAGTGACAAGGAAATTAATTTGTTTTACTTATAAATATGAAAAGATATTTTAATATTTGATATGGTTGTATCTTAAATGTTCCTCAAAAGCCCATCAACTAAAGAGTTGATCTCCAGCCTGTGGCACTTTGGGAGGTGGTAGAACCTTTGTGAGGGAGGACCTAGTGGGAGGAAGTGAGGTCATTGGGAGTGCCCCTTGAAGGGGCTATTAAAACCCTAGCCCTTTCTCTCTCTCTTTGCTTCCTGGTCATTATGAGGTGAGCAGCTTTGTTCATACTTTTCCTGCTGTGATGTACTATACTGTCACAGTCCCAAAGTGATGGAGCCAAATGATTATGGGCCTCTGAAACCATAAACCACAATGAATCTTTCTGCTTCATAAGTTGATTATTTCAGGTATTTTGGCACAGTGACAGAAAGCTGGCCACAAAGATTCATTATTAAAATGACACAAATTAATGGACAAACAACTAAAACAAATGCACTTTAACAATAAGCATGGGCTTGCTTCTCTGATGCTCAGTCTCAGAGCCCATGCCTGACTCCAGGTATCTGTCCCCTCTGTATAATCATATACTCTGATTTTTGATAATCACAGTATCTCTGACTCCTCCACCAAATGCATTGCTGGTAACCTCAACTGATGGAGGGGTCCTTGATGAATTAATAAGTGCCCTGACCAAGCAGGGTTGGTGCCACAGGATTGAATTCCTCTCTAAGCTGCTCATGCTTTGAAACTAAAGTCATCAGTTACTAGAGCTCCTTAATCTATCATTTTAGTTACAACTAGACTAGTTCCAATTTTACTCTGAAACTATTGAAATATTATTTGAACAGTAAGTCAAATTACCTAGCCCTAGGATTTATAATCCTGGGTCAACATGTTCATTCTGGGAGGTGGGTATATAATTTTCTGTATTTTACTGACCAATACCTCCTCTACTAGCTATTGTAAGTTTCCAATCCTTTGCATAGTCTCTAGAAGTATCCTATTCCTAGAAGTATACTTATATTCTATTCTTATAAGTATACTTCTTATTCCTAGAAGCATCAGTTATATCTAGAGAAAACCTTCAGCTAAGCCAGGCATGGTGGCTCACACCTGTACTCTCAGTGCCTTGGGGGGTTGAGGCAGGAGGATCTCAGGTTTGAGCCAGCCTCAGTAACTTAGCAAGGCCCTAAGCCACTTAGTGAGGCCCTGTCTGAAAATAAAAACTAAAAAGGGATGGGAATATGGCTCAGTACTAAATGGCCCCTGTGTTTAATCCTCTGTACCAAAATAAAACCAACAACCACCAACAACAACCACCACCTTCAGCTAGAAAACTTATCATCAAGGATTACGTGTCATTTGTCCCCTTTTAAAATTCTGGTCCTTTTCAGGGATATCTACTTCTGCTACAACAATCCACAAAGCTACAAAAACTATAAGCCACTGCCTACCAGGGCCTATATTCAGGTCACCTCATTCCAGTTTCCTCTTGGTCATTCTGTTGTCCATAGTGTCTCTGAAGCAGATCATTGGAAGGGTCAGAATGGCTCCTGGCTACATGGGATTCAAGCAGAACTGGGGAGAAGACCTTTCTCCCTTTTATTTTTATTTTGGCACTGGGATTGAACACAGGGGTGCTCTACCACTAAGCTACATCCTAGCCCTTTGTATTTCTTATTTTGAGTCAGGCTCTTGCTCAGTTGCCCAGGCTGGCCTGGAACTTGCAGTCCTCCTGCCTCAGTCTCCCTAGTAGCTACGTATTAGGCTGTGCCAGCCCCAGCACTATTTACTAGGCCTCTACTATATGTTAGGCACTGTGGTTCAAAGGATGATGGGTTCCTGTCATCAAGGAGCTGCTGTGGGAATTTAGATGACAGCTTTTTGAGTCCTGGCCAGATTTACCCCCAGGAGGCACATCTCCCACTGTCATACCAAAGGTGCCAACTCATCACTGACTTGGCAGGACCCCTACTCTCAATATAACTAGAAGTTTCACCAAAGTTTCTTAGACCCTCCACCACTGACACCCCTCCTGAACATCCCAGTGGCTTTAACTTGACCACATGTCTCTGCTTCTATCATACAGCAGTATCCTTCCCTTTTCTATGCTTTTATTTTTGGTAGTGGGGAATGAACCCAGGGGCTCTTAATCACTGAGCCACATCTCCAGCACTGTTTTATTTTTATTTTTTTATTTTGAGACAGGGTCTTGTTAAGTTGCTTAGGGCCTTGCTACACTGCTGAGACTGGCTTTGAATTAGCAATCCTCCTGCTTCGACATCCTGAGTTGCTGGGATTACAGGCACACCCCAACCCTTACCTTTTGTTCTTGATCTGAACTTCACTCCATTTCTTCATTCTGAGCCACACAGAGGGCAACTGGAAGAGTTAAAGTGAAAAGGCTATAGGGAATTGTGTACAAAATAAACAATACCTGAGGAGCCAGTGCATTCTTTTGTTCAGTTTAAATGAAAAACCTGAGTGTACAATAATGTGAAACTAAAAATGTGGAAATGGCTTGGCTTGTTATTTATGAATCCTCCCCTCGAATTTTGATCTCTGGTGTTTGGAAGGAAAGGGAATAAAAATATGTAAAGCAATCAGCTTAACTGTAGATAATTAAAAAGTCTTCTTGGAAGTGTCCAGCTCTCTCATGTGAGTGCAGCTGCTTGTGGAAAAAGTGAGAGGAGAGACCTGGAATACAAGTGTGACTTGGGGGAGGGGGCATGCCCCGGTCTACTGTTACATGAACATGTGATTAATTTTGAAGGTAGAATTTCAGAACATTATATCTTAGTAAGAAGCCTGAATGACAGCCATAAACAAGAATGAAATTATGTCATTTGCAGGAAATAGGTGGAATTTGAGAACATTACGTTAAGTGAAATAAGCCAAGCTCAGAAAGTTAAGGGTCATATGTTTTCTCTCATATGTGGAAGCTAGACAGGAAAAAGGAAAAGAAACTTGGGAGGGGCCGTCTCTTGAAAATCAAGGGAGATCGGTAGCATAGAGGAAAGGGACCAGGAGGAGAGAGGAGGAAAAGGAAAGGGGGAAATACTGGAGAAAGATATTACCAAGTTATATTGCATGCATTATGAATATTTAACAGTGAATCCCACTATTATGTACGACAAAATGAACACCCAAAAAAGAAGCCTGAATGATAAGTGGATGAAATATATGGCAAAGCAAAATACAATATTTGTAGGGGTCAGCAGATATGACCTAGCATTTCCTCATTGTGCATATCCCCTTCATCTAAGCATAAGCACACAGTAGAGGCTATGGGAAATGTTTGTTAAAGGTTAATTTTAGTTAAAAACTGGATTCCTCCCACTCTTTCAGTGACATGCACCTCCTGACCTGGGTCAAACAGCAGAGAAAAGGGGAATAAGGAAAGGCTCCAGGTAAAGCTAAACTGAGACCACTGTTTAATAAATATATTTGCTGCGGGCTTTATTATCTTGCTCAGAAGCCTGTGAGGTGACTCTCCCAGAATGTGGCAGTGAACTGTGTTGTTAATTTCATGTACATTTCAGAGTGAGGATCCAGGTTTTCAAGTTTGCAATGGGATTTTATGCAAAACAATATGCAAATCGAGAGAATGCTAAAATATCCGTCCGTTCTCCAGTCCTAGCCGGGTCACAAACAACTGAGGTTGCTGCGGGGCTCGCCGGGATCCTCCGCCGGGTTATATCGGGCGGGATGATCGGTTGGGGGAAGGGCTGTCCTGGAGGCGTTCCCAGGGCGGGGCAGGGGCGTGGCCCGTGACGCACCGAGGTCTGCCGGCTTGGGGGCCGGGCCTCAGCCTCTCCCCGCCTCCGTCCGCTGGCGCAGCAGTGGTGGCTAGGCATCTCCAAAAGGGGCTCTCCGACTCCTCGCGGGCCAGTCCGGCACTTAGTCGTGGAGCCCCGCAGTACTCTCTCGGATCCCTGAGCCGCGATCCCTTCTCCCCAGAGTTGTAAGCAACTTTCCCCGGTCTCTGGCGCTACAGTGGCTTGAGGACCTTTGCCGCCGCAGGTTGCTGAAACCCGGGCCCCGCACCTCGTCTTCAGGCTTGCTTAGGTCCCCTCCCTCTCCTGGTGCACGCTGGGGGTCCCCGACCTCGGCTTTGAGGGCGAGATGCCTCTGGGACACATCATGAGGCTGGATCTGGAGAAAATCGCCCTGGAGTACATCGTGCCCTGTCTGCACGAGGTCGGCTTCTGCTACCTAGACAACTTCCTGGGCGAGGTGGTGGGAGACTGCGTCCTGGAGCGTGTCAAGCAGCTGCACTACAACGGGGCCCTGCGGGACGGCCAGCTGGCCGGGCCGCGCGCCGGAGTCTCCAAGCGGCACCTGCGGGGCGACCAGATCACGTGGATCGGGGGCAACGAGGAGGGCTGCGAGGCCATCAGCTTCCTCCTGTCCCTAATCGACAGGCTGGTCCTGTACTGCGGGAGCCGGCTAGGCAAATACTACGTCAAGGAAAGGTCCAAGGTAGGACGCGCTCGGGCGCCCCACCGCAGCTGCCGCGGGAATCGGAGGCATTCCGAATCTGTTGTACGTGGCCTTCGCTGGGCTGCAGCGAACTTTGGTTTTTAATCAAAAAGTCAGGCTGGTTTGCCCCCCCCCCCCCCCCTTATATCCTTTCTTATCTCCCACTCCCGCCCCAGATCCTTTGAGCGAAAGTCCATGTTAAGTTAAGGGACTCAGGTATATCATTATGATGACCTCTGTTGACTTTGAAATAATTGTTCTGGTGGGTGATTCAAAAGAACAACTGTGGCTGCCGATTTTAAGACATGAGGGTTCCCAAAGATCCAAATGAACTAAAGCATATTAGAGACACACATGTACTCATAATCTTAAATGCCTACTTAAAGCCACTTAATCCCTTCATCGTGGTCAGAAGGGATTCCTACAACAGCACTCCGAATTCTGGAGTCAGTTGTGATTTTTGCCTTGTGGCAGTTGGGTTTGTGGAATTTGGCAGGGGTGGGAAGGAAGAGTCTGACACTCAAAGGCTAAAACTCCTCTTCACTTCTCAGTGCTGCCCTTGACCTCTTGAACCCAGGACACTGTTGGACCATCTATCTGACTGAAAATTCACTCCTGATACTGAGCTCCACACCATCACCTTCCTTTTTCTACCAATTAATTGCAAAATCCACTCAAAACAACCATCTAAATACTCATGAGAATAGTCAAGTGTCTCAGGGTAGAAAGCATGTTTTTTGTACACATAGTGGGAAATGATTGCTTGGGTGGTAATTTTATCTTGGAAACATTTACAGGTAGATTGACAAAAATTGGGAACCGTAGGCATCATGATGTTGGTGCATGTAATTTACTTTGGGATAGTCTTGCTATTCAGTGTTTCTTCTTTAAATGATAGTCCACCCAGTTTTCCAATGGCAGTTCTGTTATGCTCTTGTATGATGGTCTGGTCAAGGAGCGCTCAGAATGATGGAAAACTTGTCTTGAAGCACAGTGAGGCAGAAAGCATACTAACAGTAAGGAAAACATGAACACTTACCTATGTACCATCCTTTGACAATAAATGTAGTATTTCTCAATTTAAGGTTTATCCTGTGATAAACTATTATCTCATTTTCCCCACAGCTGAGAGGAGCACTCTTAATGAGACTGAAAATGTGTAGAAGTGGAAGGGGGTTGAGATGGGTGAGTGGGGAGCCATAGATTGCTGTATATCTAACCAGGAGGACAAGGATCTGAAAGCATAGTTGTAAATGGACACAGAATAAATCTTAGAAGAAAATGTTGCTTTCTAAATTTTATTTTGATTTGGGAAAAGTTCAGAATTGAACTCTGTAGAAGACTGATGTCGAAGGTTTTTTATGTTTTTTTTTTTTTTCTTCTTTCCATGGGTTTTGTGGTGGGTTAGAGAGTCATTTGTGCTTTGATCAGTTTTGTTTTGCACTGAATGACCTTGCTGTTCTCCTGGGGTGGGGGAGGGGGAGGAAAAAGGAGAGGGGGAGGGGAAAGCCTTAGTGTGGTGGAGGTGCTTATTGCTTCAACCTGGAAGAGCAAATGGCTTATCAATTTTTTGAAAGTTTCTTCTAAACTCAGATGTTAGGAATTCCACCCCTCCCCACCCCAGCATTCTAGGAACACATTTTGCTCTGAAGGAAGTCAACTGGTAGAATGATGATGTCACTAACATATTTGAAAGTTAAATATTTTTATTTAGCTTTGTCTTAATTGATGAGGATAGGGTTTCAGGCTAGAAGTTAACTCAAATGAAATGAAAAGTGCTATGTAAGTCAGGATAAGGAAAAAAATCTATAGATATTCTCTAGTCATGGGTTATATTCTGGGTGGATAAATAACTTTTCAGTTGACTCCGTCAGAACGTGACTGTGAGAAAGAGAAAATTCATCCTGTCTACCGAAGAGACATCTGCCCACACCCAGATTCCAGCTTTACTTTGGCTATTTTGGCACAAAGCCGTTCATTCCTGTCTTTAGAAAAATCACCTCTAGATTGGAATATTCCCTGGTCAATTATAGAACCAAGACTCAAACCAAGCTTGAGTAATTAGTATAGTATTTTATTTTATTTTATTTTAGTTTGGTTTGCTTGTCTAAAGAAGTCTGTGACCTTGGGTCTTGTATTCAAAATTTATTAGTAAAGCATTGGAGAAACACCCATTTCTGTAGGATATATGTTAGTTTCACCTTAATGTAACCTTTTTTCTTCTTTACTGGCTTTTTCTCCTTCAGCGGAGTCCTTTGTTTGAGCTGCTTCCCAGAGTAGTGATGTACATAGACTCAATTTCCTGACGTATCCTTTAAACAGATTTTCAGTAAAAAACTCAAGTTTTGGGCTGGGGTTGTGGCTCAGCGGTAGAGCACTTGCCTAGCACGTGCGCAGCCCAGTTAGATCCTCAGCACCATGTAAAAATAAACGCATTGTGTACAACTAAAGCAAATAAATATTTTAAAAAAAACTCAAGTTTTTAAAAGACAGAATTTGTACATATATTTTAAACTTATTTGTAACATTCTATTAAACTTTTCAAATGTATGAGTTCCCATTACCCAGTTTCGACAACTGCTAATACATTTGTGTAGTTCAGACCAACTGTTTTTTAGGTACTTTAGATTTCTTGGGGTTATGCTTAGGAATGCATACATCCTAATGAACTTAAAATTTTTTTTTTGCTGGACTCTTATTAAAGGTCATTGAATAACGTAATGTACATCTTAATACATAGCAAAGACAATGGAAATAAACAAGAATATATGCTGGACCTGAAACAGAAATAATTACTTCCTGCCAAAAAGTTATTATTGGTCAGAATTTATCTACTTTATCTTTGTTGGAGGAAAAAAAACAGGGTGCTGAAGACCCTCTGGGGGAAGTGGTAATGCACTGCAGAATGGCTCCCCCTAACTTCAAGTATGATCATTGCTTTCAGGCTAGCAAAGGATTTCTTATTGGTTACTCCCTCCTGGAGAGTTTAGACCATATCCAAGATAAATACTGGCTATAATTCTCTCTTTTTTCTTTGGCTGCCTAAATCTTGTAAATGGCTGTTTTCCAGAGAACGTGTAATTTATAGAACCAAAAGTCCCTCTGCTTGAAGCAGTTCACTGTAGACTCACCAGTTACTAACTCTAATAATAACAAATAACTTTTATTGAGTAGTTTGCGCTGTCTGGTACCGTGTTAAGCACTGTATAAATACTATCTTCAGAACCACAATCTTAAACGAATTGAGTGCTTAAAGAATTTGCCCAGGGTTTCATAGTCAGTGGTAAGAAGCAGTTTATGAAAGGGGTTAAAGGATCAGGCTTCGAGTTACTAAACCTTGTGGCCTTAGGTAAGTTGCTTAGGTTTCACCAAGTGTAAAAATGGGGGAAGATAATACTTTGAAGTTTTTTTTTTTTTAAAGTCCTGGGGATGGAACCCAGAGTCTGGTGCATGCTAGGCAAGTGCTCTGCCACTGAACTACATCCTCAACCCTTTTTTATTGTATTTTAAGACAGGGTGTGACTGAGTTGCCCAGGCTGCCTCCAATTTGTGATCCTCCTGCCTCAGCCTCCTGAGTAGCTGGGATTATAGGGGCTGACCCCCCATGCTTCGTTCACCAGAAAGCTTTTGAGAAGAAGAAATATTAAATAGATAATGTACATAATTCTTAGTAGAATTCTGATCCTCATCAATGTTATAAGGCTTTAAGTGAGATGTGAGAGTCCAACCCAGATCCATCTGACTCCAGAGTCCGTGCTCTAAACCATTTATCTTCTCCCACTTGTCACCCCTTCATGTATTCAGCAGGTGCTGAGGGAGTATTCACTTTGTGGGGTACTGTGTCAGAGTTGGGGGTACAACAGTGAATGAACTTACATTCATATATACCTTTGAATTGTAGGAACCTTTAGTTCACACTTGACTAAGTCTCAAACTTTACGAAAAAACTAAGCAGGAAAATAAAACACTGAAGTCTGTCAGTTGAGTACATCTGAAGAAGAAAGGGACTGCTGTGCTAGTGTTTCCTATTGTTATTTTTAGGAAAAGTATTAACAAGGTTGATTGTTGGGGTCCCTAACCAAGGTGTCCCTGGACAATGGTGTTCTGAGGGTTGCATTGTGAACAAATAGAACCATCTTTTTCCTGCAACCAATCTAGAAGACTGTTGAAAGGACAAAACGTTCACGAATAAAAGAAAAGGTATTACAAGGTGCCGTTGAACAATAACAGTGTTGGCCCACCCTTCTCATGTGATGTTAGGAATATCTATTACTTAGTGGAGCTTATCCTGGTTGCAAGCTACTTTAAGCAAAAATGGGCTAATGAACTGTGATGATCAGGATATCTCTCAGGATCCAAGTGCAAGAAATGCAATCAGTGTTCTCAGAAGACTGGAGCCATGAACTAGAAAGTCCTTCAGATTCAGGCCATCTGGTGTGTTAGTTCTTTGAGTTTTTTGGCCTCCATTTTTGCTTCTCTGCTTGTGCTCCTTATTTCTTCCCCTCTCTCCTTCTAATCAGATGGCTGCCCTATAATAACCATTATAGCCTTCAGTTCCAGATGAATGGAGGCTTGATTAACATTACAGAATTCATATTTTCATTGCCTTGGAGAAAGTCTGGCTGTCCCACCTTGGCTCATGGGACCTGTCAGCCTTGATTTGTGTGGTGGGAGGCACATACAATCAGTCATATGTCACAAGAATAGGGTTGCCAGAGTCTGTGAGAGGTATAGTTCTCAGAGCACAGAATTTGTGGTCTGGACACCATAAGCCATATTTCTGCAACTAAAATCTTAAAAGTCTGCGAATAAGGAGCCGGGCGCGGTGGCGCACGCCTGTAATCCCAGCACTTGGGAGGCTGAGGCAGGAGAATCGCGGGTTCAAAGCCAGCCTCAGCAATGGCAAGGCACTTAGCAACTCAGTGAGACCCTGTCTCTAATAAAATACAAAAAAGGGCTGGGGATGTGGGCCAGTGGTTGAGTGCCCCTGAGTTCAATCCCCAGTACCCCCCCCCCCAAAAAAAAAAAAAGTCTGTGAATAAGGTATTTTAAGGAGTGGGGTACTGTTTGAACCTCTGAATATTTATAAGGATGTAAAGGATTTCCATAAAAGGTTCCTTATCTCTTCAAGGAAGGAAGTTAGTTAATCCAAGGAAATAATTTATGGAATACAGTGACAGGGAAGCAAGGCACTTTGCTGGATGAGTTTTCGTGGTCGTCTTTGTCTATTTTATTGAATGACACTTGGGAACAAAGAAGGGAGAGTGGGTGAGTGAGAGAAAGAGAGAGGGAGAGAGAGAGTGTATGTGTGTGTGTTTAATTTATATTCATTTTGCTCAATTTGGGCCACTGGCCACTCAATCACAACCTTATCTGCTTGCAGTAAAGCCAGAATTAGGGGGTATCAATTTAATTTGCAAACTATTAAATTGCTTTGCACTGTGATAGACCTGCACATGGCTAGGGGAAGGAAGGAGGGAAATGACTATAAAGCCACCTGAAGAAGTAAGCTGAGAGCTAAGTGTGGTATAATAGTTGTCACCAACTTTTCTTTCTTGCTTGCTTCTCTCTCTCTCTCTCTCTCTCTCTCTCTCTCTCTCTCTCTTTATTTCCTTGTGAAAAAGTCCACCTCTATGCTCATTAGTCATTTTTTCTCTTTGGGCTAATTTTATCTTTATCTAATTTCTCTATTGTTTAAAACTAAATGATCAGTATAAGTGACCAGTACTAGCCAGGACTTTAATATTAAGGGTTGTTAGAGTCAGAGAGGTATCAGAAATCACATCCATCCAATCATATTTAGAGAGAAAATACCTGGAGCAGGTCTTGAGAAGGGCCTGGGGTAGGTGTTGGGCCTGAGAACAGGTGCTTCATGGAGAAGAGCCTACACTACCTCGTGCTGCTCCATAGTATTTTACGTGAGAATTTTGAATAGAATTTTGACTAAATATTGAAAAATACACTTTGGTGGAAATCACATAGCTTACTTTTGTATTCAGATTTTGGGTGTTGGGAATTATTTCACTTTCTGACCATATTCAAGCAAAACGGGCAAATTCTTTCCTGATTCTAGACTCTGGCTGGAAAACTTCTAATTGTATAAAGAGCAAACAGCCTTGCATCTTATGACCCCTCCTGAGACCTGCCATGTGTGGAAGACACCTGAAGAGGCCAGAAAGTGGATGCGGGGAGGTTCCACACTACCCACCCCATGAGGAGCACAGCTCCTGTGAGAAGCATCTCCAAGCGTCCATATCATGTGTACTTCAGGATCAAGCCCAGAGGCTTCTCACCTGTGGGTTATGTTTGTTCCGTTTGGCAAGGGCTCTGCTTTTGGTTCAACTTTGTGGCCCTGGGTAAATAAATGACATTTTAACCTGTGCCCATGAAAACTGAGGAGCACCTTACAGGTTAACACTGCGAACAAGGCTATTAATTTTGTGTTAATTATTACAGCAACAGACTTGATAATTCTTTTGTAGCAGTGCTTTGTAGCTGTTAGCTGATATTGTTCTAAGAAATGCATGTCACTTTCTCTGGTGTTTGTCAAATGCACATGTTCTGACAGTAATGATAGTTCAGATGTATTCTGCTGGGCATCTGCCAGGGGTGCCCAGCGGGTAGCTGAATCCAGAGGCATTGGAATTGTAAATACAACAGACAAATCATTTTGTGATGCCAGACTAAGGAATTCAGCTTTGGCAGATTGCCAGGAACCATTGATTTGGCTTAGATTCAGAGCTAGTGTCTGTTTGCCAAGCAAGATTAGTTAGCTTGGTTAATTATACATAGAATTTGTATCCCCTCTCTCTCAATTATTTCTAACTTAAACCAGTATGACACTTACTTTAATTTTGCATCTTCTTTCAATATTGATTTGTGGGTGACTTTCTGTTCTTGTTTTTAGTGAGCTGGTAGTGACTATATGTACATATTTTTCACTCCCTACCCCAAAGACCCGTGGGTTTGCTGTTGTATAATGCAGTCTTTCAGATCTTGTATTGGATTTATTATTTGGTACCTACTTCCTATAAATGTCCCCTATGTTCAAAGCAGTGTCAATATATCCTTATAAGTCAAGAAAAGTTTTTATTCTTTAAAAGGTACTATGGTAACATTTACAAAATTCTGGAGTGAATGTGTCTCATATTAAATATATTTTTTTCCTTTCAAAATGAGGCCAAAATACTGACTGTTGCTGGGCATGGTGGTGTTTGCTTGTAATCCCAGCTACTTGGGATGCTTCTGCAGGCAGGAGGATCTCAAGTCAAGGCCAGCCTGGGTAATTAGCAAGAACCTGTCCCAACAAACTAAAAAGATCTAGGGATGTAGCTTGTTAGTAGAGTGTCCCTGGGTTCCATATCTAGTACTGGAAACAAAAATACTGAGTATTGCCATATAAAAATAATCTCCAAACATAGAATCAAAGAATATGATAGTAGTCTTGATTATTTGCCAGTGGGAAGAAGACAAAAATGGGAAACTAAATTCTAGGTACCAGCGCCATCTATTTTTGCTTCTAATGGAGGACACTGAAGTTGTTTTGAAGTTTTCAGGATAATATTCTGTTTAAGCATTGCTTGGAAATGTAGTCAAGAAACGTCGCTTTAGACAGTTTGCACACCTTCAAGAGCTTGCTCTGTGCTCTCCAGATGGAGAGCAAAGATTATACCTGTCACCTGTGCCCCTCTCTCCAGTTAATCCATCCAGATAAACCTGGGAACGATTACTCAGAAATCTCAGTGCTCCACATGCAATCAATGAGGTGTTTTTGGCTAGCTTTTTTCCATCTTCATCACTTTGTGGGTTAATTTGAGCGACTGGAGCGGTGCAACAAAACCCTTTTAAAATACACAGTATTGAACACTCCAGTGAGAATATTCAGTATTATTAGTCAAAATCTGGCCTATTGTGCTGTTTTCACTGTTGTGTGTTTTAGGTTCACTATGAAACCTCAAGTTTTGTCTTTTTCTTTTCAACTAAAATTTTCTCCTTCTTAGTAGAAAACCCTGAGGAAGAAAGTTTTTAAAAGAGATTTGCTTTAACCATAAATCACCTGCCTTTGGTTCTCATTCTCTCTGTAATCCATCTTCTGTGCTTCTGTGAGAGTGTAGTAATCCGAATCCACCTCTAATCATGCAGTCTCCATTCTTAAAATCAAAACACAAACCAGCCATGCTCTTTCCCCATTGTCTGCCTACAACGCTGGAAACTTCTTGGTGAGACATTGAAAGTTTTCCACGTCTGACCGCATCTGACCTTTCTACACGTAATCTCCTGCTGACTGCCTTCCTTCCCTCTGGGTTCCTGAAATGCTAGAAAATGATTTGCTAGGTATGGTGAGTTTTCCCACTGTCTTCTACTCCTCAGAATTATCTTCAGTGCCTTCTAGTGCCTACCTGATGAAGTTTTTCTGTCCCCTGGAACTCTGTGGTAGCTCAGTATAGGCTGCCATAGCACATTTATTTCCTTGGCTGTTTTACTTTATCCCTCACAGACTTACAAGTTCCTTAAATGCAGAGACTGTTGCATTTTGTATATACTTTTACTGCCTAGAATAGTCCCTTAAAATTCATAGGTACTTAGCTGGGCACTGTGGCACATGCCTGTCATCTCAGTGACTCAGACTGAGGCAGGAGGATTGCTGGATGAAGGCCAGCCTCAGCAATTTAGTGAGACCCTGTCTCAAAAACTAAGAAGGGGTGGGGATATAGCTCAGTTTTAAAGCACCCTGGGTTCAATCTATACTAACCCCCGACCCCCCTCCAAAAAACAACACCAAAACCAAAATCCAACCCTAAGGATGCTTAGGAGCATTAAAAAAAAAAAAAAAGCCATAAAATGTTAGGGAAAAAAAGTAAGAATTTGCAGCATGGTCTCTAATGGGATGCTGAGTGTTTAAATGATTTGACACAGTATAAGAGACCATCCAGAAGGAGGACCTTAGCTTTGTAAGTTTTTTCTTCGTTCTGAAATTCTGTGCTCTACCCTAGAAAGTACCAGAGTTAATCTGGGTTCTGGCAGCTCTTCCATAGCTCCTACACGAGGCAGCTCCTATATAAATCTGACTCAAAGAAGCAAGAAAAGCCCAGGACCATGAGGCTTAGAGCCCCAGGTCTGATCCTGGCTCAGCCCCTGGCAGGGCATCTCAGGACCTCAATTTCCACTTCTTTTTGAATGAGTTAATTATTTATTTTCTATTTTAATTTAAATTTGGTCAATACCTACTACTAGGCACAAGGATGGACATTATATTTGATCTCTTCTTACTGTGATCTTGAGCAAGTGAATTCTCTGAGTCCACTTTCTTCATCTACATCATAGGCACAATAAGGTATCTACTTCCAGGATTATAAGGAATTAAATGAAAATTGAGACCAGATTTCTATCTATGCTTTTGGTGCCTCATATTTGATTCCTGGAGAGAGTAAAACGCATGCTTACAGTCAGACCCCAGTCCTGACAAGAGGGCAATCCCCAGAGGCACAGCCCAACACAAAACAGTGATGCTAGAAAGTGACAATTGGAATGTTTCCTGCCAGCTTTAGGAATGACACTGCAAAGCCTCTGCCAGAAACTGCCCTAGAAATTTCTCTCACTTCCTGCTCTACCCGCCTGCTTTCAGTTCTCCAAATTAATTAGTACCAGTGACTTTTTTTTTTTTTTTTTTTTTAAACCTTTTATCATTTAGGGTGAGGCATCACACAACCACTCTTGGTTTTGGCACAGAATAGTTGTGGTTTTCAGAGACCAGACCAGCAGCATCACTATTAGCTGGGAACATGCTGTAAATGCAAATTCTTGGGTTTCTTCCCAAATCTAAGAGCTGCACCAGTTCTTCAGGTGGTTCTCATACATGCCAAAGTTTGAGAACCACTGAGTAGGAGTTCATGCTTTAAGAGGAGACGAATAAGGGGCTAGGGATATAGCTCAGTTGGTAGAGTGCTTGCCTCGCATGCACTAAGGCCCTGGGTTCAATCCCCAACACCAAAAAAAAAAAAAAAAAAAAAAAAAAGGAGCTAAATAGGGATTGTGATACATTTCCCTATAAATTTTCTGTTAGCAAGAAAAGCAGAGTTCAGTTGATCAGAGCTAAAACTACAAAAAAAGAAAAAATTTAGTTTATTTGGGACATTTTTTTCAGAAAATCTCCCCATGTGTTAAACATACACATACATAATGTTTGTATTATTTGTACCAATAAACTTACTTTCCAGAACTATAATTGGAGTGAAAAATTTGGAACTGTTTCCCTCCTGTTGTGGTGAGTAGAACGGAAAAAATCTTTGAATGACTCCAGGTTATCGCTCCTTAACATGCATGATTCCAACAGTCTTGCTAGGGATGTGAACTGAAGACCCCAGGAATAATGAGAAAGAATCACAGTGACTTTGGAGGAGCCCAAATTGGAAAATAGTGCCTTGTGAGCAGGTGATTCTCTATAAATAATGAGCACCTATTAGGTGATAACTGTGAACATCATACAGGAGCCTGAAGTGGTCTCTGGCCCTCCAGGGCAAGATGGCTATCCTTAGGAGGCTAGAGAAGGATGAGCTGTGGGGACCTGGGGGGGAACTTGACAAACAAATTGAATTCAGCTTGATTGGAGTCAAAGGTATGATTAGGTAGAAGTGGTTAAGTGGCTGCCATTTGTCTTTTCCTATTTGGGCATGAAGGGCTTTGATTTTCCATTTACGAGTTTGAGCCTGTGTTTGGTGCATCAGGGGAATTTTCTGAGAATCTTTGTTTATTTTGAAGTTTGAAAGAAGGCAATTTCATTCCTGGTCCCTCTGGAAATAATAACACCTGTTTTTGAATAAGACTTTCCTCCTGATATTTCAGAAACAGTGTTTAGTGATGGAAAGACCATGGGGTTTGGAATTCTGGCTCATCTATTTGGTTCCATAAGATCCAATAAATTACTCTTTTCTTTTAGTTTCCAAATTTGTAAAATGGGGTTCATGGCTATCTTTGAGGAGCAGGGGGACAATTAATACCACCCCCACATTCATAGCCAGGCATTCCTTTATTTCTAACCCCCTTTTCCACTCTCCACAATAGTTTTTAGACATTTCTTTCAAAAGTCTTCTACTTTCTACTTTTGTAACAGGCCTTCTGGATCTCAGCCCTCCTCTAAGCTAGTGAGTCTGTATCCAGTGAATTCTAATTAACGTGACTTTAGAAAGTTCTGTATCCCATGAATTCTAATTAGTGTGGTAGTAGTAGAGTTAAGATGTCTTCTAAATAAGCTCTGTGCCTGAACAGGGAAAATTGATCTCATCTTGGGGATTCCTTTACCAGGTGCTGCTCTTTTTCTTTCAAGGGGAAGTATGCTTTTTATTTCCGTTTAGAATTATTTCTGCATTGGCCATTTATTATCTTGAGTTTGAAACAAGTCTGAAAGCCTTGGCTGGTGTTGACCTGACCTAATGAGGGAAGGACCTAGAGAGAGGGGCTGACTTCCTCCCACAGGACCTCAGGAAGGGAAGAACAGCTCAGCCTGTGGACTGGCCTTGGGTTTAAGATGGAGGCTGTTGACCTACTGTACGTGAAGCGGACGGAGCCCAGCAGGGGCTGTGGAGTTTTTATGGTGGGATTGAGGTTTGGCCCTGCAGTGGGAATAAGTTGGACAGACAAGAAGTTGGACCCTAGAGCTTTTCTGCAGGATTCAGGGTCAATTTCCTTTGCCTCTGGCTCTTGTTAAAATATCCCCCTTGGAGCTTTTAGTTCATAGCTTAAATTTCAGGTCCACTCATTTTTTTCATTTTATGATTTTTCCATCACTATGGAAAGGGTGAATCAAACATAGTAGGCTCTTTATATCTTCAGATTCAACCAATTGTGGATTGAAAGTATGTTTTAAAAATTGGTGCTGTATTGAATGTGAATGGACTTTTTCACAGTTATGGAGTATAAAAATATTTGTAAAGCATTTACATTATATTAGGTATTATAAATAATCTAGAGATGATTTAAAGTATAGGGGAGGGTGTAAGTAGGTTATATGCAAATACTTTGCTATTTTTTATATAAAGACTTCGAGTATCCATGGATTTTGATATCTGAGCAAGGGGTGGTGGTGGTGAGGTATCCTGGAACCAACCCCAGGTGATTACTAAGGAATAACTGTACTTCAAGTACAACTGGAGATCCTAGTTCCCTCAAAAATAGAAAAGTAGGATAGGAATTAATAGGCTAATGTTAGATGCTACAAAACTGTTGGTAAAGCATGGTCTGATGACTTAGGCTTCATACTCCTCAGCCAGACCAATTGGGTTTGAAAAGGCACGTTATCCAGCCTCCTTATGCCTCCCCTTCTTTATCTGTAAAATGGAGAAAATGTTCCCACCTTTTGGGGTTGTTATGGATCGAATAAGTAATATTTTATGAAGCACACCAAACAATGTTAGGAGCACAGTATAAGTGTGTGTTCAGCAAGTAAGTGTGGTTGCTGAGTTTCATGAGTTTTGAGTCTATGCTTGTCTTGCTATGTACCATTTCTTTCATTCAGCAGATATATTTTTCCCGGTGCTGAAATGCAAATGTAAGTTTCTTCTGTCTGACAAATATGCTTCAAGACATTTTTTATGACGTTTTGATTGGTAACTATGCTTTTATATATTATTTGCTAATAACGTGTTGTCTTACTAGTTGTATTTAAGTTATCGTGGATTCCTTCAGGTATTTTAGAAGTAATTTCAGATGAGAAATATAAAGAGATCCATGCTTAATCCTTTGACAATTCTGCAGTCACAGCATTCCTTTTCTCTATTATGCTCAAAGTCTCTACAAAGCTACAGGTGAAGTTTTATTTTTCTGATGAGGCTGTTTTCTCACATCGAAGGAAGTTAAATGTTGTTGAATCCCTACCCCCACATTGCCTTAAGGATTACTAATGAATTTGCTTCTCTATATAATGGTAACTTCTAGATCTGTACGATAATATCCAGGGTTAATGACTTCCACTGAGGCCTCGGGAGCAGTGTGACTCAGGGAACATGGCTGCTGCTCACCTTTCCTTGAACCAGGCAATTAGAGAGGGATGTGTACCACCAGGCTACACGGGTTCTCAGGAAGTGGCAGCTGTTAATATTTGGTTAAAGGCATCAGAAAGGACATGGTTAAATGCCTGTCTTATTTAATGTCGTCAACCCTGGCTTTGACTGACTTTCGCTGATTTTGTAATTGTGAGGAAGTCCCTGTTGAAAACATTTCTCTGGTGACTGGGGTAGTGATGGGGGAGGAGGGGGAGGGCTCCCCAGTGTCCGTTCCCTCCTCAGGCTGCCTGGCGGTGTGCTCGGGTGTGGGCTGGCTGCCACCCTCACGAAGCGCACGTAGCCCTGTCACTCAGTCGTCACCCAGCTGGCTTAGAGCCAGGCCTCCACGGGAAGGGCGGCTTTCCCAAACCCAAAGAGCCTGTATTGATATGTCGATGTTGCCTGGCCTGTTTACTGTGCCTAATTGCTGGGCTCTGGCTGAATCCCCTCCAAGGAGAGGAATTAATTGAGAAAGGAATGACAATAGTCTCTTAAATTCCTCGTCTCTTAGAGTTTTAGAGGCTGCTTGGGGGAGGGTGATTTACTCAGAAGTTCATGCATGAAGTGCAGGACTTTCTGGAAAGGAATCTTGACCTAGTACAGATAGGCTTTACAGTCCTGTGAACCCGCTGTAGTTTGGGGCAGACTGTGTGTATATGTATGTGTGTGTGTGTGTGTGTGTGTGTGTGGATTCAGGTGGAGGGGTATGAATATTTCCTGCAGTTGGGAGCAATTCCAGTTAGTTTTTCACACCCTCTAGGGTCTGTGGTGCCTGGTTGATTTATATTATCACTGACTCAACTAAATTGAAGACTCCAGAATCTGAAGAGTTGTTGATGCTTGTTTGCATGATCTTGAAGTAAGGGCCAAGCTCATCTGAAGATAGGTTTTCAAGTGAAGATGGTAACTTCTCTGCCCTTCTAGGCTCAGTGCTCTTGCCTGACAAGGAAGGAGCAGGCAGACCCCACTTCACCAAAGTTAACTAAGCGTCGGTTATGACTTCCTTTGCAAAAGTACTGAAATTCCCACATTATTACACAATTCAGGTGTAAGGGCATGGCGATCGCTGTTGTTCTATGCTGGGAAGTGAGGTTAATGTGTAGTGGCATTCTGGGTTTGTAAATTCAGGGACTGGAATTATTTGTAGTGTGGATTTTGGACAAGTGAGGAAGGTGGAAGTAGTTTTCACTGTGGAAATAGAATAGTAGAAAATGTTTTTGTGAATAATTTGGGGTTTATTGGAAAAACTACCAACCTGACAGATATTTGAGTGTCTGGCATTCTGAATCTTTCAAATTGTCTGGTAAGATGCTAAATTGTTGGGAAAGGGAATGTGGTAGCTGGACGCAGCTCATGTTATTGACCACCCTAAAAGCATATTTCCTATTTCCCCCTCATTTTTTTCTTCAATCTCTAACTATAGGCCTTAGAAGGAAGGAAATAGCTAGGCTCAATCTTAACTAACAACATGGATAACAAGCAAGATGCCAAGTTATCTAATGACATTTTGAGCAGTTTCCTATCTTTTTTCTCTAAAGTGCTTACATTATCTACAACTCATTTCTCTTTCCCAGCCTTGGAGAAATGAGAATGAAAGTATAAAATTCTTTAGCACTTTTTCTTTTCTTTTCTTTTTTGGTACTGGAGATTGACATCAGGGGCACTTGACTGCTGGGCTACATCCCCAGCCCTTTTTTGCATTTTATTTAGAGACAGGGTCTCACGGAGTTGCTAAATGCCTCGCCATTGCTGAGGCTGGCTTTTTTGAACTCGTAACCCTCCTGCCTCAACCTTCTAAGTGCTGGGATTACAGGCATGTGCCACCACACCTGGCTCTTAAGCACTTTTTAATGTTTATAAGGTAGTGCCATTTGATCATCACATTGAGATCTGGCTCTTATTCAACTTCGTATAATAGATAGGACCAGCTAGCAGCAAGTATGAACTTTGTGTTGGTGACATTTTCTTGAACCTTGGAGAAAGCTTTGCATAGTTGCTATCATTTTATAAAGAGCCTTGTGACCATTGTATTGTAGGAACTTATCTAAGTGACAACGGATCCCACAAGGTATCCTTGAAGATCACAAACCCCTTGAACAAGGAAGGCGACAAAAGGCTAATGCAGCAATTCCAGTTAGTTTTTCATGCCCTCTGGAATTAATTTGCAAAGGATCTCTGGAGTTCTCTTTGTCAGAGCCAAATGGAAAATAAGGTAATTTGACATTTGGCCTTAATTTGGCTTTAATTTTATTTATTTATTTTTTAAAGAACAAAACTTGCAAAGATCATGCCTCTTCAGCTTTTTCCTACTGTGACCTTTCCTGTGGGATGCCTGCATATAGCAGTTTGGATACTTAAAGGTTTTGTATTTTTGTTTTACTTTTTAAATGGGACAATTTCAATTTTAAAGCTGCGGCTAGCACATTCAGTGCCTCTGTTCCCCTCCCCCACCTTGATGAATTACTAGGGGATCCCTGAACCTCAGCAGGCTTCTTTATGAATGAAGGACATAAGCTATGCAACCACAGGACTGCCCTGCCCACTGTCCACATTCAATATGTGTGTAACAAGATGTGCTGAACACAAATCACCCAGAAAAATGTCCCCGGAAATGTAGCCTTCAGCTCTTCTGCCCTCAGACTGAAAACATTGGCAAGTTTGTCACCTAGCCTGTTGGCACCTGAATATAAATGAGACTCATGTCTGGCTAGAAAACTTCAGCTATTACTTTCTCCACTGTGATGAGTTGGTTGGCTGTTTTTCCAGGCTAAAGAAGGTGCATGGTCTCTTTTATTTCTCCACAGCTCTTTCTTGTTTATTTTATTTTGAGAAAGGGTCTTGCCTAGTTGTCCAGGCTGGCCTTGAACTTGTGATTCTCCTCCTCATCCTTCTGAGTAACTAGGATTATTATGTGCTGCTGTACCCAGTAAAGTTATGCTATTCTTGACAAACATAAGACAATGGATTTTCATTTATTGCAAATTTTGTAAAGTGAGGCAATTAATGTTTTAATTTGCTGAGTTAAATTTGCATGAAATTCCACTTTATTATAACTTGTTCAAAATCAATTCCTATTAGCAAATCTGACTCCAAGTTTATGAGTAATGTAAAATACATTTCCATAAAAATACATAGTATGATTTTTTTTCTTTGTTTTTGTATTTTGTGGTGATAGGGATGGTATAATTTATTTAAGAAGTACAAGTATAACTGGAGGGTGGATGTGCGTGTACTTTCCCACCTGTCGGTCTGAAAAATGATCATCATTGCTGAATAGACAGTAGAGGTTGCTGTATTTTTGTTTTTAAGTGGTTTGTATATACACTCAAAGCTGTGGTTAACAAACTGCATTCAGGAACATTCTTTCAGTTTTGGAATGAAAAATCTAGACTTTTATTTTACAATTTTACCCTTGAATTTGAATGAGATATTTTTTATGAAGTCAATTGACTAACAACAACTCTTAGCAGAATCACTGTTTTCTTTTCCACCTGTGGCATTTAGGGAGCAAATCTGATACTTGGACTTGGATGTTAATGATTCTTTATGTCTGTATACATCTTTAAAGAATACATGCATGCTTCCTGCTTGAACTTGGCTTTGTAGGTGTCTAGAGCCTACCTGGGAATACCTAGTTCACTCCTCTTCTGATTTCCTGTTGCTACAGAGGTCTGGAGAGGCCTCTGGGGATGGGGACCTGGTGGGTACACAGAGGGGCCAGAGGAATGAATGGTGATGCACAAAGGGACAAGTGAATTCATCTGCACTTCCAAGAATTAGAGCAATAGAACTATACTGGATATGCTACTATAGGTGACACTAATGTGTTATTAACTTTCTCTAAGTTAAATATGAATACAGTCAGGAAGTTTTAGTAAATGAAAAACCTGTAATAAGACATCCTCCTGATGTATGTCAATGTTAGTGTTTGCCATGTTTATTACATAATCATTAAATTACTCCTGCTCCGTTCTTTTAACAAAAATGCATTAAAACTTTTTTCTTCCATTATACACTTTAGGTCCCTTCCTGGGCTTGATGAGGTTTAGATAGCAACTTAGTTGAGCTGCTTAGCTTCCGGAGTTTGTTACTGCCCCGTGCACAAATTGGCACAGAAGTGAATGACTAGTTATTTATTAAGCGTTCTTTGCTTCTTAGCACATCCTTTGCCTGGTAGTTTTAGCCCCTGTGAGAGACCAGCAGATAGTTGGGAATGTGCCCGAGGTGAGACCCATCTCCTATGGCACTCATCCAGAGAACTCACTGATACAATTGGCTAGTGTAGTTTCAACAGGCCCACTGAGGCGCACAATAATTTCCTTCCATTGTAACAAACATGATGCATGTGGCTTCTGGAACCGGGAGAGAGGGTGAATATTCGCTCTGGCCAGAAAAATGGTCCCTTTGTCTCTCCCTTAAGCAATCAGAGTGTTTGCTTACATTTAGGGGTTTTGTCCTAATAGTAAGTCCTTTAGATTTGTGCTAGCTCTTTATCTATGTGTGTTTTATACGTGCAGCAATTAGTAGCGGATGTACTTTTATACTTTTTTTTTTTTTTTTTTTTTTTTTTTTTTTTTTTTTAGCATTTTAATCTAAGCTGAGTTCTGAGGCAACTAAGCATTTCAAAATTCCCTGAATAACTCTTGCTTTTCCTGGGGCTGATGCGTAGATCAAGTCTTAGCTTTTTTTGGACTTTGAAGACCATGTAACCTGAGCCCCTCTTTTTTTTTGCAGGGAGGAGCTGGGATACTGGGGGTTGGCCCCAAGGCACTTTACCACTAAGCTAATCCCCAGACCTTTTAATTTTTTATTTTGAGACAGGCTTTTGCTAAGTTACTTAGGGCCTCGCTAAATTGCTGAGATTGATCTTGAACTTGCAATCATCTTGACAGAGCCTCTTGTCGCTGGGATCACAGGCATGCGCTATGGTGCCTAGCTAAGCCCCTCTTTATAGGAAAGAAACTGAGCCTGAGATCACACAATTAGTTGCAGAGTGAACTAGATGGCAGACATCCAGACCACTGACCTTTTCCTTAGAGTAGAGCTGTTTAAGAATATAAGATTATAGCACTGATGGAGTACTTTTTCTTTTCAGACAGACATAGTAGGGGAGGCTGAGATGATAGGGAATCTAGCCAGTAATTGTTTGTGGCCTAAGTGACTTTCATTATTGGCTCAGTCGTGGCCCTTATAATCCTAATAGTTGCTTCCAGGGATGGGTAATTCCCTACTCATTATGGATGACTTCATTTATCTCTTCCTCTCCAACTAGGCCTATCATTTCTGTCCGCTCCCAGTTCCTTTTCTCTGAGCCATCCTTTACTTGGAGGTACCATCGTTTGTTAAATCTTTATTGTAGTCTTCTCAAAATCCCATCTTTGGAAAGATGTTAAGCGAACAGGCTAACTTCAGCTGTAAGGATGACATGGCGTTGACATTTTCAAGATTCAAAGGCAAGATAGGGGGATGGCTAGTGTATGAGGATACAAAGTGTGAAGGCTGTGGTGATTTAAGCTTTAAGATCATTGTAAAGCCAAACTACCATTCAGCCTTATTATTCTAGTACATAATATGTAGAGATGCCTAGTTCCAGGTTTCCCAGCTACTACTGGGAATGACTTGGCAGCTGCATTGAAACTGATTCATTGAACCATTAATGGATCAGTTTGGGGCTCTCCCCAGCTGGTGGTTTTACCAATGAAGCAACCCTGCCATTTATCAGGGAATATTATGACCTGTTTCCCCACATATATGTTTGAAAGTAGGGTTTCTTTTCTTCTTCTTTTTAAAAAAAATTATTTGTTCTAATTAGTTACACATGACAGCAGAATGTGTTTCAACTCATTGTACATAAATGGAGCACAACTTTTCATTTCTCTGGTTGTACATGATGCAGAGTCCCACCATTCATACAATCATACATAGGGTATGTACATAGGGTAATAATGTCCATTTTATTCCACCACCCTTCCACCCCTACACCCATTCCGCACCCTCTCTCCTAATTCCCCTCTGCCCAATCCAAGTTCTTCCATTCTTCTTGAAGGTAGGTTTTTTAAATGGCAGAAAGACCTATCAACCTAGGTAGAATATGAGCTTACTCTTTAGGGAAAGAGCCACTCACTAAATCATTGATTTATTCATCGAATTTTAAATGGGCACCATCTATGTGTCAGGCACTGTCCTAGGTGCTAAGAATAAAACAGTGAACAGGAAAAAAATTCTCTGCCCTCATTATATGTTACCAATTCATCAACCCCCTGTACATATTGAATCCCTATAAACATATTTTTAAAACATAGTAGTGTCCTTTAAAGAAAAGAAAAGGCTTTTGTACTTTGCTTCCCTGCCCCCCATTTTCTGTTACAATTTTTTCATGGTACACTTAGTAGTTTGTTACCCTCTGATAGTAACTCTCAAATAATAATTTTCAGTAAGGTTTTTGACATGGCTTTCTGCTTTATTCTCCTATCTGGTTTGATGCAGGTACCACTTAGACAAAGGAAGAGAACCTGATTTGATAATTATCAAGTAGGAAGAAGAGAAGCACTAAGAAGCACATGTTAAGATGTGTGTTGCTGGACCTGCTAGCACATACCTATAATCTCAGTAAGGCAGGAGGATTGCAAATTTCAGGCCAGCCTTGGTAAATTATTGGGACCCTGTCTCAAAACAAAAAACACAAAGAGGCTCTAGGCGTAGCTCAGTGATAGAGTGCCCCTGGCTTCAATCCTCAGTACCACTTCTCAAATTAAAAAAAAAGATACATGAGCTGGATATGAAGGCGCGGTGGTGCATGCCTGTAATCCCAGCACTTGGGAGGCTGAGGCAGGAGGATCATGAGTTCAAAGCCAGCATCAGCAATGGTGAGGCTCTTAGCAACTCATTGGGACCCTGTCTCTAATAAAATACAAAAAAGGGCTGGGGATGTGGTCCAGTGGTCGAGTGCCCCTGAGTTCAATCCCTGGTACCAAAAAAAAAAAAAAAAAAAAAAAAAAAAAGATATATGTATAGATTTTTCCCTGAAAGGGATCTATCTCCCTATGTTGCTTTTTCTAAGTTAGGACATAGCTTCCTCTTGACCCTTCTACCTTCCTCTGGCCCAACATTGTATTGAGTAAGCCTACCCTTTTCCTCCTTGGTGTTTGGATTTGTCTATTTGTAAATAAGACAGCACGAGCCTGCCATTCAGCAGTACTCACTAACCAGGCATGATCCCTAAGCTCCACACCTGTGATTCTGATTGTGTGGGTTGAGGATGGGAACACAGAACCTGGATTTTCATTAAGGAATATTAAAGAAAGGTGGGTCATCCTAATGATGAGGTAGATGGGTTACTTTAAGAAAGTCTTTTAAAACATTCTCGAACTGTAAGAGTGTTGTTGGACCACCTTCCACTGGGTGTGACTTGCTTGTGAATCTTACATGCTGAAGATTAATCTGAATTTATGTACTATACATGCAATTAAGAAGCTAGTGACCACCCATAAATGTCATATAGCACCGAAGGAGGCTGCTCCTTGTCTGTTTATCGATAGGAGGAGAGGACTGTCCCAGCTTTGTTAACCATGTCCTTGGAATTTCTCCCTAGGCAATGGTGGCTTGTTATCCAGGCAACGGAACAGGTTATGTTCGCCATGTGGACAACCCCAATGGTGATGGCCGCTGCATCACCTGCATCTACTATCTGAACAAGAACTGGGATGCGAAGGTACTTTGAACAGTGGCAGTGCATGTGGGGTTATATGTCGTAAAAGGTGCAGATAAGGTGGTCTCAGAATTCAGAAAAAAGAGCGTGTGACTTCCAAATAGGAAAAGAATTCATGTAACTCAGGGGAGAGTTTTGAGTTCCTAATAGCCCTATCTCCTCCTGATAAATCCTATTTCTCCTTTGTGCTTTCCCTTCCCCCACCTATGGAATTAGTATTATAGTTGATGACATAAAAATAATGGATATGAAGTTAATTTTGTAGGGCAATTATTGAAGCGTGGGGGTAGTTGATGAAGGGAAGGTAATTTAACATGAGGATTATAAATCAGCGTTTTTTCCCCATCTAGTTCAGAGCTGATATGTCTCTCAGAACAGAGTAAGATATACACTTTTCCCTTCCAGCAGCAACATTGAGAGAATGCCACAAAAATAGAACTGCAGGATCCCCAAGAGAGATTTCCCACACAATCCTCTTTTGCTGGGTGATACGTCTCATTTGGTGGCTGTTTGCCATGGCTTACTATGGTTTGTGAATGCCAAGGCTGTGTGGCTTATTTTTGTATTTTATACCATAAGAGAGAGAGAGAGAGATGAAGTCTGGTTCCACGCTTACACACACTCGTCTGGACTTTGTATGCTCTCTGAAAGTTAAGCATGATTTAGGAGTCTGGGAAGTCAGAGAACTTTTCAAGCTTATTTGGCTTTTGAACCTTCTGCATGTCCATTTCCTGTTCATTAGGGCAGACTCTGGCTGTCATAAAGCAGTGATATTTTATCTGAGAGTCAGAAAAATGAAACCTGGGAAACTAGTGAATCAGTGAAAATGTTTATCCTCCCTATTTATTAACACGGTGGAAATATATCCATTAGCTCTCTTTCAGAACCTTCAGGGGTGCTGCTGTGGGTATAGTTATCAAGTCAATAAATTGCAAAGTGTGAGACTCTCAAATATTTGAGTGTCTCCTAGTGTCAGGCATTGTGCTGTGGGGAAACATTGATGTGGTAGGTCTGCGTTATACCTAGAATGTGGTTTTTCTAGTAGGACAGATTGGATATACATGAGAAAAAAGAAAAAGGAGTTTAAGAGAGTGATGTATGCCATAAAAGGTACAGATAAGGTAGTCTTGAGAATATAGGGGAAAAAAGCATGTAACATTCAACTAATGAGGTCAGGTAGGAGTGAGGAGTGCAGAGAAGAAAGCTATAAATTCTTATTGAAGGGGAAGTTACATATGATGAATATCTTAGGAAGCTGTTAATATTAGATTAACCAGATAAAGTTGCTAGGGTGTTTGGGTAGGTCAAAAACATAGTGGCAATTCTATATAATAATATCTAATAGTACCCTATTTTGTGTCGGTGGGGGTTGGAAGGCTTAGTTACGAGGTAAATAAGATATCTCTAAGGTTGAAATAAAATTTGATAAAGTAAAAATTGGGGGATAAAACATATTTTAAGTGGAGGTTGGAAAGCGGCATTGTTTCCAGAGGGGCTAAAAGTATCATTGTTGATAAACTATATGTGTGACAGGAAATAATCTACCTTCTTGTGGTCCTCAGCTACACGGTGGGATCCTGCGGATATTTCCAGAAGGGAAATCGTTCATAGCTGATGTGGAACCCATTTTTGACAGACTCCTGTTCTTCTGGTCAGATCGCAGGAACCCACATGAAGTCCAGCCTTCCTATGCCACCAGGTAATAGCCAGGGCCCTGATTCCTCTTTGGAGACTTGTTGTACAAAGCCTAGTTCCCAGTGAACTCTATAAACTCATGTCCTGTGCATATGGGGGATGGACCACACCCTAAAGCTGATAGGTAAACCTATTTGGAGTGATTAAAAATTAAAGGAGAAACTTTGGATTCTATAGTATACAAATCAAACTTTGGTTTGAAATAAATATTAAGAAATCATTTTCTGTCCCCTTGCCCCCTCCCATGGCAGACTGAGTTATCCATGATTACCCTAAATACATGTATGAAGGTGCAATTGTTGTAAAAATACTTTATATAAAACCAACAACTTGAAAAATTGTGCTCTTTATATGTAATATGAAATGAAATGTACTCTGCTATCATGTATAACAAATTAGAATAATAAAAATTTTAAAAAATCATTTTCTGTTAGGTGTGTACATAGGATTCTAGATTTCTCACTGTTTTTGTCTTCTTTCCTTTTCTCCTCCCCTTTTAAAAACTTAAATGTTGCTGGTGTGGTGGCATATGCCTGTGATCCCAGTGATTTGGGAGGATCACAAGTTCAAGGCCAGCCTCAGCAACTTAGTGAGGCGCTAAGCAACTTAGTGAGACCCTGTCTCAAAATAAAAAATAAAAGGGCTGGGGATATGGCTCAGTGGCAAGGCACCCCTGAATTAAATCCTCAGTACCCCTCTCATATCACATAACAGCAGTTCTATGTGGTTACCTTAGATGAGTTTACAAATTGCCAGTCACAAGCAGAGAAACTTAGGAAGAATAATTTTCTCTGACTTCTTTTCCTTTTTACCCTTTCTGTAGAATAAAATTGGCCTGTTGGGTTAGCTATACCCACGTCTCAACAGTTAAGATGTTTTTAAATCTTTTTTATTAGCACACAGTTGTGAAGATTTGCAGCATAACTGAGCAACTTTGTATTGTTTAGTATTAATCCCGGAATTCTTGATAAAAATCTTAATTCCTGATTCTCTCTCTCATTTGTCTTTTTATTTATGGTCGAAACTGAAAATTAAGCAGTGTGGGAGTGAGGTGGGTGCAGCCTGCGCTGGGAATAACAGATGAAGGCAGGGGTAGAGAGTTTGGGTAGGGCAAGAACTAAACCTTAATAAGCCTAATTCAGAGAAAATCACGAATCTGAGCTCCGGAGTTACATATTCAATGCCAGCTTGGACTGAGCTCTAGATAAGCAGGTAACCACGCCTACCACAGAAGTCTGTCTGTCTGGCTTGTTTTATGGGGTACATTAATTGGGCCCTGTGTTCTGTGGCAGAATTCCCTGGTTATTCCCAGTTCCGTGGTGACTGACTTCACAGGGACATTAGCAAATGTGGATGAGAAACCCTTGAAAACAAATCAAGTGGTATAGAAATTGCTACGGCAAATAATAATTACAAAAGAAGACTTTTAAAAAACCCAAGCATGAAATGGCTTCTATTACAATCTATCTCATGGACAGGATAAAGTAGATTAATTGGAATGCAGTAGAAAGCTTGAGGGCATCCGTATTCAATTGCATCTCTGCCTCAATGTCTCAAACTAAAGAAAGCAAGCCAAGATTTTTTTTGTCCTATCATTTAAATAAGTTATTCTTCAAAGCTTCGCTCAATTGTTACCTCCTTTTCTTTGTTTTCTTCCCCACTAGCTTGAATCTCCCAGTCTTTAGCAGAATGACTCCTCTCCAGTCTTTTCCATATAGGTCACATTTCCTTGTTGTTACATATTTAATCCCCTGTCTTCTCTGCTTACAGCTTAAGATCCATGAGAAAGAAGATCTGTTGCAGGACCCCCAGCCCCCAGTCCCATCACCCCATAGCAGAGATTGAACCCAATAGTGCTTTGCTGTATCCCCAGCCCTTGGTAATTTTATGATGAAATGGAATCTCACTATGTTGCTGAGACTGGCCTCAAATTTGCAATCCTCCTGCCTCAGCCTCCCAAGTAGCTGGGATTACAGGTGTGCACCACCACACCTGGTATCCTTATGTGTTTCATTAAAATATTTAAACAGAATTGAAACCAGAGAAATTAATTTGAAATTAAAATTGAAGTGGACTTCTAGTAATAGGTAAACCTTTACATGTTGGTTTTATGAGTGACTTTAATGTGAGATTTATAGTAAGCTTGTCCCCCCCCCCCCCAGAAGTAGTCTTTTCTTATACCTGTTTATCTTTTACAGATATGCTATGACTGTTTGGTACTTTGATGCTGAAGAAAGGGCAGAAGCGAAAAAGAAATTCAGGAATTTAACTAGTACGTGGTAGTACATGTTTGATAATTTCCTATGACCTTTGATCAAGTCAGTCCTTGATTTTAATTTTCTATATTTTTTAATATACTCTGTTCAATCTGAGTTGTGGTTTAGCTTCATACCTAATGATATCTTATTGGGTTTAATGCTGAAACGTTGGATTTAGCACTCTTGGAAAAATCAGGAAAAATGCAAAGGGCATCCCCTGAGATTGCCCACCAATTCTGTGATGGCTTATAATTGATAGAAATAATTAACTTTTGTCAGTGTTAACTAGTCATAGGTAATATTAAATCTTGTCCATGATTTTGATACATTACAAAGAAAATATAATAGAACCCAGCTAAAATGGCTAATTTATTATGTTAGTGTGGCACTATGACTCAATTTAAAAGCAGGATCCATGTAATATAAATTGAACATGACAACACCATTCCTGTCCCCTCCAACCAGTATTGTAAGGTGGCATTCCCCAAAATATGGTGCACTAAAAACACTAATCCTGACAAGTTGGTTTATGAAAAGGTAAATTTCTGGTCCCCCAAATATGGTAAATGCCACATACTATATTCCTCTCTTGAAGAGTGACAGTATTTATCGCATATTAAACAAAGACTCTTAAGAAGTCTTACCATAAAGAAATGCATGTAATGTTGCCTAGCTTGTGATCCATTTGGGCTGTATACCCATCAAACACCAAAGAAGACAAACTTATTATTATTATTTTTTTCCCCAAAGCTCTATTAGGACTTCATTTACTTTTTAAAATGGGAAGTGTTTACTGGAACTTTTTTTGATGACATTAGTGACATAAAATTCAACAGATCTGACACCCTACCTTTTTGTTCTCTTTTCTGTCCCCAACCCAGGGAAAACTGAATCTGCCCTCACTGAAGACTGACTGTGCTCTGAAATCTGCTGGCCTTGTTCGTTTTAGTAATGGTTCCAGAATTCTCTTTTAAGAGTTGAGATCCAAAGATGACCTCTTCATTGACCATAAATTCCCCTCTACTGCTTGCATCATTCACATCCCTGTCTTGTATGTGGTACTTCATGTTTTCTTGCCAGGACTTCATTGACCTTTAAAAACTGTCTTCTCCAGATGAACTCATTTGCTAACTCCAGAAAGACCTGCAGACATCCACATTGGCCAGCAGTTTAACTGATCGATTTGGTGACACTGGCTATCAAAACAAGAGCCTGGGAGCACAGAAATGAATTTTACTTGCACTTTATGTACATTTTCTGATTTGAGAGGAGGAGGTTTTCAAAGAAACAAATTTGTGACAGATACCACAGAGAGACATCACTGAAGCCTGAACAGCAGGAGACAGAAATTGTTGTCATTTGAACCATTTCCAGATGTTGTTAATCCAGAGCTGTTAGGGTTTCTGGAGAATTACTACAACCCAATGAAATATTACCTCTAGAAAGGGCTGCTGTCATAGTGATCAATTTATAAGTGTCCCATGGTGCAGACACTCCTTTTACCTTATCCTACAATTTGGACTTTATGCCTCTGTTCTATTTTGCTGAAAATAATGATTTTCTGATTGAAGATGATATCACCATTCATTCTTTATTTTCTCTTCTACTTGGAGATACCACTAACCCAGAGGCCCAAACTAGACATTAATTGTTTTGATTGTTTTGTTGGAATGGGAATTTGAATTTAAATCAGGACAAAAGTCTACCTGGTAGGTTAGTGTTAGTCTCTGAAAACAGTGTGGAAAGAGCTAGGTCTGCTGATAGACAATGAATGTGTGTGCAGTGTGAACAGTTGTTTGAGAGGGAAGATGGAGTAGGAAAAATGGGTGTTCTCTCTTTCTTTTTTTTTTTTCTTTTCAGTATTCCTTTTTAATGAATTCACCCTTCTTTGACAAAATAAAAAAGGAGCTGGGCACAGTGGCGCACGCCTGTAATCCCAGCACTTGGGAGGCTGAGGCAGGAGGATCGTGAGTTCAAAGCCAGCCTCAGCAATGGCGAGGCACTTAGCAACTCAGTGAGACCCTGTCTCTAATAAAATACAAAAAAGGGCTGGGGATGTGGCCCAGTGGTCGAGTGCCCCTGAGTTCAATCTCTGGTACATACATACATACATACATACATACATAAATATAGGTGCCATTTTCAAGAGGAAATGGAAATTCTAAAAAATCCCAAAGCTATTTGAGTTCTTTTACATTGTGTGTCCCTACTGGACTTTCTTCAGCCAACTGGACTCCTCAGATCCACTGTGGTTGGCAGTGCTCCAGGAACTCTGTGTTGAGCACCTATTTTATGAGAGTCACCCTTCCTAGTTTTCAATTCTACGTTCATATTTTTAAAGGCCCATTAATTTCATGCTTGAAATTCTTGTAAACATTAAAGACTCAGAAATATTTCCTTTGGTTGGCATGGATATCTAGACTTTTCAAGAAAGAAGTCAATTTTTTTTTCCTTCTGTGGTTTTGGAAAATTTCCAGATAAGTCTTGTCACTCATTCTCACACTGCTTCATTTTGTTTTATCATAGTACTTATCACCTTCTAACTTACTATGTAATATACTTATTTATTACGTTCGTTGTCTTGTATCCTTCCTCTAGAGTGTAAGCACAATGAAGACAGGGATTTTGTATGTTTTTAATCAATGCAATATATTTCCAGCACCTAAAATAGTGCCTGGTGCATAGTAAGGGCTCAGTAAAAATTGTTGAATAAACTCAGTCTCCTCCGTTAGTATTGTAATGGTTTGATTCATTTTCTCCCTCTTTTGCAGGAAGGGCTCATGAAAATTTTTACACGCATCTTTCTGTCACTATTGACTTATAAATCTGGGTTAAGAGTTTTTGAATGCTTTTCCATAGTGTCATTTTCTGTTTGTTTATCTCCAAATGGGTCACTCATTGACCACTATGAATCCAAAATCCGAACAAATAGCATTTCTTCCCTTTTGTATCTTGGGACTGTAGGAATAGCAGAAGAGTAGCTTCAGATGGGACAGAGTACATTCTGCCTCTGGACCAATTTTTTAAAAACTCATTAAGAGAGAAAGAAAGGGCTGGATGTGGTGGTGCACACCAGTAATCCCAGCAACTCGGGAGGCTGAAGCAGGAGGATTGCAAGTTCAAGGCCAGCCTTAGCAAGTTATCGAGGCCCTAAACAACTTAGCGAGACCCTCTCTCAAAATAAAAAATAAAAAGGGCTGGGGATGTGGCTCAGTAGTTAAGTGAGCTTAGGTTCAATCTCTGGTACCAAAGAAAGAAAAAAAGAAGGAAGTTTGTCTATTAGGAAATTTTATATTCTGTAAAATTGTGACTGTATTTTCTCTATGATTACAGATGTCATGAGAATGATAGTGATATTATGCTGAAGGAGTGTTGTGTAGCTCTAATAGTATGCCTTATATATATTTTTTTTTCTTCATTTTAGTCAGTATTTTGACTTGCCAAAAGATCTGACCTCAGTCTTCGCTCATTGCCTCCAGATAAAAATCCTACAAACTAATAAACTACACAACAAATCATTTTATCATGCACACTGATTTTTCATGGCTGAATTTGAGTCCTGCACGATTAAGCTGAAAATACAAGTTTAATTACCCAATGTCTGCTTTTTGCTCTTCTCTTTGACAGCCCACTTAGGGGAAGACTTAGCTCTGCTAAAGAAACATTATTTGGCAAATAATCTGATCAATTTCATTTATATTCCTGGCAATGAAATGTTAAGAGCCTACCTCACCGTTACATCATCTATATTGTACAGAGTCCTTGGTAGGAGATTAAATTTTGAACCAAAGATCCAATTTCATGGAAATAAAAAGTCTTACCTAAGTGCATTAAATAGATCTTTAGTAGAGTAGTTAATACCAATTATATTCTGGGCTGTCTGAATCATGAATTATCCATTCAGACATGATTCTATTTTTTATCTTTAAACAACTCAGGTTTTTTAGAGGCTAGATCATCCTACTTTCTTTTGGCTGTTCAGTCTTGAAATTTCCTGTGTTGTTTTAGAAAGCAATGATGGGAAAGCCACGCTGGGTCAGCAGTTTGTATAAGACAGGAGTTAATCTGCCAGGTACTTTTACATTTGATCAACTATAAGGAGGAGCAAAAGGGGTATTCTTAGTAAAGTAATTTTAAATAAAAATACAAAATTGACTTAGCTCTGTCTTGAATTTTTTTGAATGGCTTGAAAAGAATACTATGTTATTTTGGTGAGGTAGTTAGAGACTATTATCAGAACAGACTGGTAATAAACAGTTCATAATGAAGCTGGCTATAATTGAATTCTACTGGGTAATATATGCTGGATTATATTAAAGACTGAGACTATCCAATCTACCTCCATCTAACCAGGATTTTTAATATGTTGCTTTTCACTGTGTTGATAGTTTAGTTCCTTTGAAAGGCTGGATTTGGCTGGGCATGGGGACACATGCCTATAATCCCATAAGTTTGGGAGGCTGAGACAGGAGGATTGCAAATTCATGGGCAGCCCCAGAAACTTAGAACCTGTCTCAAAATGCAAAATAAAAGCAACTTGATGTTGCTGAGTTGTAAAGTGCCTCTGGGCCCAATACCTGGTATCAAATAAATGGTTAAAAAGAAAAAAATTAATGAATAAAAAGGACTTGGGATGTGGCTCAGTGGTAGAGCCACCACTGAGTTCAGTTCCCAGCCCTGCAAAAAATAGAAGAAGGAAAGAGAGAGATGCTGGACTTACCATGGTTTATCTCCTTCACGTTTTCAAGGCCAGAGTTAGAGGTTAAAGAGTCATGATGTACAGAAGCTGAGAACAATGGGTAGGTTGACTCAGTACTCAGAATACCTATGTGACGGGCCTGTGCTACGTGCTCTTGCATGTTTATTCTTTGCAACCACTGTGGGACAGCTCTTCCTCTTTCACAGCTGAGGAAATGTGCTCAGAGTGGCGAGGTGGCTCATCCAAGGCTACATGGTGATGGACTAGCACTCCAGCATTTGACTCTAGACTTCCAGCTCCTCTGTATTTGTTGTCTTTGGCATCTCCTTCCTGCAGAGCAGATGCCAAACAAAAGAACAGGACCGAGTGCAGTTCAGAGAGGTAGAGCTTTAAATGCTTATTGATATTTTTGCATAATAATAACTATAGCTATGATTATGGTTATTAACAAGAGTGTCATGTCCAGCATCTGAAGGGAGTGTCAGTTCTTTGATAACAATCACACAAGCAGAAAACACTAATGCCATGGTGGAGCATGGTGGCAGCAATTTAGGAGGCTGAGACAGGAGGACCACAAGTTTTGAGGCCTGCCTCAGCAGCTTAGCAAGAATCTGTTTCAAAATAAAAAAAGGGCTAGGGGTGTAGCTCCATGGTGGAACACCCCTGGGTTCAGTCCCCAGTACTGCAACACACACACACACAATAGCTCATGATTGAATTTTCTCTTGACTTTGAAATGGGATCTTCCCTCCAGGCTTCATAGGATCATGGAGGAGCTTTGGGTTTATAACCAATATTGACCCCTTGAGTTAAGACTCTGCATAAGCTCTTTAGTGTGTACCACCACCCTAATATCAGTTAAGCAGCAGAGACTGTTTAGAACAGGAAACACTGGGATTCCTGGGTGTTGTTAGTAGACCTTCCATCAGGCCACAGCACCCTAGGATACAAGCTGCTGCCCTCCTGTCCCTATGTCAGATGCATTCTGTGAAGAGTAAAGGAGATGTTGCCTGAGAGCTTGGTGGGTTGTGTTGTTGAGTTCTCCAACTGATAAGGAAGTGGAATACTTCTGTCACCTCCAAGTGACAGTGAATGCAGATTTACAAACATTTTTAATTCTCAAAGGTACTTGGGCTATTCACCTAATTATTTTAAGGTGATCTGTAGAAGGATGTATTCTTAAATTATTTAAAATACACAGCTCTTTGGCTTATGTACTGTGAAAGACTGGGTGTTGGAAAGGGGCCACATTTCATCCTCAGATCTTATTTGTTTGGTTTTTTACAAACTTAGCACTTAGGAAATACATCTTTTATGGAAATAGTTGCTCCTTAATGTTCCTGAGTGCGAAAATTTCTCAGAACATTTATACAAGGCTATTGTATGATTTTTTTTTTTTTTTTGGATACTGGGAATTGAGCCCAAGGATGCTTTCTTTACCACTGAGCTACATCCCCAATCCTTTTTATTTTTCATTTTGAGATAGGGTCTCATGAAGTTGCCTAGGCTGGTATTGAACTTGCGATCCTCTAGAATCACTAGGCATACTGTACTGCCATCACACCCAACTATTTTGTGATTTTTTTTTTTTTAAGTTAGAGAACATCTCAGAGAATAACTGTTTTGTTTTATTGTCTCAGTTTTGCAAATAGATTTAAAAGCAGTGGAGTGAAATTATTTCAGAAGTGGATAAATTAATTCATTGACAATTAATTTAATGGGTAGTCTGTTTTGCCCCTTTTCTTAAGGGGAAACACGTATCCCTATGACCTATGTGTGATGTATGAAGGGGCAAAAGGTGACCTTGGGATTAAGGAATGTCTTTTTTTTTTTTTTTTTTTTTTTTTTGGGTACTGGGGATTAAGCCCAAGGGTGCTTTACCACTGAGCTACATCCTCAGTCTTTTGTTTGTTTGTTTTTTTAAATTTTGGGACAGTGTCTTGCTAAATTGCTGAAGGCTGCCCTTGAATTTGTAATCCTATGGCTTCAGCCTCCTGAATTGCTGGGATTACAGGTGTACACAACTGCACCCAGCTGGGATTGAGGAGTAGAATGAATATTTATCATTCAAGAGCTGCAGGGGAAATGGGATTTAAGAGAGAACAGGTCATGGTGTGGTGTGCACATTTGAAGAGACTTCTGGGAATAGCTCAGGTTCTCAGGTCTCAGAGTATGGGAAAGGCTGTTCCCAGCAAGCCTCTTCCCTTCAGGGCTGGGGCATGGCCCTGGGCAGATGAGGGAGGGAGAAGCTAGCCCCTGGGAAAGAACTTAAATATTCACTAACTCTCTGGATTTTGAAAAATTTATTGGGGACCAGGTTACCTCCTATAAGATGCTGGTAAGTGGGAATTTCCCAAGAACTTTCCATAGATATTAATTCTTTTGAGAAAGTAATGCATGCATATAGGAAAAAGAATACAATCTATTTGGAAAGGCATAGAGGGAAAAAAATGTCTCTCCCCCCACCTCCCCAAAACAGTGCCTCTGGCAGTTTCTTCCTATCCCTCCAGGGGTTTGGGCTTCTATTAATTCTCTAATTCTCAGTGACTCCTCCTTGGGGTAGGGCTAAGTGATCCTGGGAAGTCCGTACCTCCAAAGGTCCTCCTCCAGCACGTTTGGCACGTTTGCTTGGTCATTTCCTCCTATTTTTATGCTTATTCATCCTGTGGCCTGTGTTCTCCTTGACATGCCTATTTTTTTTTTTCCACCCTCCTGCGGGGAGAGATAACATTCTCAGGACTTAATTCTCATCTGATAAGTTTTATTTTTAACCAACCCCTACATCCTTTCCTTTTTGCTTCTTATTTTCATAGGCCCACACACTTCTCTGCCTTCTCTGGCTTTCTCAGAAGGTGTGAGTGGAATGTCTGGTAATGCTTTTTTGTGCCAGCGTTTTTCTGATGGAGCAGCTGGTCAGGGCACTGGGAACCTGGTATGGTTTCCAAGGCCAGGGAACTTTCTTCTGCGCATACTGTGCTGTTTTTAACCGGGCCATTCACCCCTACCTCCTCCTTCCCTTCTGGGCTGTCTGTAAATTTCCTTTTGTCAGTAAATTTACGTTATCTTGATGAAGGACACCCGCTTTAAAAAAAAAAACAAAAACACCACAGCTGTGACTTGCAATGATTAGCATGGACTTGTAGCCACTAGGACTTCCACAGTGTAACAACTACCTTGAGTTTACATGATGTTTGGATTGAGATTTAATCAAAGTAGCCAGTTTTCACCCAAGTGAAGGCAAAGGGCTTTGGTTTTGTTTTGTTCTGTTGTCACATGACCTCTGACCGTGGCTTTTCCAGCCAAGTATGTTGGGAATAAACTTATCTCAGCCACTTAAGTATATATACATTCTTTTTTTTTTTTTTTTTCTTTTTAGCCTTTGACCTGCCACTCCCCCTCTCTGAATCTGACTATTTATGGTTATGGCAGAAACTTTTCCAACTAACACTAGAGTGAGGAAGAAGTTTTTAACCTGAAGAGGGGGCTGGGGCTTGCAGTCAATGGCTGTGATCCCCAGAGAGGGATGTGCATGGGAATGCTGCGTGGGACTTGAACTTCATGGTCTCCAACTTCATTTTGCTCTCATTGGACCAGTTTTCTCTTAAGTCTCACTCAATTCTGTTATGCATCATATATATGGTCACTAAGCATTTTATATAACATTATAATAGACACTTGGAAAAAAAAAACAGTTAAGAAAATAAAAACATCTGTAATACAACTTCACAGGAAGGAAGACTCTTATCGAATAACTTAAGAATACTACTAATAAATCATGCACACCTTATCACAGCATACCAACAGAGCGCATGGGTAGAATCAGTGGTAGCCTATTGGGATGTTTAGTTCTGTTTCTCTTAAGGGGATGTGGGCAGCTCAGGCAATGGTAGGCATTCCTGTTCTAGGGCTGTACAGCGGTGAGGCAGATAAAGGAGTTTCGAGGCCTGAGGTTGTAGCTCAGAGCACTTGCCGAGCATGCACAAAGCCCCAGGTTCAATCACCAGCACTGCCTCTTATCCTCCCAAAGGAGTTTCAAGACAGTTTCAACAGTTTCTTAATCTATTCCCCAAATATCTTGCTAGTCTTGATGGCAGTATCTGATTTGAATCTCTATTTTAAATCAGGGGATTACTAATATGTTTATTCATGAACTTAAGAGTTATTAGCACTTCAAGGGTTGGGATCAGATCTTAGTATATGAGTTTATTCATCCTCTCCAGATCACATAGGACACTCAGTCCATTTTTCATTACTATAATGAAAGACTTGATGTGATTGACTTTATGAAGAAAGGAGATTTTCTTGGCTCATAGTTCTGGAGGCTGTAAGTTCAAGATTAGGAGGTCCCATTGGTTCTAGCTCTGGTCCTCACCTAACAGATGGCGTCATGGTGGGGGCACATAGGAGTGCAAGAGATCACATCCCCATACAGAAGCCAGAGAGTGACTCGGGTCAGGCTCCCTCTTATAACCCACTCACTCACTGAAGAACTTCCTCCAGAAGACCAGCATTCCCTTTGAGGGCAGTGTCCCAAATGACTTAAGGACCTCCCACTAGACCCCACTTCTTAAAGTTTCCATCACCTCCCATATCACCATAGTAGGCACCAGGGTTCCAACACATGAACCATTGGGTGATAACCCTTATCCAAACTCCAGCAGGTACTTTCACTCTGTTAAAAATGAAAGTGAAGTAATTCCAATCACTTGTCTCCTCAGAGGCGATCGGCTCCATTTTGCTAAAAATATACACATTTTGATGAAGACAGTCTATCACACAGCTCATGGAGGCCTCAGCAGAGGGTCTGCTTCTATGTGTTCCCCTCTCTTGTCACTGGGCTCTGCTGTCGCTGCATGGCCTGGGCCATGGCTGCAGAATGCAGAGGGGAAGGAGTCCAGGGATGGGTCCAGTGGGAGGAGCCAGACAGATCTACACTCCAGGCTCTCCAGCTCTTACCAGTCTCTCTTGGGTCAGGTTTCTAGTTTGTGTTGAGCTGGATGGATAAAAGTCTTAGGTTCTGTTAGTTCCAGCTTGCTCATTAGTAACAAGCAAGAGAAAATGGTGATATTGGCTGACTTCAGATGACAAAGGAATCTGAGATTGACTGCTATCACTGCTAATTTGGAACAAAATAAACAGAAGAGAAAGGCCTACCTTCTAAGCAAACAATACATCCTTCTTTTGTTTCTTCCTGAACATCTTTTATATCTCTTTATAATAGGGACTTTTCTCTAATTATAAATGCAGAGCAGACTTGCCATCCTGAGAATTTCACATGGTAAACGCCAAACTTGTTCATGTGGGTATAGGTGAGAGGACTGAACTTTTTTTTGTTTGTTTGTTTGTTTTTGGTATCGGGGATTGAACTCAGGGGCACTCAACCACTGGGCCACATCCCCAGCCCCTTTTTTGTATTTTAGTAGAGACAGGGTCTCAATTACTTGCTAAGTGCCTTGCCATTGCTGAGGCTGGCTTTGAACTCTCTATAAAACAAGGCAAATAATAGAACATATTTCCTAAACCTTTTTATAAGTATTTTTTTTTTTTTTTTTGTACTGGGGATTGAATTCAGGGGTACTCGACCACTGAGCCACATCCCTAGCCCTATTTAGTATTTTATTTAGAGACAAGGTCTCCCTGAGTTGCTTAGCGCCTTGCAGTTGCTGAGGCTGGCTTTGAACTCACAATTTTCCTGTCTCAGCCTCCCAAGTGCTGGGATTACAGGCATGTGCCACTGCGCCCAGCAAGGTTTTTGATAAGTTTTAATGAATGAATATTTGCAACAGTGCCCAGTCACATTGCCATGTCAAGTGCCACATTCATATTTGTTAAATAAACACAAAACTATGATAACTACTGCCATGGTAGAAAAAGTGAAGATCTTCTCTCCAAAGACTTCTGTGGGGGACATGCCTATTTGCCTCTCTGCATATGCACTGGTTGGTGAATCAGATTCATCACTTGATATCTGGGCACATCACGGGATGTGGGTAATGTGTTTAGTCAGTGCCAGGCACAGCTGGATAAGACCTAAGCCCAGGGAGTTTGGACCAAGGTGTGGAGGAGAAGGGGGCCTCCCTGCTGGGTGGCAGTAGCTGAAAGGCACTTTTCCTTATCTCCCAAGGTGGGCTGTGCTTCTTTACCTCTGCGGGCTCACTGGGGGACCCAGTGGATGGATAATGTCTGCCCCACCCAAGCACTTAGAACTAACAAATCCTATCATGTCTCTAAACCCATGTGGGATCCTGGGCTCATTGATGACTTATACAAGTGAAAGTAATGTTGTTATGAAGTTTCATCTTTAGGGAGAACAAATTACATCATGGCCATTTCTTTCCCTATTAGATTATGGCCAGCGGCCTCCTTAAAAAAAAAAAAAAAAAAGGATCTTGCATTTACTATCGTTCTGAGGTTTTCCCAGATTCCAGCCCTGTGTTTGGCCTCCTGCCCCCATTAGTGTGCCACAGAAATAGAGATTATCACAAAACAGTAATTTTGAGGGTGTGAAAGAGAGGCATAGGTGGCATTTAACCATCTGTAAGGGTTCAGCTCCTTTGCAGCTGCTGCTACTGTTCTGAACAAATAGCAGAGCCCAGGCTTGAAGCCTTCCTTAAAGGTCCATGGGCTCTTCCCTCAGAAGCTTGACTCCTCCTTCTATGACCAGGTGCACCTTTTTCTGTAAAACCGCAATCACCACACTTAAGTCAGACTGGCTGAATGTCTGCAGGCCTTAGAACAAATGAGGTAATAACTGCTAAGGTAACTCATTCTTGCTTCAGGATTCCAAGATCTTGCTGGAAAAGGTTCAGCTCTGTCATAAGCTAAGGACACTCTAGCTATGCAGTTGAGACACTTGGTTTTGACATCTTTGGCTAACTGTGCCACTCTGGGGATGATGAACAACACACATGGGCAGCTCAGCACAACTATCAGTCTGTGTGTCTGTGAGATGTTTCAAGTTTAGGATATTGGGCTACAGGTGCGGTGGTGAACGCCTGTAATCCCAGTGGCTTGGGAGGCTGAGGCAGGAGGATTGAGAGTTCAAAGCCAGCCTCAGCAACTTAGCAAGGCTCTAAGCAATTCAGATCCTGTCACTGAATAAAATATGAAAACAGGCTGCGGATGTGGCTCAGTGATTAAGCAACGCTGTACCAAAAATAATATAATCCCCTGTACCAAAATAATAATAATAAATTTAGGATTTTTTTTTTTTTTTTTTTTTTGGTGGTACCGGGGATTGAACTCAGGGGCACTCGACCACTGGGCCACATCCCCAGCCCTTTTTTGTATTTTATTTAGAGACAGGGTCTCACTGAGTTGCTAAGTGCCTGGCCATTGCTGAGGCTGGCTTTGAACTCACGATCCTCCTGTCTCAGCCTCCCAAAGTGCTGGGATTACAGGCGTGCGCCACCGCGCCCAGCTAAATTTAGGATATTGAATAGGTTATTCTCCTAGATACCAAGAGGCAGAGCACTGGATGTCTACGTCTGTCATTGTCTTAATTCATCACCAATACTTCATGGCAGCTTGGTAGATCATAGGAAGCAATATGTTAAATTGGAAACAACAGAGACTTTGGAGTCAAACCTGGTTTTAAACTCTAGGTCAGCTGTTTCTAACTCTGCAAACTGTGTGAGTGACCAAATCTCTGTGCCTCTGCTTCCTTCTCTAAAACCTTCTGTTATAGGAACTTTCTGTTCCTTCTAGTGATTACATGATAACCCACTTACAAAATGATTCTTGTCCCCATGAATCGGGGCTCTGCTAGTTGAAAGGTTTTAGTGCCAAAGGAAAATGGTCCCACCAAGAGGCACAGTGATACTTAACACTGAATCTGGTGGTTGCGAGAACCACCAGTCATAGCTTCAGGAATCATTACGAAGTAAATGGGTAAAAACGAATGATAATAAGAAACGCAGACCTATCTGGAGTGATTGATGAAACTATCAAGGGAGAGTTAAGGTCACTGTTACCAAAAGAGGACTCAGAGAAATGGGGGCAGAAGATATCAGGGCTTTGCGCAGGGTCCAGCCTCATAACCCTGAAGAAAGGTTAATTGCTCTAGTAAAGCCGCCCAGGGCTCCGCCCCATTGGGAATGAGAGTTCAGGTTACTGTTCCAGGTAAACAGCCTGGACAGCTGTGCAGTTGGCCCAAGAAAAAAGTGGTGAAATGCACAGTAAGTTAAATGGTTATCAATTTATTTCTTTTCAACTGTAAATCCACCCTTCTCATTGCTTTGGTTATAGAGCTGGAGTCTAAACTTTTCTCCTTTGCCATGGGAGCAACGTTAAACCTTGTCAGTAGAGGGCGCTAGAGGGACATTGTAGGAGCAAGGGGCCTCTTCCTGTTTTCTGAGCGCATCTATTTCTGGTTGCCATGTGGTTGCCAGTGGCCCTAGGACACCAGGTGGTGCTAGCCAAACTGGCAAGTTTTATTGTCAGTGCTCATCCTATGTGCTCTGTCCGGTGCTTCCACCATTTAGTCTTAGCACGAGGAGTTTGGATCAGCTCTGGCCCACCATGCAGTGGACTGCACAGCCTCATAGCCTCATCCTCTCCTGGGAGATCTGCATCCCAGACTTATGAAAGAGGTGCCCATCAAAGTTTCTTCCTTGGCTACTCTTCCTCAACCCTAGCGTGTTCTTAAACAATGGTATACACTCTCTAGACATAGTGCTTCCTGTTGAACTTTCCCTATTCAAATTACTAGTTAGTTTCTGTCTCCTGCCTGGACCTTGACTAATGTAGTCCCAGAAGATAGATAGCTCTTGCCTGGGTGCGCATAACACAAATGGTGTTTGGGGGATTTGTTGGGCTTAAGTGCAGTGCTCCACTGCTTGTCAATGGGAAACAGGATGCTGGCGATCAACAGCACATAGTGGCATTACAATAAAGTTCTCACCTGTGGTTAATTGTGACCTATGGACACAGATTCTTTGGGATCCCAAGCAAATGCTTGACTTGACTGTTATGGCAGTGGTGATGATTGTGACATGGGGCAGATTTTCCAGAGAGTGCTAGAGTATTTACAGAGAGAAAATAATAAGGCCTGGACCTTTAATGCTCAGCTCAAGTCATGGTCTGAGAACCAAAAACTTTTTTGTAGGCCCCAAGAGGATTATTTCTTGTGGCCAAAGAGCCGATCTTGCTGAAATAATATACAAAATTTAATCATGTAGGTAGTTGAATCACAATAGTTAAATTCAGTGTTTCAAGTTTCTCACATTAAAATTTTGGATATTTAAAAGGAAAGAACAGGATTCAGAAACTTGCAGTATCTGATTAGATTCTGATAAAACTTACAACCTTGAAACCCCAGGTCACCCCTGATAGATGGGCTACCCTTCCCGCACAGAGGTTTCCATGTTCTGAGCAAAGCAACCTTGTTTCATTTTCCCCAGGCAAGAGCCAACGGGCTTGGAGGTCTCTCTGTTTTCTGGACAGGATGTTCTTTCCCGGGGCAGGAGCCAATAGGCTTAAAGTTCGCCCTGTTCCATGGGCAAAGAGCCAATGGCGTTGGGGTCGCTCTGGTGCACCCCCCACCAGAAATCCCTATATAGGGTCCCGGTCCTGAGACTCACAGATACAACTGCTCCTCGTCCCTGCTGAGAGAAGGAAGCCACGGCACCAGCCTTAGACCCACGGTTTCCAGCCCGATGGCAGCTACCCAGAAGACAGCTCCAGCCTCTAGCCCAACAGCAGCTTCCTTAGCCCACAGTTCCAGAGACCACAGCTGGCGCAACCAGGCACGCACCTTCTGTTCAGAGCTTGCACACTCCCCTCTCCCAGACTCCCCTCTCCCAGCACCTTTTGACCTCTGACCAGCCACAAAGTCTGGTGAATAAATCTCTTGGCTGCACGGTTGTCACCAGTGTGATTTTTGCCCTTCAACCCCAACCTTCCTTTGACAATGGGAGTCCCTCACCTCTAGTGTCTGAAGAGTCTAGCTTTCCTATGCATGAAAATCCCATAATAACCCCATTTGAGGCAGATGCATTGGATAGGAATGCTTGTTCTTCTAAAGATCCACCACAACCATCCCTTGTTACTCTTTCTTCTATAGCTGGAGTCAATTCTCAGCATGCTCTAGAGACATATAAACTATGACCTGGGAAGAATTAACAGACACTAAATGAATTGCAGGAAGTTGCTAATATATCAGGAAGAACCTGTGGAATATCTCTGTGAGTGGATTCCAAGAGTTAGGCCTACTGTGGATATTTTCTCCTTATGTTTTTTTACAAGGCTTTTTACTTTATGTACTTTGAAGCCACTCAGTGACTTACTATTTTTGTGGATTATAATTTTTAAAATATCCCTCTTTGTTTTTTCTCAGTGATAGCAGCAACAAAGAGTTTAAGCCACTATTAATATTATTATAATCAACTTTTTACCATTTTTTTCCTGGTATATTTTCACCCACTTAGTCTCAGCTTTTATGCACTATTTCATTTTAGGCTCTCTGTTGTAAATAGCCCAAAGCTTTACTTCCCTTCACGTAGCCTGGGTCATCGTCACTGATGTGTTGGGTTGATAGGCCATGTCTTGTTTTCTTATTTGTTTTGCTCCTTCCTGTCTCTGATCAGTTTTTTTTTTTTTTTTTTTTTTTTTTTTTTTTTTTTTGTGGTACCAGGGATTGAACTCAGGGGCACTCGACCACTGGGTCACATCCCCAGACCTTTTTTGTATTTTGTTTAGAGACAGGGTCTCACTGAGTTGCTAAGTGCCTCCCCATTGCTGAGGCTGGCTTTGAACTCGCGATCCTCCTGCCTCAGCCTCCCAAAGTGCTGGGATTACAGGCTTGCGCCACCGCGCCCGGCTCTGATCAGTTTTTTAAAAATAGTTATTTTTTAGTTGTAGGTGGACACAATACCTTTATTTTATTTTTATGTGGTACTGAGGAGCAAACCCAGTGCCTCACACATGCTAGGTGAGCACTATTCCTCTTAGCCACAACCCCAGCCCCTATGATAAGTTTTTGTTGTTGTTGTTGTTGTTTACTTTTATTCTTGTTCTTGTTTCCAACTCTTCTTGGTTTTTAAAACAATATCCTAAAAAAAAAAAAAAAAAAAAAAAAAAAAACCCTTACCTTTTTCTAGTAGTTAATCTTAAATTTTTGATATATATCTAAACATTTTTCTATGTTCAGAATGTATGGGTTCTTCCTGTATGAAGCAAGAATGTTTGCATGTTTTTGGTTCCTTCTTTCTGTATCCCATCCATTCCTCATATGCAGATAATCTCAGATAATCTCTCAAAATCTCAATTCTGGGGTTGTTTTCTATAACAAAGACTTTTTAGAGGATGTTTTACTGCCTTCTTGATTGTCATGGCTTTTTATATTTCAGGTCTTCCTTTTGGATTCATTTTTTTTTCCTTAATAAGAGAACATTATATAACAACATTTCAGAAGGTATCCCTAGGTGCCAAATTTCAGGTTCCTGTATGTTTGGATTATCTTCTTCTTGTTTGAATGCTACCTTGGCTGTCTGGTCTATGCTTAACTGAGATTTAGGTTAAAATCTTTCACTGTGTCTGTAGGTTTTTCTTTTCTTTTTGTAGTTGCAACAATTGTGATATTTATATCACAGCTCTCTTACTGACAAATATGTTTTTTAGGAGTTTTGGATCTTTGAGAATTGAACTTCTTGAAAAATTATTGTAATTCTTCCTGATGCTTTTTGTTTGAAATCTTTCCTTCCTTCCTTCTTTCTCTCTGTCTTCCACCCCCACCCCCCATACTGGGGATTGAACCCAGTATGTAGCTCTACCATTGAGCTACATCCCCAGCCCTTTTCATTTTTTGTTTTGAGACAGGGTCTGGCTGAGTTGTAAAGGCTGGCCTCAAACTTGAAATACTCCTGCCTCAGCCTCCTGAATTACTGAATTACTGGGGTTATAGGCATACACCATCATTAAAATCTTAATTGTTTGACATTTATAGAACCACCCAGTTTTCTCTCTTTTCCTTTTTTTTTTTTTTTTTTGGTACTGGGGCTTGAACCCAGGAGTGCATCCCTGGTCCTTTTCACTTTCATTTTGAGATATGGTCTTGCTAAGTTGCTGAGTCTGGCCTTGAACTTGTGATCCTCCTGAGTTCCTGGGATTATAGGCAAATGCCACCACACTTGGCTCATATCCTTAGGTTTAAATGTGGCTCTCAGAGATTGCATATAGTTGAATTTTTTAATAACAACCTTTTTTTTTTTTTGATACTGGGGATTGAACTCAGGGGCACTCGACCACTGGGCAACAACTCCAGCCCTTTTTTGTATTTTATTTAGAGACAGGGTCTCACTGAGTTGCTAAGTGCCTTGCCATTGTGGAGGCTAGCTTTGAACTTGCGAGCCTCCTGCCTCAGTCTCCCAAGTGCTGGGATTACAGGCTTGCGCCATCGCGCCCGACTAACGACCTTTTTTTTTTTTTTTTTTTTTTTTAATATTTATTTATTTGCTTTAGTTGTACACAACGCAATGCATTTATGTTTACGTGGTGTTGAGGATCGAACCCAGGCCGCGCATGTGGTAGGCGAGCGCTCTACCGCTGAGCCACGACCCCAGCCCCATGATCTTTGTTTTTGAAATGGATGTTTCAGTTAAATTTTCCCTAGCTTTTTATTTTGAAGAGTTTTAAATGTGCAGAAAATTTGCAAGAATAATAAACATCAATTGGATTCACCAATTATTTAACATTTTGCTATTCTCTCTATATACATGTATATACACAAATGCAGATGTATATGCACCTGTATTTTTATGAAGTGTATGAAAGTTGACTATCTTTTAAGAACATTGACATTCTCTTAACATAACATGCATTTTTGGCAGAAATACTGTATAGATAGATGATGTTGCTGTGTTCTTCTAAGTGTGATATATTAGGGGTGCATGATGAACTTGGTCCCATTGTTAATGACACTAAGTTTGATCACTTGGTTAAGGTGAGAATCTGTTAGATTTCTTCACATTCTGCTTCTCAACAACTTTTATCCAATATTTTATCATTTACTGGTGATTTTTACTGGCTGCAAAATCATATTCTATTTCTATCATTCCTTTCACACCAATTAGTTGGCATTCTGCCTTAAAAAAAAGTTTCCTTCCTTTTGTTGTTTGCCTTATCCCTTTTAAAAGGATGTTTTAGTATCAGTGTGGATTCATGAATCATTTTATTATGGTGTTACAGTTTATTCCTGCATTATTCATTTTGAAGTTTAAATGATCCACTTGGCTATTAAGAGCTCTTTCAGATCCCACATCCTTTTGACAGTTCCCACCATTGTTTGACCATTTCTTCACTCTCTGGCATAAGATCTTCTTTGTTACTTTCTTTCTTTTTCTTTTTTTTTTTTTTTTGGTCACCTTTTTGCCATGACCAAAATACCCAAGAAGAACAACTTAGAAGAGGAAAAGTTTATTTGGAGCTCATGGTTTCAGATGTCTTAGTTCTTAGATAGCTCTGGGCTCAAGATGAGGAAGGTCATGGAAGAGGGAAGCTGTTCAGCTCATGGCAGGGTCAGGAAGGAGGGAGGTGAAAGGGGCTGCAGAAAAAACAACCCTTCTAGGACATGTCCTCAGTGACATACCTCTTCCAGCCATAACCCACCTGCCTAAAGTCACTACCTAGTCCTTCCATTCAAACTAAGATGGAATGATTAGGTTACATATTTCACAGTCTGATCATTTCACCTCTGAACATTCCTGTATCAACACAGGAGATTTTGGGGGACACCTCATATCCAAACCATAACATTTCACTCCTGGACCCCAAAGCTTATTTCCATTTAATAAACCACATTTAGTTCATTTCTAAGAATCCCACAGTCTTAACGGTTTTAGCACTGACCAAGTCCAAAGTCTCCTTTGAGACCCAAGGCAAACTCATGGCTGTTTCAAAAATTCGAAGCAAATTACATATATACAACATGCAGTGGTGCAGAGTAAATATTCCCATTAAGAATAGGGGCATATACAGCCGGGCGTGGTGGCGCATGCCTGTAGTCCCAGCACTTGAGAGGCTGAGGCAGGAGGATCTCGAGTTCAAAGCCAGCCTCAGCAATGGCAAGGCACTTAGCAACTCAGTGAGACCCTGTCTCTAATAAAATACAAAAAAAGGGCTGGGGATGTGGCCCAGAGGTTGAGTGCCCCAGAGTTCAATCCCCGGTACCAAAAAAAAAAAAAAAAAAAAAAAAAAAAAAAAAAAAAAAAAAAAAAAAAAAAAAAAGGGGGCATGTAAAGAAAGGATGGAGATGCAAAAAGATTAAAACTTGGCTGGACAAATAGGTCTTGTATTTACATGTATCAGCATCTAGGACACATGGCTATGAGATGTTCTTTCCAAAGGGTTAGGCAGCTCCATCCCTGTGGTCTTGCCAGTTGCAGTGCACATGGGCTCCTTTTTAGCCTGGCTTTCTTTGCAGCTAGCAACTTTTCTTGGCAAATAGTCTATATTACTAGCATCTCTTAAGTCCTGGGTCTCCATTCCAGCTTCACGTTCACCTTCACAGCTTCATGCTTCTCCCTATCAGGGGCAGCCTGCAGAGACTCTAACCCTGATACTCTGGTTGGCCTCCCAGGTCTTCCTTTAAAATTTGGGTGGAAGCCTCCATGATCCCTTAGCTCCAACATCCTGCATTCCTACAGAACCAGTACCACATGGATGATGCCAAGGTATACTGCCAGCTCGTAAAAAACTTGGTCCCTCTCGAATCCTGGGCCTGCTGGAATCACAGCTACAGCAGCCACTGAGTGCCTGTGTGACTCAACAAGGCCAAAAAAACCTTCTTAGCCCCCTCCCAACCCCCTTGCAAGCAGGGAACCAACATGATCTCTTCCCAAAGGAATTTTCTCTTTTGAACCCTGGAGTCAGCAGTGGGTGTGGTCTTGCAAATTCCAGAGATTCTCTTGAGCATCTTTCTTATTATCTCTGTGCAAAGTACTTAGCATCTCTTTAGGAGCTATAATCTCTTCAAAAAACACAACTTCCTTGGTTCCAACTTTACCTGCACTTTTCTGGCCAAACTGCAAGTTTTTAAAATCCTTTAACTCTGTTTTCTGTTCCTTATTCTCACAGTAAAGTGGATAAAAGCTGCCAACAATATCCATGCCACTAAATTTTTGTGCTGCCTTGATATTTTCTTTACCAGGTTAATTATTCCATTCTTTTAACATACAGCCTCCCATGAAGTCTTAGGACATGGCCAAATCATAGCTAAGTTCTTTGCCAGACTATAACATGAGTGGCCGCTAGTCCATTTCCAGAGGAATTCTCATTTTGCTGTGAAACCTTATAAGCATAGTCCACATTCCTGTAAACATTCGGATCTTCTGAGCTCCCACCAAATCACCCCTTAAGCTCTGCTTACAACATTCTAAAGGTTTGCTGGCTTGGATCTCTTGTTGATCCATGTTGCAAAGAAAAGACCACCGAATCCAATTTTAAATCAAATTAAAGCAAGCTTATATTGTGTACAGAAAGAAGGCTGGCCAGCGACTATCTCTCCCAAAACACCGAGCTAGAGATCAGTACCACCCTCTGGGAAGACAATGTTATTATAGCACAGAAAGTTACCAAAAAAAAAAAAAAAAAAAAAAAAAAAAAAAGGGTGGGGATGTCTTGGGAACTTACAGCTAACAGGGTTCTGGCAAATGTGATACAAAGGCAGATAGTAGACTAATGATCTACATGGCTTAACATTTCAAGGTAGGGAGTAAATCAAGATTCCTGTTGGAATTTATGAGGTGCCACTGAGGCTTTAGGGAAGGTTGTTATCTGGTCAAGGAGAGCCAGGCATGTGTGAGTTCAGAGCATGGCAGGAATTCCAAACAAGATTAGCCCTCAGAGTATGATCAGGCCAAATAAATATCTTAGTAAAACAGAAATGATTTTTTTTTTTTTAAACTTATGGCTCCCAATCTTAGGATAGAATTAGGTTGGGTTCATCACTCCAAACTTTTCAAAATTTGGAGCCAAATCCCCCAAATCTTCTGAGCCACATGGTCAAATTAGTCACAGAAATGATCCCACTTCTTGGTACCAATTTCTGCTTTAGTGAACTTTTCCATTGCTATGATCAAAATAACTGACCAGAACAACATAGAGCAGGAAAAGCATTTGGGGCTGAGGGTTTTGTAGTTTTCAGTCCATAGATGTTCAACTCCATTGCTCTGGGCACAAGGTGAGGCAGGACATCATGGAGGAAGAACACAGCAGAGGGAAGCTGCTCAGCTCATGGAGGGGTCAGAAAGCAGAGAGAAAGGAACGAAGGGGTCCTCAGGAAGATTAACTGCTCTTCCAGTCTCGGCCTAACTCTGGCATACCCCAGTGACTCACCTCCTCTAGTCAGTTCCCCACCTGCCTAAAGATACCACCTAGTCAGTTCATTCAAACTAGGATGAAGTTAGGTTACTAGCTTTCATAATCCAATCACATCTGAATCAGCTGCATCAACACAGGAATTTGGGAGGGCACTTTATATCCAAACTATAATACCCTGTGCTAGTCCTATGATAGGTCCATTTCACCTTTGCAGTGGAGAACAGTATTCAGAAATGAAGATCCTGATGTGAAGTGCACTCCTTGGTAGAGATTAAATTGCTTCTAGGCATTTTTCTGAGGAAAGAACTAAGTGATATAATGAATCTTGAGTTTATTCTGACAATGCTTCTAACTCCATTCTTATACCTGAAGGGAAAGCTAGAAAGCAGGAGGCTGGACTGGCAAACAAGAAATGGAAGAGAGAGTTTATTTGTCATAGCTGACAAATAAAGGTCATCTCTCCTTAGAGTGGAGGGAGACCACACAGACTTGGAGTTCCAGACTTTTAGTGGGAGGCTCAGGGATTAGAGCTGGGTGGGTCCTAAAGTGGGTGATCAAGGGTGGAGTTGGTACGCCCTAGGCCATAAAAGAAGGCAAAGAATGCAAGCAGTTAAGAGTGGGGCTGGTATGAGTGGGTGGTGAGCTTTTCTCAGAAAAGCCCTTGGGCAGGAAAGCCTTAAAAGCATAAAATAAATTGTTAGGTTTAAATCCAAATCAAATGATGATCACAACTGAAATATACACAGGAGGAGGTAGTCACTTAAGATGGCCACCCAGATGCTAAGCGAGGACCTTAAAATACCATTTGCTCTTTTTTATCCTGACAACATTCAATATTTATGGCTTTCTTTTTCCACAATGGAAAATTCAGTTCTCAATCATATATTTTCTCAATCCTTTAATACATTCAAAATATTTCATGATTGCTTCATCAACAACAAATTTATGAAGTAAAGTTTAAGATTTCTTTGCAGTTTGCTTTTTGTCCTTAAAGTGCATTACACTGAAGGTGTATTGTCAGAGTACTGTGTTCAAAAGTTATTTAGATGAATTCTTTTCCTTCTGTGTAATTACGTATCAATGTGATGCACAGCCTTGTTCTTTTATTTCTGTTTCCATTTGATTTTAGGGGTTTCTGAATTTTTGTTTTCAACTTATTTCTTTTTTTTTTTTTTTTTTTTTTTTTTTTTTTTGAGTACTGGGGATTGAACTCAGGGGCACTCGACCACTGGATCACATCCCCAGCCCTTTTTTTGTATTTTATTAGAGACAGGGTCTCACTGAGTTACTAAGTGCCTCGCCATTGCTGAGGCTGGCTTTGAACTCGCGATCCTCCTGCCTCAGCCTCCCAAAGTGCTGGGATTACAGGCGTGCGCCACCGCGCCCGGCTTCAACTTATTTCTTTAATACAAAAATATTAAAATTGTTCAAGAGTTAAAACTACTTAAAAAGGTATGCTCAAAAGTCTCATTCCAGCTGGGTGTGGTGGTGCACACTTGTAATCCCAGAGGCTGGGGAGGCTGAGGCAGGAAGATCTCGAGTTCAAAGCCAGCCTCAGCAACAGTGAGGCACTAAGCAACTCAGTGAGATCCTGTCTCTAAATAAAATATGAAATAGGGCAGGGGATGTGGCTCAGTGGTCAAGTGCCCCTTAGTTCAATCCCCAGTACAAAAAAAAGGTCTCATTTCATTTTCTGTCTCCTCTACCCCATAGATATCAACCCCTTTTATTCCCATAGGTATATAATTTTATTTAATTTATCCTTTCTCTATTATTTTGCAAAAATAAACCTCTAAATATTCCTCTTTCTCCTCTTTCAAAAAGAATTTTGTACCTTGCTTCTTCACTTAAAAGTATAGTCTCAAAACCACTTGTATCAACTACTACAGCTTTTCCTCAGTCTCCTGTATATATTTCAATTATGATCATCATTTGATTTGGATTTAAATCTAACTGTTAGATAAATTTGGGCCAACAGGCCATACCCCCCAGGTGCCTCAGGTTATCCGGTTAGCCTGAGCTTTAACTTCCTGGAAGTGCCCATCTCTCGAGAATTCACCTTTGGTGGGCTCTGAGTCCCCGCCCTTTCTGATCCTGGGAATACTAGCTTGTCAAGGGACTTCACCCCAAGGAGGGCTCTCCCTTTCTGAGCCAATCCCTAGCTTACAAGCCCCACTTCCACCCCTCTGTAACCAGAGTCGCTTCTTAAACCCCCACCAGGCCAGAACTCCTCCCTTTTCCCCCTTCTGCGCTGCCTTCTTCTCTCCAGTTCCCCCTTCTCCCCTTCCCCTTCCCCCTTCCCCTTCTTGCCGCCCTTCCCTTTTTCCCCTTTGCTGCAGCCTTCACCTTCTCACTGGCTTCCCCTTCTTCCCTTCCCCCTTTTCCCTTCTCCCCTCTCCCTTTCCCCCTTTCCCCCCTTTTCCCCCCTTTTCCTTCGTTGCCCCCTCTTCTCCCTTCCCCTTCTTGCCGGCCTCCCTTTCCTTCCCTTCACTCTCTGAAGGGCAAAAAAACAACAAAACAAAACAAAAACAAAAACCCACTCTGGAAAGCACCATGTAGTAAAAGGGGTTTATTAACCGGCCCGCCCCTAATGGCTGGTGGGGACCAAAGGAGCACATGGAGGGAAAGGGAGCAAAGCGAAGGGAAGGAAAACCAGCGGGGAGGAGACTGCGCGGATGTGGCAAAGAAGGAAAAAAAAGGGATGAGTTCCTGCCTGGTGGGGGCTTAAGTAGGCTCCGGTGGTCCAGAGGACCCCTGACTCCATAGGCTGCCAGGGTCAGAAGTGAGACTTATACGCTTGGGATTGGATCACAAAGGGAGAGCCCGCCCCGGGGTGAATTCCTGCCAGAGGCAAGTATTCCTGCAAGAGGTGAGTATTCCCAGGATAAAGGGTGGGAACTCGGAGCCCACCAAAGGTGGATTCTCGCAAGAGATGGGCACCTGGGTCATGGCCAATTTAAAGGCACCTGGGGGTATGGCCTGCCGGCCTGAATTTTATCTAACACTCCCCTTCCCTCCACATGTCCCTTTGGTCCCCACCCACCATTAGGGGACATTTAATAAAACCCTTTGCTATACAGCGGTTTCTGGTGTGGGTTTTTGCCCTTCACTAACAACTTATTTTATGCTTTGTACTTAACCTTGTCTTGTACTCTTTCTACTTTCTTTCAGTTTTCAATTATTTTTTTGTTTTGTTTTTGGGATTATGTTTTTCCTCTGTTCTTCTAGATATTCTACATTCTTTTCCTATTCCTTTTGGATGCTATCCTAGAAATTACAACATGTGTCAAACTTTAAAATGAATTTGGAACTTTAACATTCTCCTGGGAAATGAATTGAACCGGGAATAGTTTCCACCATTTTCCAATTTCTTCTTTTTTTAAATTTTATTTTATTGGTGGTTTATAATAATACATAACAGTGGGATTTGTTATAATGTATTCATATGTGACACAATAAAACAGTTTAATTTGATTAATTTTATTCCCCAGTATCTCCCTTTTCCATCCCCTCCCTTCCCTTTTCCAATTTATATGTGATCATCATTTATTTTATTTCTATATTTCAAACCCACACAATCTTTTTCATGCACTCAGTATTTATTTAGATAAACTCACAATTTTTTTTCACACCTCTTATCTTCCACTTTGGACCATTTTTACTTCTATCTGAGTTGCCTCTAATAAATTGTCATTTATTTGGAAAACAAAATGTCTTCATCTCACCTATAAATATTCTAGAAATATTTTCACTGGAGATAAATTCTAAGTTGACAATAATCTTCAATGCATTAAAAGATCAATTCACTGTTTTCTGTCAGTCTGATACTGCTTTAAAGAAAATCTGTTTGTTTTTCTGACTTAAATTAGGAGTATTTTCCTTGCCTTTGGTTTCCAGCAGGTTCCCAGTGCTGTATTTAGGTCTTAATTTTGTTTATCTTAATTGGATTTCATTGAGCTCTGTAATCCTATAGTTATGGAAAACTCTCAGCCATTATCCCTGTGGTCTCTGTCCCCAAATGAATGCCTTTGACCTTTCCTCTGCACTTTCTACCTCTCACTGGATCTTTAAAAAAATTTTTTTTATCTTTATTTAAACTGAAAAATAAGAATCCTTTTACAGTCAGAATCTGGCATGCATGTGTGTGTGTACACACGTACCTGTTAATGCTTTTCTCTCTCATGGTAATTTTTTATTGCTGTTGTTTGATACTAGGGATTGAGACCAGGGGTGCTTTATCATTGAGCTACATCCCCAAATTTTTTTGTTTTTATTTACTTATTTGTTTAAAGACAAGCTCTTGCTAAGTTGCTTAGGGTCTTGCTAAGTTGCTGAGGATGACCTAGAACTTGTGATCCTTCTGTCTCAGCCTCCTGAATCACTGGGATTAGTCATGTACCACCATTCCCAGCTGATAATTTTTTTTTTAAATAATTTTTAATGTGTACAACTCACATACAACTGTTTGTATATAAAGTATATTCGTACAATTCAGGTCTTCAATCATGCATTTAGGAAAATGATATCAGTCTCATTCAACCACCTTTTCTTTTTTTTTTTTTCTTTTCTCCCCCTCCCTCCCCCCTTGCTCCGCCCCTTACCCTCCCTTCCCTTTGACCATTCTAGTGTTCCTCTAGTCCTCCTATGTACCCCCCCATCCAACAATACTATGAACTAGCCTCCTTATATCAGAGAAAACATTTGGTACTTGGATTTTCGAGACTGACTAACTTCACTTAGCATTATGTCTTCCAACTTCATCCATTTACCTGCAAATGCCATTAATTTGTTTTCTTTTATTGCTGAGTAAAATTCCATTGTGTGTATATACCACATTTTCTTAATCCACTCATTTACTGAGGGACATCTAGGTTGGTTCCACAACCTAGCTATTGTGAATTGCGCAGCTACAAATATTGAGATAGCTGTGTCACTGTAATATGCTGTTTTTAAGTCCTTTGGGAATAGACCCAGGAGTGGGATGGCTGGGTCATAGGGTGGTTCCATTCCCAGTTTTCCAAGAAATCTCCATACTGCTTTCCATAACGGTTGCACCATTTTGCAGTCCCACCAGCAATGTATGAGTGTGCCTTTTTCCCCACATCCTCTCCAACATTTATTGTTGCTTGTGTTCTTTTTTTTTTTTGGTACCAGGGATTGAACTCAGGGGCACTCGACCACTGGGCCACATCCCCAGCCCTTTTTTGTATTTTATTAGAGACAGGGTCTCACTGAGTTGCTAAGTGCCTCGCCATTGCTGAGGCTGGCTTTGAACTCGCGATCCTCCTGCCTCAGCCTCCCAAAGTGCTGGGATTACAGGCGTGCGCCACCGCGCCCGGCTGCTAGTGTTCTTGATAGCTGCCATTCTGACTGGAGTGAAGTGAAATTTTAGAGTAGTTTTGATTTGCATTTCTCTAATTGCCAGCGATGTTGAACATTTTTTCATGTATTTGTTAATTAATCGTGTATCTTCTTCTGAGAGGTGTCTTCTCAATTCCTTAGCTCATTTATTGATTGGGTTATTTGTTTTTTTGGTGTAAAGTTTTTTGAGTTCTTTATATATTCTAGAAATTAGTGCTCTGTCTGATGTGCACGTACTAAATATTTGTTCCCAATTAGTTGGCTCTCTATTCACCTCACTGATTGTTTCTTTTGCTGAGAAGAAGCTTTTTAGTTTAACTCTATCCCATTCATTAATTCTTGGTAGTAATTCTTGCGCTACAGGATTCTTATTAAGGAACTTGGGGCCTAATCCGACATGTTGGAAATTGGAGCTTACTTTTTCTTCTATTAGGCATATTGTCTCTGGTCTAATTCCTAGGTCCTTGATCCACTTTGAATTGAGTTTTGTGCATGGTGAGAGATAAGGATTTAATTTCAATTTGTTGCATATGGATTTCCAGTTTTCCCAACACCATTTGTTGAAGAGGCTATCCTTTCTCCACTGTACATTTTTGGCGCCTTTGTCTAATATAAGATAGCTGAAATTATATGTATTAGTCTCTATGTCCTCAATTCTGTACCATTGGTCCACCAGTCTGTTTTGGTGCCAATACCATGCTGTTTTTGTTACTATTGCTCTATAGTATAATTTAAGGTCCAGTATGGTGATGCCCCCTGCTTCACTTTTCTTGCTCAGGATTACTTTGGCTATTCTGGGTCTCTTAAAAATATGGAACGCTTCATGAATTTGCATGTCATCCTTGCGCAGGGGCCATGGTAATCTTCTCTGTATCGTTCCAATTTTAGTATATGTGCTGCGAAGCGAGCACGATAATTTGTTTTTAATGTACATTCATGATTGATTGATGACTATTGCCTTGGAAGTATTTCTAAGAACAGTGGAAAACTAGAATAAAGTTCCAGACTTCCAGAGAGTATTTGAGTTTGCTTTTATTGGGCATCTGAGGGTAATATTAGTTCAAAACCACCCTAATTCTATTTCAGAGTTTGAGTTCTGGGACTATCTTCGATGCAACATCTCATAGAAGGCCTGGATTCATCTGGTTCATCCTCATCTTTGGTCCCTTAGCTTTTTGAGAAAAGAATCTCCTCTAAGACTCCTTGTTTTGTTCGATCTTTGACATATATCTTTTTTACAGCAAAGTAAAAGTCATCCACATGCAATTTCAAGACTAGTAGAAACAAAAAATCTTCAGACAAAAGTGGCTTCTGTGCCCACTTACTTCTAGAGTTCTTTTTGTTTTAGTTAACTTCTAATTATGTTGTTATTATTCTAAATATGTTGTTATTAGCTCCTCTAACTTTTAAATATTTGATTGTTTGATTGGAACTGGGGACTGAGCCCAGGAACACTCTATCACTGAGCTACAGAGCTATATCCCTGGTACTTTTAATCTTTTGTTGTTGTTGTTGATTTTGAGGGTTCTTGCTAAGTTGCAGAGGCTGGCCTGGAATTTGCAATCCTCCTGCCTCAGCCTCCAAAGTAGCTGGACTACAGGTATGCACTGTCACACCTGACTTTTTCTTTCTTTTTTATTGGTGCATTAAAATTACACATGATAGTGAGTAACTCTTCTTTTAAAAGGGTATGTCATTTGTAATACTTTAATCAGAAATTTGAGGTTTGCTTTTGTTCATTTTATTTTCACAAAGGCTTGTCCATATATCCTTAAACCATTATTACAAAGATTCTGAAGTTTCAAGATTTCCTCTAACATTTATTTCTGCCAGCTTTCTGGCTTTGGAGAGTTCATATTCTTCAGTTTTTGGTCTGTTCCTATCAATTTCTTACATACCAGTGCTATGTGTGTATATTATGTACATAAGATGAGAGAAGGAAGCTATTCTGCACCAGGCAACAGACTAACTGCTTTATAATTTGTCTTTACAAAAACCCCAGGAAATGGTAGAGTTGGTGGAGGCTATTGTTTTCCCCTTTTATGTAAGAGGAAAATGAGTTTCAGTAACTTCACCAAGGTCATAAAACCAGCAGGTGGCCAAGCCATAGCCTCAAGCAAAAGTCTGACACCACAGCCTGGGCTCTTAAATGCTGTGTCCCCTGCAGTCCCCATTTACAGAGATTTAGTAAGTTCCTGTAATTAAAGCGGTTAGAGATGTAAGCACTTAGAACTTGATTTTGATTCAATATGCACAGAAATAATAATTTGGACTCAATATGCACAGATATGCATAAAATAGTCATGGCATCTCTAGTCAAAGCCATGATTCCAGCAACTTCTCCATCTGTGTGTGTACACAGATCTGCACTTCTCTCAGGACAGCCTGGTCACAGGCAAAACCTCAAAATGGCAGGGCAAAACCACTGCCATTTCTTTTTTTTTTGGGGGGGGGGGAGGGGAGAGGAGGCCACCTGGGATTGAACTTGACGCACTGGACCATTGAGCCATAGCTCCAGCCCCATTTTGTATTTTATTCAGAGACAGGGTCTCACTGAGTTGCTTAGTGCCTCACTTTTGCTGAGGCTGGCTTTGAACTGTCAATGCCACAGCCTCTTGAACCGCTGGGATTCCAGGTGTGCGCACTGTGCCGTGCCTGGTGCCACTGCCATTTCTTTTCCTGCTTCTTCCCATCTCTAAACATTTAGAGCAGAAGGTAGCAATAGGCTCATTTACAAAGTCTACCATCCTATTGCACTCTTGGCTTAACAGATATATCTATATTTTTTAAATATAAAAAACAAGGACAGATTTTCTTTGGGGCTTTGGTTATTTCTGTGGGTTTTGTGTGAAGTTATTCATTGTAGTGGGTAAGATTGTGGGCTTTAGGACCAGACTGCCTCAGTTGGTTCAGATTCTGACTGCCACTATTGGCTACACGACCTTGGGCAAATTATTTGACCTCTATGTGCCTCAGTTATATCACTTGAAAAAATGAACTCTATTAACATTCATTTCATAGTGTTGTTATAAGGACTATATAAGGAACAAGTATAAGGGAGTTAGAACAGTGTTTGACATGTAGGTAGAAACTTGAATATTTAATCGTAGTAATTGATATTTTAATTATTTATTTCTGAGTAGTTTCTAACCTCAGGTTATTTTTTTTTTTTTTTTTTTTTTTCCCAGAACCAAGAATTTTTTTGGTGCTAAAATTTCCAAGTGAAAAAAAAAATTTTTAAGTGGTTAGTATATTCATTATTATTATTTACTTATTCCCAGTTTGAGAGTATATTTTAAGCAGAACATAACTAAAATTTCAAAGCTATAAGTGTTAAAAGGATTTCAGTAATCTAATATATGAACAGATTTTGTTTCAGAAACAATTGAAAGTCTATTTTCATAAGAAGAGAGAATTATCCAGTATACTATAGTGATGCAACCACATCAATGTTCATAGTAGTAGATCAATTCACAATAGCTAAGCTATAGAATCCGCCTAGGTGCTCTTCAATGTAGATGAATGAATAAAGAAAATGTGGTACATATACACAATGGGATATTACTTAGCCATAAAGAATGAAATTCTGGCATTTGTTGGGAAATGGATGGAAATGGATATCATGCTAAGTGAAATAAGCCAATTCCAAAAAACCAAAGAGGCCAAATGTTCTCTCTGATACTCAGATGCTGACTCACAATGGACTCAGTTGGGGGTGTGGCTGTGTCAGTGGAGGTTCACTGGATTGGACAGGGGGGGAATGGGGGGAAGGCAAGGGGGATGGGAATGGGAAAGACAGTAGAACATAACTTTCCTGTGTTCATATATGAATGCACAACAAATGTAACTCCACATCAGATATAAACACAAGAATGGGGAGTTATACTCCATGTATATATAATATGTCAAAATACATTCTACTGTCATGTATAACTAAAAAGAACAAATAAGAAAATATTAAAAAAAGAATATAGAATTATCTGTACACTTGTAGACCTCTATTAAATCATCCTTGCTAATGTGAATTTTCTAAACTCTACACTTATAACTGAAAGTCTAAATGTAGAATATTAGAAATACTCTATTAGGGTCTGGAATATTAATCAAAAAATTTTTTTTAGTTGTAGATGGACACAATAACTTTATTTTATTTTTTTTTTTTTTATTTTTTTGTGGTGCTGAGGATCAAACCTAGTGCCTCCACGTGTGAGGCAAGCGCTCTACCACTGAGCTACAGTGCCAGCCCCATAGGGTCTGAAATATTCTGAAAAATAAAAAATTTTCTATAGTTTCTCTAGATACATGTATTTGGGATTTACATTTTTTTTTTAGAAAAATGTTTGTTTGATTTGTTTTGAAATCCTGCTTTGTAGTTAGTGGTTCTTCTGATCTCTGCTGAGAGTAATATTTCCTAGTCAATTATCCTTTTCCTCTCATAATTACTGATCTCTTAGAATTCCTGAGAGTTGAGTTTTGGTTTAAGATTAGAATGCTCTTTGTAGGAGCTCGAGGAACCCATAACAGAGCAAGCAAGATGTGTCCCCTCCCACTGGCTTGGCACCAGCAGAAACAGGGACTGTCAAGTTGAGATACTTGAGTGAAAAGATGATAAAAACTAATGATTCTATTAAGCTTGCTCTTGCTTATTTTTAAACCACAATATTCATTTGGCTTCAATCAGTACAGTGACTTCCGTTTTCCTGCTGGCAGCCTGAGGAGCCCACCAAATATCAACCCATAGGCCCAAAGAAGCAACCCCAAATCAGATTTTCCACAGAGGTAAGGACACCCTCCCGACCCTCATTGGTCAGGGACAGGCTGCTCTCTCACAGGGCAGCTCTTCAGAAGCTGTGTTACTATAGCTTATAAGAGATGACACTGCACCCAGGGTGCTGTGTATGTGTTCTCAGGCTTCTAGGAGAATTTCCCTCTCTACCCTCTACCTATGGAAGTTGCTAGGCAGCCAGGAGATGAAAGTGTTGGAGGATGTGACCGTTTTCTTGCAACTCTTTGTCTGTTTCTTCCTATACAGAGCAAAGCAGCTTTCCTGTGGGGATTTATCTTCAAAAGCAAAGCATTCTTGTCTTTGCTTCTCTGCCTGCATTATTAGTAGTAATGGAGTGGCCCAGTTTTCTAAGGCTACAAAATCAAGGGAGCACAACCCCTGCATTTAACTGCCTCTGTCGCACCTCCTGCCTTGAATGCCTCCCCCGGCCCTTGAAGGCCTTTGAAGGTTGCTCAGTGCAGGGTCGGTACTGCACTGGTGGAAGGAGTTGCTTTGTTGCCACATTTCTCTTGCACAACTCTCCCTTCATTCCCACGTGGACACCGTTCTTTGTATAAGTGTGACACCCTTGGTCTGCTGTCAGCTGGGTCTGTCTTTTGAGCTGTTGATCTGGTTGTGGTGACAGGTTTGTTCTTACTCACCTACTCTTTATCTAGCAATCACTAGAGTATGTCTGAAAAACAACTTGTTAATTTAGGAGGAAGAACCTTAGCTGAGTTTGGCTCTCCTGTTTTTTATTTTTTAACCTGCCAAAATCTTATTATTTAAAGATGAATTTAAAAGCTATGTCTTCTTTTAATCCTTTGTTTTAATTTCCCATTATATTATGTTCTGCATTTCAAGGAACTCATTGCAAACTGTTTTTGGAGCAATTAATGAGCATGTTTTATCTTGTTTGGTTTTGTATGTATCTTTGGTGAAACAAACTGAATTCTTTTTATAATGTAGTCACTTAATAGTGGTTGCATAAGGGAAGCATTGTTATTTATTTAGCAGGCTAACCAGCTGCTAGACAAAGTGGTGTATTTCCATTTATTTCCTTGTTAAGGGAGTGTGTGTGCATGTAGGAAACTTCATTGTGTTTTGATATGTGATATGCAGTGCTCTTCCTAGGTGTCTCAGAGCTGCCAGCATTCACTTCTGCAACTCTCCCTTTTTATTGTCCCATAGCTTACCCTCTTTTGATGGACTTTTTTGTTGTTGTTGTTAGATTGTAAATACCTACTGACTGTGTGTTATCTGTAGAAGGGCCAGATGTTCTAGGTTGCTTTGGGACTGTATTAGTTTTCTGTTATTATAACAAAATACCTAAGGCAAATTCACTTTATGAAGCTCACAGTTCTGGAGATTCAAAAGCACGGCACTGGCTCAGTTCAACTTTGCTGTGGTGAAGACTTCATAGCAAATGTCAGCAGTGCATGTGAGAGGAAGAGATCACATTGCCAAGCTGGAAGCCAGAGGTGATTCACAGGTTGGGTTCACTCTTAAACAATCTCTCTCTCTCTCTCTCTCTCTCTCTCTCTCTCTCTTTCTCTCTCTCTTAGGAACTCAGGGATTCCATAAAAGTTCCTTAATCTCTTCTGAGGGCAGCTCCCCCAGTGACTCAAGGACCAGCCACTAGGCTCCACCTCTTAAGACCCTACCTTCTCTCAGCACTGCCACATTAGGACTAATGTTCCCAGCACATGAACCCTTGTGGGACATACTCAAACCATATCCAAATCATACCATTTAATGGACAGCAGAATAATTAAGAATCTGGAACAAGATCATGAATATACATTTTTGTCCATCACAGGTGAATAGGGCCCGTTTCTGATCTTTCCTCCTGATAGGTGCAGAAAAGGCTGTATTAGCCAGATTAATAGCTACATATTACATTCTAGAGCCTATATTTATATTCTATAGTAAAGATACCACACCTGACACAATAACTTCAATAAGGACTACAACTTGATTAAGTTTGTGCTGCTCCACTGCCGTCTACTATGATTTATCAGGTATTTGTAGGAGCCATACAGGTAAGTTCAGTGAGAATCTGCACAGGGCTAGGTATCATTACTCTTGCATCGCTGAAATCTGAGAGTGGCTCTAATCTCTCTCATTGCTCCCTGGAAAGCGATATTGTTTATTAATTTATTCTTTTGGTTAAAGTGTGGCAGTTTCAAGGGCTTCCACTTGGCCTTTCCTATTATAATTCTTTCAGTGGCTAAGGAAACAATGTTCAATGTGAGTGTTTTGCAAATTAGCATGTACATTCCATTTACACTTTAGGAACTAGAGGAATGACCATTAGATCCGTGGACCCAAAGGTACTACTGTTACCTGACACCATGTAACTCTGCTATGAGGAAAGTTCAGGATCTGAGTATCAGTGGCAATGGGGACCCTGTGCATAATTGCCCTTTCAAGATCTGGGTAGTCCACTTCCTCCAGGATATGGTTATCTGAATAAATTACCAAGGACCTTTTTCATGAAGCTCTAGGATAATCACTACTATATAAAGTTGTGGTGGTATTGAAGTTTCCTGATTTTTATCTTTATATTAACATTTTTAATTTTTATATAACTTTGAACTTACAGAAAAGTTGCAAGAAAAATTCAAAAAAATTCTTGGATAATTTTTACCCAGGTCCCCCAAATGGTAACATTATCCTGTACTTGCTCTATCCTTTTCTCTGTAGCTAGATAAGGGGGTATGTATCACACACATTTTTCCCCCTGAGCTATATAATATTATTATAGATGTGATTCACCTTTAGTTCTAAACACTTTAGTATATGTTTTCTAAAAGCAAAGAGTTCTCTTAAATACCCACATTACAATTATCAAATCATGAAACTAAAATTTATGCAATTCTATTATGTGAACTACAGACCATATTCAGATTTTACCAATAGTCCCCAGAATACCTTTTATAAAAGAATATCCAAGATTATGCATTACATTAAGTTGTCTACTCTTTTTGAGTTTGTTAATCTACAGAAATTTCTGAGTCTTTGTATTTATGAAGTTGACATTTTTGAAGAGTACAGAACAATTTTTTTATACATGACAGTAGAATGTATTTTGACATATTATACATATATGGTCTCCCTATTCTTCTGGTTGTACATGATGTGGAATTATGTTAGTTGTGTATTCATATGTGAACATACATGAACATAGGAAATAATGTCTGATTCATTCTACTAACTTTCCTACTCCAATCGCCCTCTCTTCCCTTCACTCCCCTTTGCCTAATTTAAAGTACTTCTGTTTTTTCCCTACCCCCATCCCCATTGTGAGTTAGCATCCGCATATCAGAGAACATTCAGCCTATGGTTTTTTGGGGATTGGCTTATTTCACTTAGCATGATAGTCTCCATTTCTATCCATTTACCAGTAAATGTCATAATTAAATTTTTCTTAATGGCTGAGTAATATTCCATTATGTATATATACCACATATTTATCCATTCATCTATTGAAGGGCATCTAGGTGGTTCCATAGTTTAGCTATTGTGAATTGAACTGCTATAAACATTGATGTGGCAGCATTGCTACAGTATGCTGATTTTAAGTTCTTTGGGTATAGACCAAGGAGTGGGAAAACTGGGTAAATGGTGGTTCCACTCCAAGTTTTCTGAGGAATCTCCATACTGCTTTCCAGAGTGCAGACCAATTATTTTGTAAAGTGTCTCCAATATGGGTTTGTTTGTCTTACAATCAGATGTAGGAAATGGATATTTTTAGAATTACCACTGAAGCAATATTGTATTCTTGTCAGTCCATCATAGCAAGAGGCACAGATTAGTCCCACTACTGCAAATGCTAAGTTTGACAATTTGGGTAAGGTTGTTCTTGTCAGTTTTCTTCACAGTAAAATTAGTATCTTTTTTTTTTTTTTTTTTTTTTTTTTTTTTTTTGTGGTACCGGGGATTGAACTCAGGGGCACTTGACCACTGGGCCACATCCCCAGCCCTTTTTTGTATTTTTTTATTAGAGACAGGGTCTCACTGAGTTGCTAAGTGCCTCACCATTGCTGAGGCTGGCTTTGAACTCGCGATCCTCCTGCCTCAGCCTCCCAAAGTGCTGGGATTACAGGCTTGCGCCACCGCGCCCGGCTTAAAATTAGTATCTTATACTCTGTAATTAGTAAGAGTTTTGTGAGGGTGATACTTGAGATTATGGGAATGCTATATTCTCTTTCTTATCAAACTTTCATTATTATTTTAGCAATCATTGATTATTCTTGCCTGAAACTTTTTTTTTTTAAAGTTCTGGTGAAGATGCTTATTAAATAGTTATGTCTAAGTTCATTATTCCTTCAATAGTTATTCATTGGCTTTCTACTGTAAGAAAGAGCTGTTTCTTCTCCTTTATTGTATCGGTGTAGCTCTATGAATTTTTACTTATTTAATATGTTGTAATCCTTTACTATTATTATTCTGTTGTTCAAATTGTCTGATTTATCTGTCTTCTCTTTCAATCAGTGAATTCTGGATCTGAGAACTTACTCAGGCCTAGAAATTAGGAAAAGGATCATACGTTTCTATTAGCGAAGCTGATCTCAATTTTCTGCCTATCTGTTCTTAAACTATTAATAATATTAAGCAATACCCCTTGGATATCTGTCTTGCCTCTAGGAATATCAGGTCCTGTGGATCCCTGTAGATCTGTCAACCTTGGCTACCATTCTGACTTTCCTGTCCTGTTTTAGCAATCATGGCCACTTAACTTCTGGCAACTACATGCTAATATGAGGCCTCTGGTATTTTTGCATTTTATGATCCCCATAGCTAGTGATCAACTCACTGCTGAAACAGCACCCTTTGTCTATAAAGGTCAGTTTACAGAAGACAGACATTTCTAAGCTTCTCTATGATGCTGGTAAAACCTTTTCACCAACACATTTAATATTGTTTTGAGAGGCTGGGGTTGTGGCTCAGTGGTAGAGCGCTCGCCTAGCATGTGCGTGGACCAGGTTCGATCCTCAGCACCACGTCAAAATAAGCGCATTGTGTACAACTAAAACAAATAAATAAATATTTTCAAAAAAATATTGTTTTGATAACCAGAATGTTCTCTAGGCTCTTCCAAGGAATATAGTCAGTTAATGGTTTTTCCAGTACAAAGGATTCTAATAAGTCCATTCTAGCATGTCCATTTCTGTGAGCCCTTTAATCCTTCGTTCACAGTCTGTCATGGTAGTTCTGCTAGCTTTTTTTCACTTCATATGTGCCATGAAATTTTCTAGGTTTCCAAGAGCCATTACAACAATAGATTAGGAAAAACTTCTGGAGCTTTATCAGAGTGGTAAATCTTGTGTCATGGAAGACTGGTCCCAAATTGATAACTCTTTCTTATCCAGCTTCATATTCTCCTCCCCTCAATTCTTATGGTCCAAGTCCAGGCAACTTCTCCTCTTTCCTGTGGGTTCATCTTTGCCAGCTCTTGCAGTTGGTCAGTGTATAATGCTTCTCATCCATTAGCAGGTCAGAACTCTTCTTAGTTGGGCCATTTGGTTTTGACCATAATTCTTGATGCAAGAGGGAATGTGGGAGCACATCCCAAGGAGGAAACAGCTGTCCTATAAGGTACTTTTCCTCCACTGAAGAACCTACATTGTCTTCAGGCAAGGAGTAGCCACTATTCTCTAACATGGAGAAACATTTACAGGCTCAGGGTAATTTGAGGTTCAATGTTGTCAAGTATGTTTACCCAAATATCCCCATCCCAAGTCTTAGAATTCCTGCTTTCCTATCAGGGCTATGAATTTGGTATAAAGTACTTGCTAGGGCTGAGAATTCATACTGATAGAATTTTGATAGTCTTAAAATTAACTCATGATTTGGTCCTCAGTTTGGTGAGCCCTCTGGCTGTAAGAGATGATTGTTTCTTTAACTATAGCAGGGAGGTAAGGAGGTTCTCTAGCTTTTACACTTTGGTGACTGATTATTCAGAGTGGATCATTTTCTCTTTAAAGCCTCACCAGCAGTTCCATGGTGCTTACTGTTCTATCCCCTTCCCATATCTGTGTCACACTTGAGTTAGTGCACAAGCCAGTGCATCTTCTCAGTCAACATCACCCATCCAGTTAACTATAGGTGAAATGTTGTATTTTGCTAATAATTAATATTTTATTATTTTTTTCAGTTTTATAGTTAAAGAATAATCAAACAGGTAGAACATTGAGTTCCATATATCCATCCTACCCTTTGCTCAGTTCCAGGTAATATTTTAGGTTGTATGGTACATTTGTTGCAATTAATGCATCAATATTAATACACCATTATTGACTATAGTTCATAGTTTGCATTAAGGTTTACTCGTACCATTGTATGGGTTTTGACAAATACCTGGGGGTGAGTGTTGCTTTTCAAAATAATTTACCATCTTCAGAATTTTTTTTAATGTTTATTTATTTGTTATAGTTGTATACATGCCTTTATTTTTTTACATGGTGCTGAGGATCGAACCCGGGCAGTACACATGCTAGGTGAGCGCTCTACCGCTGAGCCACAACCCCAGCCTCCCATCTTCAGCTTAAAATGTACAGTTTAGTAGTGTATATTCACATTGTTGTAAAATGGATCTCCAGAACTTTTTTATCTTGCAGATCTGAAACATTAAACAAGTTCCCTCTAGCCCTCTACCCCCAACTCCTACTACTTTAAATACGTTATAAATGAAATCATACAGTCTTTTCCTTTTTGTGACTGACATTTAACATGATATCCTCAATGTTTATCCATATTGTGGGATGTGACAGGATTTCCTTTCCAAAAAAATGTTGAATAATATTTCATTTTGTGTGTGTGTGTGTGTGTGTGTGTGTGTGTATACATATATATATCCTACATTTTGTTTATATATTCATATGTTGATGGACATTTGGTTTGCTTCTACCTCTTGGCTATTGTGAATAGTGTACTGGGATATAGGCATGCAAATACGTGTTTGAGAACCATCTTTTAATATTCTTGGATATATACCCACACAGGGGATTGCTAGATTATATGAAAGTTCTATTTTTAACTTTTTGAGGAATCTCTATACTATTTTCCAAAGAAGTTGCACCTTTTATAAACTCAGTGCACAAAGTTTCCAAATTCTCTACATCCTTTACAGAACTTCTGACTTTCAGTTTTTAAAAATTTGTTATTATTTTTTTACTTTCAGTTTTTTGATAAGGCCATTCTAATAGTGTGAGGTGATACCTCATTATGGTTTTGATATGCATTTCTCTGATGATTAGTGATGCTAAACATCTTTTAATATATTGTTGGATATGTGTCTGTCATCTTTGGAGAAAAGTATATTCATATTCTATACCCATTTTAAAATCAGGTCATCTGTTTTTTGTTGTTGTTGAGTTGTAGGAGTTCTTTATATATTCTGGATAAGAATCTCTTATTATATACATGATTTGCCATTATTTTCTCCCATTCTGTGGGTTGCCTTTTCACTCCATTAACTATGTCCTTTGTTACACAAGGGTCTTGAGGTTTGATATATACCTTTATATATTATTCTGCCTATGTTTTTAGTGTCCAATCCAAAAAATTATTGCCAAGTTCAATGTCATGAAGATTTTCCTATTTTTTTTTTCTGGAAGTTTTGGGTCTTACATTTAAATCTTTAATCCATTTTGAGTTAATTTTTGTATGTGACTTAGGGTAAGGGTCCAACTTCACTTTTTGCATGCAACTATCCAATTTTCCTAGCATCATCTGTTGAAGAGACTGACCTTTCCCCACTGAGTGGTCTTGTCATTCTTGTTGAGATCATCTGATCATATATGTGAGGAATTATTTCTAGATTCTTAAATCCATTGAAATTGAAGTGGTATAGCTGTGTTATGTGATAGTTCCATTTTTTCTTTTGATGAACTTTCATGCTAATTTCCATAGTGGTTGTACTTTTACAATCCCACCAATAGTGTAAAAGTATTCATTTTCCCCTACATCCTCTCCAGCATTTATTATTGTTTGTATTTTCTATGTCTGCTATTCTAACTGGAGTGAGATAAAATATCAGTGTAATTTTGCTTTTAATTTCCCTAATTGTTAAAAATGTTGAAGATTTTTTTAAAATATATTTGTTGGTCACTTTTATTTTTTCTTTGAGAAGTGTCTTTTAAATTCACTTTCCCATTTATTAATTGGGTAATTTGGGTTTTTGGTGTCAAATTTTTTGAATTTTTTATGTATTTTGGATATTGTCAGAAGAATAGCTAGCAAAGATTTTTTCTCCCATTTTATAGATTCTTCCCCCTTTTTTTTTTTTTTTTTTTTGGTACCGGGGATTGAACTCAGGGGCACTCGTCCACTGGGTCACATCCCCAGACCTTTTTTGTATTTTATTTAGAGACAGGGTCTCACTGAGTTGCTAAGTGCCTCGCCACTGCTGAGGCTGGCTTTGAACTCGTGATCCTCCTGCCTCAGCCTCCCAAAGTGCTGGGATTACAGGCGTGAGCCACCACGCCCGGCTTAGAATCTCTCTTTATGTTCTTAATTATTTCCTTTGATGTACAGAAGCTTTTTAACTTGATACTATCCCATTTATTAATTTTTGATGTTATTTCCTGAGCTTTAGGAAACTTATTAAGAAAGTCATTGCCTATGCCTATGTGTTGAAGTGTTGACCCTAAGTTTTCTTGTAAGAGTTGCATAGTTTCTTGTCTAATACCTAGGTCTTTGATCCATTTTGAGTTGACTTTTGTGCAGGGTGAGAGATAAGAATCTAGCCTCATTCTTTTACATATGAATAACCAGTTTTTTCAGCATCTTTTATTAAAAATACTGTTTGTTTTTTCTTCAATGTATGTTTTTGGCACCTTTGTCAAGGATCAGATGACTGTATCTGTGTGGGATTGTCTCTGTGTCTTCTATTCTGGGCCATTGGTCTATCTGTACTTATGCCAATCCCATGTATTTTTTGTTACTATAGCTCTATAGTGTAATTTGAAGTCAGATATTGGGATTCCTCCAGCACCGCTTTTTTGGCTTAGAATTGCTTTGGTTATTCTGGGTGTTTGGTTCTTCTAAATTAATTTTAGGACTGTTTTTTTTTTTTTTTTTTTTCTTTCTTTCTCTAGATCTATGAAAAGTGTCATTGACATTTTGATGGGATTGCAATAAATCTGCATATTGCTTTTGGTAATATGGCCATTTTAACAATATTAATTCTGCCTATCCATGAATATGAAAGGTCTTTTCAACTTGTGTCTTCTTTAATTTCTTTCCTCAGTGTTCTATAGGTTTTGTTGTAGAGATCTTCACCTCCTTGGTTAGATTAATTCCTTGTTTGTTTTTGAGGCTATTGTGAATGGGATTCTTTTCCTGATTTCTTCCTCAGCAGACTCATTATTGGTGTATAGGAAAGCTCTTGATTTTTCATATGTTAATTTTGTAAACTGCTACTTCACTGAATTTGTTTATTACCTCTAGCAGTCTTCTGGTGGAGCTTTTGGATCTTCTAAGTATAAGATCATCTGCAAATAGTGTTTGGCTACAGGAAGTCCCCCCAAAAGCTCCTGTAAATGCAAGTATATTCAGAGGCAAACTAATTAGATTATGAGAACTATAACCTAATTCATCCATCCTAGTTTGAATGAACTGACTGCATGATAACTACAGGCAGGTGGGGCATGGCTGATGGAGGTGGATCACTGAGGAGTATGCCCTGGAAGAGCTATTCTTCTGTGGCCCCTTCCTCTCTTTCTGTTCCCTGACCCCACCATGAGCTGAGCAGCTTCCCTCTGCTGTGCCTTTCCTTAGTGATGTTCTGCCTCACCTTGGGCCCAGAGTAATGGAGTCAGCTCTCTATGAATTGAGAACTCTGAAACTATGAACCCTGGGTAAACTTTTCTTCTTTTAAGTTGTCTTTGTCAGTTATTTTGGTCACAGCAATGAAAAAGCTAACTAAAACAGAAATTGGTGCCAAGAGGTAGGGTTATTTCTGTGACTAACTTGACCCTGTGATCCAGAAGTTGTTGAAAATTGTTTGCAGCAGTAATTATAAAAACTTTAGAGGTGGGCTGGGGTTGTGGCTCAGCGGTAGAGCACTTGCCTAGCACGTGCGCGGCCAGGGTTTGATCCTCAGCACCACATACAAATAAAGGCATTGTGTACAACTAAAGCAAATAAATAAATATTTAACAAACAAACAAACAAACAAACAAAAACAAAACTTTAGAGGTGTAAGCTGGAAAAGCTTTGGAATGTTGTGAGCAAAGCTTAATGGACAATTCTGGTGGGAGTTCAGAAGACCAGAAAGCTCTCAGGAATGTGGACTGTGCTTATAAAGTTTCAGAGCAAAATCAGGATTCTTTTGGGAGTTGGACTAGAGGCCACCCATGTTATATTCTGGCAAAGAACTTGATTACATTTTGCCCACGTCCTGAGACTTTGTGTTAATTTAAAAAGGATGGACTAATTAATCTGGTGGAGGAAATTTCAAGGCAGCACAGCATTCAGTCAGTGGCATGGATGTTGGTGACAGCAACTGGCAAGATCAAAGGGTGGAGCTGCCTAAGCTTTTTAAAAAGAACATCTCACAACCACGTGTCCTAGATGCTGTACACAGAATTATAGGACCTGTTTGACTGACTGGGTTTTGATCTTTCTTTGGTCCCATCCTTTCTTTCTATGCCCCTATTTTTCCCTTTTGGAATGGGAGTGTTAAGGTCTAGATGACATGTCTATTGGTGAAAGAGGTATGTTGAAATCACCCAGTATCAGTGTACTGGGGTCCCTCTGAGCCTTTAAGTTGAGTAGTATCTATTTATGTACTTAGGTTCACCAATGTTTGGGCATAAATATTTGTATTTTATTTTATTTTTTGGTACCGGGGATTGAACTGAGGGGCACTCAACCACTGGGCCACATCCCCAGCCCTTTTTGTATTTTATTTAGACACAGGGTCTCACTGAGTTGCTAAGTGCCTTGCCATTGCTGAGGCTGGCTTTGAACTAGCGATCCTCCTGCCTCAGCCTCGCAAATGCTGGGATTACAGGTGTGCGCTACCATGCTCAGTTCAGGCAGATTCTTTTTTTTTTTTTGTGGTACCGGGGATTGAACTCAGGGGCACTCGACCACTGGGTCACATCCCCAGCCCTTTTTTGTTTTTTTATTTAGAGACAGGGTCTCACTGAGTTGCTAAGTGCCTCGCCATTGCTGAGGCTGGCTTTGAACTCGCGATCCTCCTGCCTCAGCCTCCCAAAGTGCTGGGATTACAGGCGTGCGCCACCGCGCCCGGCTCAGGCAGATTCTTGATAAGGGTGGAGAAAGGGCTCTGGAGGAATTAACATTTCAGTCCCTCAAGTCCAACTTCCTGGGACTCACTCAAAATTGGCTTCATTGGTCAGACCTGACTCCATTTACCTGTCTATATGGACTGCCTGTCTAATTCTGGCTTCACTGGGATTACAGGTTTGTGCTACCTTCTGCCTTCTCTTCCACCATCTTTCCTTTCATGTCAAGTGAAGTTGGAATGGCCACTGGCATTTTCCAGCTACTGACTTCAATACCAGCAGTAGGTTACTAGTATAGAGTCATAAAGTTTGTGGTCACTTCCTATATAGCTGATCACCATCCCTGAGTAAGAATGGTTTTCAGAAATTCTATTATTGTCCATCAAGCTGATGTGCCTCATTTTGTGATATCAAGGTGCAGGGCTAAAATCATATGGTCAATATTTTTTAAAAATATTTTTTTAGTTGCAAATGGACATAATACCTTTATTTATTTATTTATTTATTTATTTAATGTTGTGCTGAGGATCAAATCCAGTGCTTCATGTGTGCTAAGCAAGTGCTCTATCACTAAGCTACAACTCCGGCCCCCATGGTTACTTAGTTTCTTTTCTTCATTACTGTCTGAATATTCAAGGCTGTCCATTGTGTCTTTCAGCTCCTAGATTCTGTCTTTAGCATGGTCTACGCTTTTAGAAAAACTTTCAACTGAACATTTTATTTGATTTATCATGTCTCTCATTTCTAGGATTTCTGTTTGATTCCTTTTCATTATCTTTATCTCTTTGTTGAATTTCTCATTCATATGCTGTACTGACTTCCTTGATTCATTCAGTTGTTTTTCTGTGTTCTCTTGGAATTTATTGATCATTTTTATAATCATTCTTTTGAATTATTTTTATGGTGTTTTATTCACTTCAATATCTTTGTTGTCATCTGTCAGTGCACTATAAACTTTAGGGGGCTTAATGGTACCTTGTTTTTTCATAGTTCTTGTATTCCTGTGTTGGGTTTTATGAATCTATTGGGGTGGATTTCTCTTTTATTCTTATGTGTGGACCTTTCTAGGGCACAGCCTTACTTGCCAATGTGTTCTGGGATACCAATTTCTCATAACCTTTTCAATCTATTTCGGAGTGGATTTTGTAGTTTCCCTGCTATTTCTTTAGTAATAATTAGTGTATTTTGATACAGTGTATATTGTGTCAGGGCTTAAGGATTTCACTTTCTCTGTAGGTCCCAAAGCAGTGGAGTCCTTCTTGTAGGTCTGGCAACTGTGTTGCATATAGCAGGGTATTTTGGGTACAATCTCTGGCTTGCTCTTGTTTACTTAACAGCTCTGTGTATTCTAAAGGGGTATGGGAGAAACTAGATTGAGACTCCTCAAAGACATGTTGCTCATAATCTTTATGTTAATTCTCTGTTTTTTTTTTTTTGGGGGGGGGGGCACTGGGGATTGAACTCAGGGGCACTTGACCACTGGGTCACATCCCCAGCCCTTTTTTGTATTTTATTAGAAGCAGGGTCTCACTGAGTTACTAAATGCCTCGCCATTGCTGAGGCTGGCTTTGAACTCCCGATCCTCCTGCCTCAGCCTCCCAAGTGCTGGGATTACAGGCGTGTGCCACCGCGCCCGGCTTAATTCTCTGTTTTTACTATAAGAGTGGCCATCCCTGTGTAGGACCTAAGGGTCTTCTTGCTATTCTTACTCAGGGCCATTTGTTAGTTTGGATGTTTTTCCCCCCTTCCATTCTTTGAATGAAAGTATCATTGAAGTTTGGTTATGGTTATTATGTATGTGGAGCAAGGTGTGCTGATTCTTGATGGGGTTAAACTCAGCAACAGGTTATCTATGCTGTGAACACCAGTGTCCCAGTAGATACCCAGAACCTCATAGAAAAGGGGGAAACACAACAACAGCACCAAACAGTATTTAGTGCCTACTGTTACATCTACAATACTACCACCAAAACAGGAATGGCCAGGTCAGAAATTGCCTACAGGAAAAATTATAAGTAGTCATAAACCAGTTCTGGCATTAAATAATTTTTTTTTTTTTTTTTTTTTTTTTTTTTTTTTTGTGGTACCAGGGATTGAACTCAGGGGCACTCGACCACTGGGCCACATCCCCAGCCCTTTTTTGTATTTTATTTAGAGACAGGGTCTCACTGAGTTGCTAAGTGCCTTGCCATTGCTGAGGCTGGCTTTGAACTCGCAATCGTCCTGCCTCAGCCTCCCAAAGTGCTGGAATTACAGGCGTGCACCACCACACCCGGCTCATTAAATAATTTAAATCACTGCAACAACATGAATGATAGGGGCAGGAATTATGTAAACCAAATAGTTCTAAAAATGGTTAAAATGCAGCTCATTAAAAGAAAAGAAAATGTGATGAGAAGGAAAAAGAAAGTTTAGAATGTTTAAAATGTGAAGAGAGAGAAAGCCAAAGGGATGTGACAAGTGATGACTATAGGAAGGAGGAGGAAAAGTAAATAAAGGAAACAAGTAAAGAGATAAGGATAGACCAAGAGCATTTGGTTACTAAAGGGAAAAGAAAGGAGAGAAAGAGACAATTAAGAAAAAAAAAAGTAAAAATAAAAAACAAAGACAAAGGAAAACCAAATAAACTGAATAAACAAACAAACAAACAAACAAAACCCTAACTATATATTGGTTCATATATGTACATAAACCAATTGGCACAGCAAGAACACACCCTCTCAAATAAAATTCTTAATGAAAATAAAATGGTTGTCTCCACTGAACACTGAGGTGGTCAACACGGTTGATGAAGGTGGATAAAGACTGCTTATACCCGACTGTCCTAATTTTTCTGTCTTCTTTGACTATGTACCCCTTAGAGCAAAGGCTGAAGGTTGTAAAGCCCTTCCTCTTTTTGTGTTTCTCACTGAACTGCCAGATGAAGTGACCTAAAACTGAAGCTGGTTAAAATAGCTTTGATTTCCCCTTCTTACAGTGTAAAGTAGGACAAACTAGGAAGTTTTTTTTTTTTTTTTTTTTCTGGGAAAACCAGATAAATGCACGACTGAGGTGGAACTGCTGCAGAATTCTAAATGAGGAGCTCTTGTGGCTGGGGAGTAGCTCTAAAAGGCCCTTGGGACTTTGTTATTTGGGGTGGTATCTCTTCTGGAGATATTAGATCAACACAGCCCTGGGCTGGGCAGGTGCTGATCTCTACTGGGTATCTGGAACTCAGGAGCTTCCTAAGAATTATACCCATTGAGCTAGAGGACCTACCCTCTACAGGTCTCATACACTCTGCCACCCATGAATATGGCCTTCCCAGGCCCAGTCTCCAAGTGTAAGCATGTTTGCCCACCTTTCCAGTTTCCTGACCTCCTATAGTTGGTCATATGAGCCACCAGACTCAAAGGGAAACTGAGTTGCGTTCTCTTTCCTATCTCTGACTTGAATCCACCTGGGTATAATCTTGTCTGCTCCTGTTTCAATCATGTTCTGCTGGGCTACTTGGTAGGCACTTGCTGGCACAGCATGGCAATGTTTGCTATGATCTCCCAAGCACTCACAGCAGCAAGTTGCAGCATGGCCTCCTCAAGATGGCTCCCTGCCCCAGGTCTCTACTTGCCAGTTGAGAAACACAGAGCACTTTTCAAACATCAGCTCACTGTACAGCCTCTGGTTCAACTAAGTTCAGACTGCTTTTCTGTTCCACAGATTATCTGTGCTAAATTAGTCTGTTGTGTTTTTCTCTCTGTTCGTGTTATCCCTCCCCCTCTGTGGTGAACTGGTGCTTCTGCCTCTGCTGCAACCAGCTTGTCTCCAATTTATTCTTTCCTGTCCTTTATTCAATGCACCAGATTTCCAAGTCTCTAAGAGTGTTTGACCCTCTGATGTTGAATTTCAGTGAATTCCCTTTTTCACCACATTGCTGTGAAGCAGTACTCTTACTGTTTGAGTCTTGAGCCATGGAATAACTGGAAATGTAGACTTCCTTTCAACTATGACCTTTTTGAAAGTAGTTTTTATTATGTTGAGGTATTTTTATTTTATTCTTTTCAAATATTTTTCTTTCTTGGAATAGCACTCTTGAAGGCCATTGTTCTTTGGTGCCCAATCACCTGGTCACTCTTCAGGTCATCCTTAGATGACTGCATCTCCTTCACCATTAACTCAGGGATTCCGTGTGCTTCTCCCCTGAACTGGATCCCTTGCTTCCTCTATTTTACATCTTCTTCTTTTTAGCTTTGTCCCCTTTTTTTTTGCTAGTGCACATACTCTCAGAGCTTCCTGAAGAACATTATAAGGAGGTCAACTTTTGAGACCTCACTTACTAGAAAAAACTTTTATTCTGCCCTCAGACTTGGTTGATTATTTGGCTGGGTGTAGAAATATAGGCTGGGGGCGGGCTGGGGTTGTGGCTCAGTGGTAGAGCGCTTGCCTAGCATGTGTGAGTAACTGGGTTTGACTCTCAGCACCTCACATATATAAATGAATTAAAAAAAAGGTCCACCAGTGTCAAAAAAATAAAAAAAAGAAAAGAGAAGAAAGGAAAAAAGAAAAGAAATCTAGGCTGTAAGCCACTTTTCTTCAGAATTTAAAGGCATCATTCAATTTTATTTTAATTTCCAGTGTTGTAGAAAAATTAACTTCTAGTGTTAAATTTTAATTCTTGTTCTAACCTTTCCCCCTTCCACATTTGGAAGCTCTTTTTTTTTCTTTTTCTTTCTTTCTTTCTTTTTTTTGTGGTGCTGGGAATTGAACTCAGGTCCTTGTGCATGTGAGGCAAGCACTCTACCAACTGAGCTGTATCCCCAGCCCTGGAAGCTTTTAAAGATGTTTATTGTCCAAAATTTTCTGAAATTTAACATTGTGTCTTTATTCTGTTACAATCTGATGTACACTTATAGTCTGGAATCTTCTGTTCTTTATTGGACATTTTCTTATTCCTGTCATCATTCCCCTCCCCTCTTATTTTCTGTAACTCCTTTTATTTGGATGATTGACCTTTGAAACTAATTTCAAGTTTCATTTTTCTCATTTTCCACCTCATTTAATTTTGTTCTATTTTCTGGGACATTATTTCCACTTTGCCTTACAAAACTTATTTTGGACTTTAAAAATCTCTCCTACCATTTTAATTTTCTCTTCCTCCAAATGTTCTTTATTTCTTAACATCTTTTTTATATCATAATGGATGTAAAATCTTTTCTGAGGTTGTCTGAGATATTAATTATACTGTCTTTGACTTTTTTTCTAGCTCCTTGCATTGTCTCTTGTCTAAGTTTCTATTTATTTGATTGCCTTTCTTTCTTTCATGATAGATGCTACTCATAAATATGTGTGATTTTTGGGCTGTCTCTTCCTCTTTAAGAATAAGATCTTTGAGGGCTGACTAGAAGCTCTGTGTGTAAGCCATTCTCATAGATTGTCAGTATCTTTAGTACATTTTTTTTTTTTTTTAAATTGAGGGGGTCATTAATCTCTTGCCTTTATAATGTACATTTAGATGCTAATGATCTTGGAGACAAGGAAAAGGGAATTGTGAAGTCTCTGATTTGATATGAAGTCATTCACATAATAATCCTGTTGTCAGAATGTTACCCTTGACCTCAGCTGACCCCAGAGCTCCAGACACTAGCAGGGTTAGGAGGGACAACACTATGAGATCAGCACTGAGGAAGGGGTCAGGCTGCTGCATATGTAAACATTCAACCTGTTTAGAACATCCCTGCTTCAATGCTACCTGCTCTGCTTTACTTTCAGAGATGTTGAGAAACTCCGCTCCTTGAGTGTATATTTGAGGGCCTGCAAAGTGGACTACTTTGCTTCTAGGTGTCTCTTACTTCTCATTAATGTTTTAGCGTGATCTTGTCTGCCAAGTCATATATTATTTTTGCAAAAATTTTGTTGCCATTATCTTGTTATAGTCTGAATGTTGGTGTCATCCCAAATTCATATGCTGGAACTTAATACCCAACATACAGTATTAAGAGATAGGGCCTTTGGGAAGGGATTAAGTCTTGAGGGCTCCAACCCAGTGAATGGGATTAGTGCCCTGGGAAGAGGCTCCAGGGAGCTCCTTTGCCACTTATGCAACGTGATGACACAGTAAGAAGGTGTTAGCTATATTGATGAAGCACAGGGCAACCCTTACCAGACACTGAATCAGCAGACACCTTGATCTTGGACTTCCTATCGTTCTGAACTATGAGAAATAAATTTCTGTTGTTTGTCAATTATGCAATCTAAGGTATTTTGTTATAGTAGCAGGAACAGATTAAGATACATCTCTTACTTTTTTTGTCATTATTTTTTGCCTTTCAAGAAATTATCTTATCTTAAGGCAGTATCAGGGGGAATGCCTGCGTATAGCTTGCTATATTTAACTAGAAGTTTCTTTTCTCTAAGGCATTTCCTAGAGAGTCCAGCCAAGACTGGTCTCTCATTTTCTAAACTCAGAGAGCAGTTTTCATCTCTGTTCTTTAATTTTACATTTATTCATATAATCTTCTAGTTTTTATAACAGTTTTAGGCATGGAAATTTTGCCTCCCTAACTGAAGTGTAGATTGTCTGTTGTATGTATTTAATATTTAATAAATATTAAACTGATTGGAATAACTTTTAGATGTTTAGAAAGTATGGCTTTTTGTCTCATAAGTAAACAAATTTTTAAAATAATTTAAGATTTGACAAATATTAATGTAGCAGTTTATATAGGCTATTGACTAAGCTTATAACTGCCTCAATCAATAAATGTATAATTGTGAAATCTTGTCTACAAATCAAATACTGTACACTAAGGGTCACATTTTCAGTATTAAGAGGAATATCTTTATACAAAGCAGATAATCAACCTTAGTTTATATTCGAATGTTAGGGTTTTTTAAGTACTGTGGATTGAACACTGAGCTACATCCCCAGCCTTTTTTTATTTTTGACACAGGGTCTTTCTAAGTTTCTGAGATTGGACTCAAACTTACAATTCTCCTGCTTCAGCCTTCTGAGTCATTGGGATAACAGGTGTGTCACCATGCCTGACTCAAGATGTTGTATCTGAAAATCTAAACTTCTGTTAATAAATGCTGAATTTTAACTCCATACCCTGTTATGCCAGTCTTGACAGGATACAGAGAAGTAGATAAACCGTTGAGGGCAGAGAACATGTCTCTATTTAATTGGGGGATTTTATTTGCTTTTTATTACTGCACAACAAACCAACCCTAAAGCCGGTAGCTTTAAACACCAACATTTGTGACTTTCCCTCATTCTGGGAAATTCTGTTGTTGCTTACCTGGACTTACTTATGCAATTGCATTCAGCTATTGGGTCAGCTGGGAGCTGGGGGCAGCTAGGGCATCTAAGCCTTTCCTCCCTAAAACCCTAGCCTTCTTCACTGCAGACAAATAGAATATGTGTGTGTGTGTTATAAATATAGTTTCCCTGTCACTAGAGATTACTATAAATCTCCCAGTTCATACATGTAATATAAAAATAATACTTTGAAATAGGCTGCACTTTGATTTACTGTGATGGAGAAGACTGAGATGTGGCCTTCAAGTCCCAACCCACTGAGAACAGCTGAGCTTAGTGCAAAAATATGCAGCCCATTTGTGATTCTGCAGCCATTCCTATTGATTACTTGGGCAATAGTGTGCACCAGGCTATAAACCAGCTTTGGGTATCTGATGGCATTGGACGCTGACATCCATTTGGCCTCCTTGGTGAAACTATTTTTCTCACCAGCTCACAGCAGCATTGTATGGTGCCCCCTCAGGGCTCTGGCACATATCTTGGAGAAGGGGCACTGCTGGAAGTGTCCAGACCAGGTCATACTAAAATGATAAATCCAGAGCCAGAGCCCTTGAACTAAAGGCAATACTGGAGTAGGTTAGGGCTAACTACTCCTTTACATCTTCACTACCAGGTGATAATCAAAGAAAATTTTATGATCAAATTTTGTCATATGTTCACTTTTTAGTAACTTGATACATAGATAACTTTTCTGTAATCCCTGTGAAAACTACACTCATGCATTATGTCTGAGACAAATGAAACATTATTATAGATTAAGCCAAATCTATGGCAGATAGCTATTTGGTGGTCTATAATCTACTAAATTAGTGGCAGGACCCAAGACAGTGTAGGAATTAAACCCAGGGCACCATCCCCAGTGGTAAAAATACCTTAATGGCAGTATTGATCAATAGAAATACAATGGAATCCACATGTTAAAAGTAAAACCAAACATATATAGCTCAAATAACATTTTATATAACCCAGTGTATCCAATATATTATAATTTTAACACTTAGAAGTAGTTATATTTCAATGGCTCAATAGCTACCTGTGGCTAATGGCTGCCACATTCCATAGCACTGTTCTAGATTCCTCAGCTGTACTCACTTAAAGGCTGGGAATGTCTGTAAATATTTAGTCACTGAGCATACACAGGTTGAGCCTCTTTAATCTGAAAATCCAAAATCCAAAATGCTCCAAAATCCAGAACTTTTGAGCACTGACGGTACCACAAGTGGAAAATTCCACATCATAAAACTTAGTTTCGTACACAAAATTATTTAAAATAGTGCATAAAATTACCTTCAGGCTATGTGTATCAGAGGAGTATAAAACATGGATGAGTCTTATGTTTTGGGTCCTATCCCCAGGATATCTCAGTACATATATGCAAATATTTCAAAATCTGAAAAACTTTAAAACATTTCTGGTCCCAAGTATTTCAGATAAGGGATACTCAATCTGCATTTAATATCATTAACTTTACTGATGAGAGCCCAATTTGAATATCAATGATTTAGTTAGCAAAATGTCTAATGTTGGTGAGAAAGGGATAACTAAAGAGCTTATTATATTAGGTACTTCTAGAATAGTGACATATTTCTGACCCTCACAACTAACTGCCTTTAGTGTGAGACTTAAAGTGACAGCATAGAGTTTATGGTGATATATAGTATACTAAAAGTAATTTGATATTGGCCTTACTTTGGGAAATAGTTTTAAAGAGCTTTGAGAATAGAAAGATCCTTTAAAAATTGTATATATAATACAAATACAAATATTATATTGTTCCAAGATTATGTGTGTGTGTGTATGCCCATACACAGAGGATGAATATTATAAGTCACACTGTCTTGATAAAGCTCTTTCCCATTATTCTTTAAAAATTTTTAATGTGATAGCACAGGGAGCCAGAGGCAGCAGGACCTGTGCTGGAAAGGCAGAGTAATGTTTTGAGATACTTGAATTTTGTTTGCTGAATATTTTTTCCTTCTCCTGAATTCTAATTAGGTAGCTAGAGTCCTAGTATTTTTTTGCCTGAGGGATTTTTGCAGGACCAAAAAGCATAAGCTGCTTGAAGTCAGTGCCTCTTCTTTTTTTCTTAACATTCCATGCTTTTTGAAAAGATGATGCCTGGGACCCCAGAGGTGAGGGGAGAGAAGGGAGTGCTGGGAAGTCTACTGTCTACTCAGAGGCTAGGAGACAGTAGAAGCTTGGCGGCTTCATGAATGAATCGAAAGGACTGGAAGGGTGCTTTGTGGCATTACCCCAGGGAACCTGTAGAGCCTGTGCTGATTGCTTAGGGAGTTGGACCCCTAGCCTGAGGATTTCCAGCCTCATCAAAGATGCTCATGCCTTGGTGAAGGCCAATATGGATGGATAACTAAGGGGATATTTGGAAAGCTCTGGTGGTATATTAATTGCCTAAGAACTTGGCTCAACTGTGGGGTAGGGCAAAAAATCCCCAGTGATTGTCAAGATTAAATAACAGCTTAGTAGTGGAACATTCAGAAGGATTTAAGGAAGATAGAGCATCATATTTTTTCACACCTGTTTGGTGTCATCTGGATACAATAGCTCTGTAAACACACAAAGAGATGTTGGCCTGAGAACTAGAGGGTTTCCTGTGCTGCCATCCCATAGTCCAGTGGATCCTAAATTGATAACAACCCAGTTGCTAATTACTGAAAGGAATTTGATTCTGATTGGAAACACAGGAAACCTGATTTGCAACCATGGTTTTCCTACCTTGGGGGAATCATATCACTTTTCTGAGTTGTGTTGGAACCCAAGCTGCGGGATACAGGTTAGGTTTCTTCTAAGGTGCAAGGATTTTTGTGAAATGTTTTTGGGATCCATTCTATAGTAAGAGCTCTGGGCAGGAGTTCTAGCTTCAAGCAAATCAACATGTCTAAAAGAACACGAGCTGGGGAGAGTTTCCAGTCTCCCACAGATGTTAGTGACAATTTCAGGAATAAGACTTGAAAAGACATTTAATAGTTAAAGTAAAAAGCTTCATAAACTTCATAAACTCCTCAGTCATTAGAGGTTTTTTGAGTCTCCATGAAAATGCTTCAGCTGTGAGGCTCTAACTTCTCTGTTGGTGAGAACCTCCACATGGGATCATTCTTTGATGGTTTCCTTCAAGACAGTTTCTTCCATCTGGCAGATCTGCAACTGAGTGCCCGGGTCCCAAGAGTTGGAAACAAGTTTCTATCTATCTGAAAATGTCTGTTTGACCTCGTTTCAATCTCTCAGAGCATTTTCTCTGACGTGAGAAAATTGGTATCCAGACCAAACCTGTATCTTGCAGCTTGGGTTCCAACACAACTCACAAGGGGACAGTCACAAGGGATCTTGACTCTGTGCAACTTGCTGAACAGTGGAGCTGGGTAGGCAGCCAGACCACTGGAGCTGGGGTTCACTGGTATTTTCCCATTAAATGGTTCTCAAGTGGTGGGTTTTCACAATATTTTGGATGTATCTTTCTTATTTCTGATTTTTATATTACAAAAAATGTTAACCAAAGAATTCTTTACAGTAGCATAGATAGGACCTTCCAGGATGGTAAAGCTCAGGGCCCTAAGAACTTTTAAGCATTGTAACTGGGTATCCTAGAAATTTTTTTTCCCCTAACATTTTACACTGTAGTTGTAACAACTTGATAAGGGGTGGGGTGGGGAGAGGGTATTATAGTATTTATCATATGATAATGATTTTGTTCAAAAGAAAGAAAGTGTTTGTTAATAGCTATTAAGAGTTTGCTCTGGCATATCTGGCATTATGTTGAGTGCTTGACTTGGAGCACTTCATTTAATGCTCATACAACCAGGCAGGTCCTTATCACACTCCATTGAAATCAGGCTAACAGAATAGAGAACTTGGGTATCTTACCTACAATCACACAGCTCAAGTGGTAGAGCTGAATTTTAAGCCAGTGCCATCTGACTTGGCACTTATTCTCTTCTCAATTCATTTATATGCTCATATGTGAAATATTTATACGTAGAATACATATACATGGAGTAGCTGTGTGTATATACTCCATAATGATTCACTCCACTAAGTATTTATTGACTGACACAGAACATTTTGTGCCAGGTACTGATCTGGGTGTCAGAGGACAAGGAAGGAATATGACAGATCAGGAAGTTGCAAAATTTGTAGGAAGAGACATGATATGGGTCAATAGGTAACTCTAGAAAATGACTGCTAGGAAGCAAATTCAATAGAGTGCTCTGATTTGGGATGAACCATTGGAAAGGGGGTTAATATGGTGGTTGTGAAATGCCTCTTTGAGAAGATGCATTTGAACTCAGACCTGGATGGAGAGAGGGGGACCCTTCATGCCAAAACCTGGAGGGAGAGCTTTCCAGCTTGGGCAGATTGCCTTATGTGAGGACAAGCAGGTGTGTTCAAGGAGCAGACAGAAGGTCAGGGTCTCAGGAGAAGAACCAGCAGGAGGAAGGGTGGGAGAAGTAGGGTACCAGGGGTAGGCAGAGCCAAATCTCAGATGGCCAATGGCTTGTGGTTGATGATGATGACTTCCTATGAATGGCTGAAGGACAGAGAATTATGTATACTTATTTTGTCCAACAAGTCTGGGAGGAAGGGGCTGTCATCAACATTTCATAAAGACCATATGAAACATTAGCACTAAGTACCTTTAATTTCTTTCAGTGGTGCAAGGATGACTGCAGAATCTTGCACAACCAGCTGAATTCACAAACCAAATGACCAAAACACCCACTCATTGCTTGGGTCTGCCTTCATTGTTATATTAATACTCTTACTTCTCATTTATTTAGCTTCAGTGGTGATCCTCTGAACATATTCACTCTTAAGTTTAACACTGGAATATACGCTACCGATCCTCCACTTGTCTATCCTGTCTTGTCAGTTAACATTTACAATCAAAATATTTTCTTCTTACTATTAAGAAAAATGATCCTTGGAGTTCTCATGTACTATATGAAGTCAGAGTATCTTATTTTTCATTCATTCTTTGAACCCACATTTACTAATCAAGTTCCTGGTTGGGGATGTTTCCCTCATGACCCCATAGGGACTTCAGAGGCAGGGCTGGTGGTGCAAAGTCATTCCTTTGTTGGTTTACAGTGGCTCAGAGGCCACACAATTTACCCAGGCCTGGATTACCTTTATCCCAGTATAAAAAGTTTTTATCTTTTTCATTATTATAGCATAAAGAATTTTGAACCATGAGTTAAAAAATAAGCTGGTTTGAATTTTTGCTCCATCACTTTCCTGAAATATGACTTGTGGGCAAATCAGATCTTTCTTTTGGAATCACTGTCTTAAATACATTAGTAAATGGGCTTTTGACTTCATGTTTTCCCTCCAGTTATCGTCCCATCTCTCTGCCCTCCTTTTTTTGTTGTGTGTTGTTTTATCTTATTCTGTCTCCAGTTCATCTTCCATTCTCTTGAACCACTTCAGGCAGGTCTCATTTTTCCACTGAAATCATCCTCATCAAGAGCCACAACCTCCCTCCTACCCAAACCAGCAATCAACTCCTCACAAGTCAGCTCTGATCTCTCATTTAATGCTCATACAACCAGGCAGGTCCTTATCACACTCACCCTGTCTCTCTCCTCCAAAACAGTTGCTCCTTCTCTCTCTGTTCACACTTGAACCCCTCCCTGCAGTCTTCTCTTTATGGTAGTTGGACTAGTTTTCTATGGCTGCTGTTACACATTGCCATGAATTTGGTGGCTTCAGACAACAAAAATTTATTCTTGTTTACTTCTAGATGTCAGAAATTTAAAATCAGTTTCTCTACATTGAGATCAAGGCTTTCATTTCTTGCCTCTTCCAGCTTCTGGTGGCTGCTGACTATCCTTGGCCTGTGATTGTTACTCCAGTCTCTGTCCCCATGGTCATAGTGGCTTCTCTTCTGTGTGTGTATGTGTCAAATTGCCCACTGCCCCCTCTCGTAAATATACATGCCATTGCATTTAAGACCTCCAGGATATCAGAGATAAACTTCCCATCTCAAGGTCCTTAATTTAATCATATCTGTAGTCTCTTTTTGCCATATGTTTTAGTCAGTTTTTTTTTTTTTTTTTCACCGCTGTGACTAAAAGACCTGACAAGAATAATTTTGAAGGAGGAAAAACTTACTTGGGGGCTCATGGTTTCAGATATCTCAGTTCATAGACATCTGGCTCCATTCCTTGGAGCTCAAGGTGAGGTAGAACATCATGGCAGAAGAGTGTGGTGGAGGGAAGTGGCTCTCATGATGATTAGAAAGCAGAGAGACTCCATTCCCCAGATACAAAATATATACCCGAAAGGGGTGACTTACCCCAGTGACTTACCTCCTCCAGCCATACCCTATCTGCCTTCAGTTACCAATCCCATCAGGAGATTAATTCATTGATTGGGTTAAGGCTCTAATAACCCAATCATTCATCCTCTAAACCTAGTATTGTCTCTCACATGAGCTTTTGGGGGACACCTCACATCCACACCATAACACAATATGTGGTAATATTCACAGGTTCCAGAGATTAGGATGTAAATAGTTTGGGGTAGGAGAACATTTTCCAGCTTATGATCATACTTAACATTCAAGATTCCTCAATATTTATTTATTTCATAGTGTATCTTATGTCTTTCTTTCTAGACTGTAAACTTCATGAGGGGAGGGCTTTGGGGTTTTTTTTAACCTTAAAAATGTGAGGGAATGTTAACTTCGTAGTCTGCTAGAACTCTGGGATGGGGAGGTGAACCAAAAGTCTTTTTGGTTTTAGGTGAAATTTGGTATATGCAAAGAATATTTTTGCCACATGTTAATGTGAGTTTTAATTTGCTTAATTTCCCAGGAGACTCAAAAGTGTGATGGTTTAAGCTTTTTTAAAAATTGTGAGACTTGTCATGCAGTTGCATAGGCTACTATTTACATCTTATACTCTAATGAACTATATTAATCTATTGGTTTCCAAGGTAACCATGGGGTTCAACTAGTTGGCATTACATGGATACCATGTAAAAGATGTTTGGCATATGCCCAGAAGGAAACACCACATTAAACATTTGGGTAGAATATTTGATGAATGGAAGATTAAACTAATAGGTTTTCTCTATACTTAATTCTTTTGTGTTTGATAATGATAGCTCAGAAGCATTTATGTAGACAGCTTTCATTGCAAAAGCTTATATTGTAAGGGCTTTCACATGTATCTCCTCATGGGGAGGGTCAGTGGTGGTCTAAAAAGAAATAAATTTCCAAGGAAAGTGTAAGTGAGCTAGCAAGATAGAGTAAAAGTCCCACTTTCCCTCCCCTCCCTAAATGATTTATGCTTTGACCAAATCTATAGAATTGCTATGTCAAAATACCTGAGATAGAAAACTTAAAGGAGGAAAGGTTTATTTTTGGCTTATGGTTTCCAAGGTTTCAGTGCAAGATTGGCCCAGTTGCTTTGGGTCTGTGATGAGGCAGTACATCTTGGAAATGTGTGGTAGAGGAGGCTGCTCGCCTAGTGACAAGGAAGCAGATGGTGGTGGAGGTTCCAATATTCCCTTCTGTTAGGCACTATCTTCCTTTTGTTAGGCTCCACCTTTTTTAGGTTCTACTACCTCCCAATAGTGTCATAGTTAGTGACCAAGATGTTAGCCTTTGGGGAACATTTAAGATCTAAATCATAACACAATTTCCTATAACTTAGAGGCCTCTAGGTAATATTTGCAAAACTTGGCTCCTACACAAGTTGGGAGAAGGAGACATCAACTAAAATACCACTTCATATGTAGGAGTTTTTTAAACACACAGATGATTTCTGAGTGTATATTCTGAAACTAAGCATGTATCCAAGGATTGAGATGGGCAAAACATTTCCAGATCTGCAAACCTGATGAGAGAAACACCATACTGAGGACAAATATGCAGAAATAACTGTTGGGATTCAGGAAAGCCACATGGGTTTTGTTGATGATAACTGTGCATTCTCAAAACAGTCTATCTCTTAATTTTGTTAAAAATTTGTATTGAGGGAATTCTGTGCTGGGTATGATGCTAGTATTTGATATTAAAAGAAGATGATATCTCTCTCCAAAGACTTTTAAGTCTTATTAAAGACAATAAAAGCAAATAACTTCTAAAGCATTGTGATTACTACTTGTGTTGGAAGATGATGTTATCCATCTTCCCCTTCTAATCTAACCCCCTCTGGTGGGATGAACCCTCTAGAGTTTCAGTGTGGCAGGTAGGCTATAGGGCATAGTCCCTGTGGGTGGACAGAATTTAAATTGTCCTTCATGATTTTCACCTTTACCTTTATCACCTTCTCTTGAGTATGGGCAGTGCCTGAATCTTGATTTTAACCAATGAAATATGGCAAAGGCAAGGTGATCTACATGGCTGTGTTTATGTGATAACATGGAATGTACCATTCATATGACCCAGTTATACCCCTCCTCAGTATTTTCCTGAAGAATTAAAAAAAGTCATTTTACTCTAGTGATACATGCATAGCCATGTTTCTAGCATCACAATTCACAATAACAGAACTGTGGAATCAGCCTATGTGTCCCTCAACAGATGAATGGATAAAGAAAATGTGGTATATATATGAAACTTTATTCAGCGATAAAGAAAAATGAAATTATGGCATTTGCAGGAAAATGAATGGAACTAGAGACCATTATGTTAAGTGAAATAAGTCAAACTCAGAAAGTCAAGGGTCTTATGTTTTCTCTCATATATGGAAGCTAGAGAGGAAAAAGGAAAAGAGAGGTGGGGGGTGGGGGTGGATCTCCTGAAAATCAAAGGGAGGTCAGTGGAGGAAAGGGACCAAGGGGTGGGAAGCAGTGAGGGATGGGGGGAGTGCTGGGGGGTAATATTGGCCAAATTATATTGTTATATTGTGTGCATGTATGAATATGTAACAACAAATCCCATCATTATATACAACCATAATGCACCAATAAAAAAATGTGGAAGGAAAACAAAAAAGAATGTACCATCCATGTTGCTGGAGTCTCTCTGTTGCTGGCTTTGAATAAACAAGCTGCCATGCATCCTGTGGCCACCAGGAACTAGATGCTTCTGACACCTATGAGGGAGGGGAAGCAAATGCTTTCCCAGTCAAATCTCCAGGTGAGAACCCAATCCTGGCCAACACCTTGATTGCAGCCTTCAGGATCCTAAGCAGAGGACCTGGCTGTTTCTAATCCTTAGAAATGTGAGGTAATAAATGTGTGTTGTTTAAGCTGCTCAATTTGTGTTAATTGATTACACAGCAATAAAACACTAGTAAAGTCTCTAAAGCCTTCCACTCAAAAAAAGAAGCGTGTGGTCTGGTCTTAGTTTCACCATTGGACGGGGCAACAGAGGTAAGAAATAGTTCACGGGGGCCGAGGAAGGAGCACATGGAGCTTCATCCATGCTAGAGAGTTCATACCTGATCCAGGAGGCACTGAGGGCCCTTTGAAGAGTTTTCAGTGAAGGACTAACACATTTTAGATCTTGGGCTCTAATTTCCCTCTGGATAAAAGAGAGGGAGAAAGTCTGACATTCTTTGCACCTGCAGCCCATTTCCCTGCTCTTGTGTTCTGTCCCCTCCAGGGCCTCTGTGCTCTTCTTCACACTCCTCACTCTCCTCCCTCCCCAACGCCTCAACTAGTATTTCTGAAACTTTCTTCTGATTTTTCTTTACTACTTTCAAAGTTTCTGAAGATAAGTGGAATGAATATATTATTGGCTGTTAGAAAGTAAGCTTCAGAGATAATCCAAACAAAACCCTGCAGAGCTGAGACATTCTAGATGAGTCCTTGAGGGAATCAGCATTTGATAGGCAAATGAAGCTTCAGGGGGAGGGTGATGTGCCTCAGGCGCACAGGCAGCTGGTCTCAGCTCCAGTAACTACTTTATTTAAATTATCTATATCTATTATTGCCAGTGATCTAGCTTTGTTCTGACTGACACATTTTCAGCAAATATGTGAGAGAAATTGATTCTTGTGATACAACTGTGCTACTTCAACACTTCGCCCATTATGAGGTCTCTTCATTCCACTTCCTTGGTGCTACTTGTTTTTAAACCATTTGTGAAAAAGACCTTCTTTCCTAACTATTGGTGTGCTTATTACTATTAAAATCAGGGTTGCAAATGCCGGAATGTTTTCTCTGATATGAGGATGCTGATTCATAATGGGGATGGTGGGGAGCATGGGAGGAATGGAGGAACTTTAGATAGGGAAGGGAAGGGAGGGGGCATGGGGGTAGGAAAGATGGTGGAATCAGATGGACATCATTCCCCTAAGTACATGTATGAAGATACGAATAATGTGACTCTACTTTGTGTATAACCAGAAACATGAAAAATTGTGCTCTGTATGTGTAATATGAATTGAAATGTATTCTGCTGTCATATATAACAAATTAGGAAAAAACAAAACAAAACAGGGTTGCTTTCAGACTTGTTACCACCTAACTTTTCCCTGTCTCCTGGCTGTTGTCTTAATGTTTTTTTACTCCCCCCTCCTTCCCCGACACCTCTCCCTCCACTTCCTGCGGACTCTTCCTTCCATCTGCTCATGATTGTATCTGACCCTCTAGCATTTGATATGTGACCACCCTGACTTAGGCAGTGAGAATGAAAACAGTGAAGATATTGTCCCTGCCCCTAGATGATCACCAAAGGATGGATACAGACAGGCAAAGCCTACAATCGCACAACTAATACAATGTGTATCCAGCCACCCTCTGAATGTTCCCACTGAGTTGCTCACAAGCATCTCAATCCCAGGCTCAACCGGCACTCACACTCACCCTCCCTGACGCTGCTTTGCCTCTTAGGTTTCTAATTTCAGGCAACAACACTACCATCCATTCAGTTGTTCAAGTCTGAAACCAGGAACCATCCTTGACTCCTCCATTTCCATCTTATCCTATCAACTAGTAAATCTTGTCTACTCTGTGGCCTCATCACTCGACTTGGTCTGCATCCATCTACCCTCTGTCATGGCTCCTGTTGTTTTTCACCTAGGTTATTGCAGTAGCTTCCTGAACCATTTTTCCTCATCCCTCCCTTGTCTTCTTCCACTATTTTTTTTCCCCCCCACAGAAGCCACTGTCATCTTTTTAAAGTCCAAACCTGGCCAAGGCACTCTTTTACTGAATACCCCTCAGTGTCCACCATGGAATCCTGACTCCTCACGTTCTGGCCTCTGGGAGCCTCCTGGAACTGACTGCATATGGGCCCTTGAGCAGACTTGGATACTGATACTGCCCTCCTCCCTAGGTCTCTGCGTACGCTGTTCCCTCTTCCTCATAAATACTGCAGTCTCCGTTCTTCTGTTATGGGCTCCTCATAGGGAATTGGCCTTGACCCCAAGACACGATTATGTGCCCCAACTTTCCTGTGAAATAAAATAATTTATAGAAACCATTGAGCACGGTCCCCAGGACACAGCAGGCACACTTCCCACTTCTTGCCATAAACAGAGTGGTAAGTAGGTGCTGTGGGGTGTCTACCCCAGTGTGGGCTCACGAGGAAGTGTGTAGGACTCCACCTGGAGTGAAGAAAGACTGGGAAGTTTGTAGAAAAACTCAAGATTGACTACCCGAGTCCTACACCTGATCCCACTCCAGCATTTCTGTATGGTTGGTTGAATTCCTGAGACTGTGTCCTACCTGTGTCCCACCCCCTATCCCGGCCAGCAAGGTGGTCAGTAGGGCCCACTAGTGGTGTCTTCCTCTAAGACCCATGCCGTAGTCTTGCTCAGAAGAGGCCAGAGACTGGTTGCCCCTAGATCTCTCGGGGTCAGGGAGGGTGGTGGTGGGAGTGAAGGGTGTTTCTACCAGTCATGAGCAGAGTTGCTGCTAGCAAACAGGAAAAGCAGCCCTGCTGGAAGAGTTAAACTTGTCACAGTGGCTCCCTGATTGCGGAGGCTTTGAGGTTATACTTGTGAATGAATGGCACTTCTAGGAAAACCAGATCAGCTAGGAAGGAGGGTTTGTGGGTGAAAACCAAACCAAACCAAACCAAAAACCCCAAGAACAACAAAAAACTTTTTAGTGGTTGACTCAAGGGTCTGAATCATTAGATACTAAATTTGGAAACTGTATCTAGCTGGAGCAATTTCCAGAGTGTCAGTTTCTTAGGAAGCAGTGTTCACTTTTCATCCAAGGTGAACAAGTAGCCTAGTTGCCCAATGCCCCTCTAGGATTCTAGGATGATCAGATCCCAGGATCCAGTGTCCTGATGTGGCCTGGGAAGCTTTGGGATATGGCAACAAATGCTCTGCCTCTCAGCTCCTCTCTGCTTTGTGCCCTCTCCATGCCCATTCTGTACTGGGGACACAGGGAAAAGTCGTAATGCCTCTTTCCATTTTGATCCATGCCTACTATTCTGAAACTAGGACAGCTTTGCAGACTTGACCCATAACCATGAGGGAGTGGGGAGCACCAGGTGCTGTTGGGTTCATGTCTTTGGTCTCATTCTTCTCCCCACAGTGGCAGTCACTTGACTACCTGCTCCTATGACCTTCTGTCTGTTCTTCCTTCATTCCAGCTTTCCACTATTTCATTTGGAACACAGCAACAGAGATAGTTTATGAACTGGTTCCAATTAAGGATACTGTTATTACAAAAAATAAAATGCAGAAATGCCTACCAAGAACTGGAGCCACAAGTACTAATAAAGCATTAAGAACTTAGGTTCTGGAGATGGACTAGATTCCAATCCTTGTTCTCTCCATTTCTATCTTATGAGCTAGGAACTTCTATTGCTTTCTTTATGTTCCATGTCCCATTTATAAGACGGAGATGTAATTGTACTAGTTAAAGTTCTTTGTTGCAAGCAATAGAAATCAGCTTTGATACAGGTTAACATAAAACTGGAGGAACTAATGGAAAGAACCTTGAGGTAGCTATTTCGCAGATTTGTTGTAAGGATGAAATTAGGTAATAGATAAAAGTCACCTACTATGATACTTGTCAAGTAGAAAATATTAGAAACGTTAACTGTTATTGTGTCATCGTTGTTTTGAGTTCTTTCCTAACTTTCTCACCTGTAGCTTTGGTTTTATATAAATGCTGGCCTTGATGCTATACTTTTGATTTTTGAGTATTGGTCTCCAGAATACATGGTCGTCTATCTGTTTCTGGTCCAATCAGCTATTGTGAAAAGATGAATGTTTATGTGCACAAACGCTGGCCTGCGGGACTCATTAATTCAGCAAGTAAAGTAAATAAATAAATATTTAAAAAAAAAAAAAAAAAGGGCTATAGGCAGGGCCTGCAATTTTCTGGGGAGAAGGGCAAGCAAAACTAAATCAGTTTACCTAAACACTTACTTGCTTTCTAGGACCTTTACAATATTATATAGGAATTATTTTATCCAGGCACAGTAACTTTTGCTGGTAATCCCCCAACCTGAGAGGTTGAAGTAGAGGATTGCAAGTTTAAGGTCAGTCTCAGCAACTTAGTGAGACCTTGTCTCAAAATAAAAGATAAAAAAGGCTGGGGATGTACCTCAGTGATAAAGTAACCCTGGGTTCAATCCCAAGTTAAAAAAAAAAAAAAAAAAAAGAGGCATTTCATACGTTCTAGCTCAGTAATCAATATCAACTCACTTCATCTATAACTTTAAAGTAACTGGTTTTGCCTGAATCAATTCAGCACTTACTGAGTACATATATTACATATTAACTACTGAGTATACAAAAATGATATCTACCTCCCAATGTACTTGCTATTTCACAAAGGAGAAAAGTGTCAGACTAATACTTCTACTACCATGTTGTGAATGCTGCAGTAGAAACCTATGAGCTAAGTACAAAAAACGTATAGAAAAGGATGGGAGTAATTATGCCAAGGAAAGCAGTGGAGGAAAGTAACTAACATATGATTTGTGTTTTTAAAATGACTAGGAGTTTCCTGGCTGGCAAATGGAAAATGGTATAAGGAAGAACACAGGGACCTTTGAATCTATGCTGTGTGGTTTATACTTTGTTGTTTCCAGGTTTATGAAGTAGGAGAGGTGATGTGGCCAGATGGAACTTTTTGGTGGTAGCATGGAGGATGGTTTGGAGGGGGATTACCAGAGTCAGGGGACTTACTGGGAAGCTATTACCATAGTTGTAAGAGATGATGAGGGCCTGACCCTAGCAGTAGAGGACAGGAAGGAACCTGGGACCAATGAGGCATAAATGGTCAGAGCACAGAATCCCTACTATTTTGAGGATTCTCATTTGCCTGTGTGAGTGGATGGTGGTGCCATTCTCTGAAGAAGGGCTCAAAGAGGACAGGCTTGTTTGGGAGGGAGGATGATGAATCCCATTTCAACATGTTGCCTTGAGGTAGCTGTGGAGTGCTCAGATGAAAAACCTATGGGTGTACAGGATCTGGAAGTCCAGAGAGATGTGGTTTAAGGTTTCTTGGGAAGGGATCAGGCCTGAAACTAGCCCCATGTATAGAAGGAGGACTTGTCCCTTGGACCTGAGCCCCTGAGACTGGGAGCTAGGACCCTAGCTGTCCTTGCTGGTTCCCTACCCTGGGCGTGGAGTTCTGTCCTGCGCCTCATCATGGTGGCCACCGCCTTGCTACTCTATTCATGATCTCTGTGATGGCTGCCTGCTGCTTCTTCCCATTTCTAAGTGTTCCCTGATATTGAATGTGCTCCACTCACCTTTAAGAAAAGCCAGGCAGCAAATATTGGGCCTTCCTGTTGCTGATAGTCAGGTTCTGGCCCCTACTGCCTTTTGTCTGTGGAGACATTCTCAGAAGCTTGTGAATGCCTATGCTAATTCCTTCTGTCTTGTGGGAAGCTCCCCCTGGTACCTGCAAGCCAGTCTGTGTAGCTGACATTCAACTTGTCCTGTCCTGACATAACTGGGAAGCAATTGGACTTTAAATAAATAAATAGGTTAAAATGTCCAGAGCTCTTAGTAATCAGGCAGTTTGGGAGTTTGCTGCAGCCCTTTAGAAAAGGAGAAGATAGACTTCAGATTGCAATCTCTCTCAGTTTACAGAAGGCAAACAGAGGTAGGAAGTTCTCAATAAATCAAATATGAAGGTGTTGCCCCCAAGTGGCACAAAGGAGATTAGATTCCAACTATAACTTTCTAATAATGGGCCCTTGAAGACTTTAACTGTGGTAGTGTGTTTAAAAATGACATCAACGAAACATTCAATTTGTAAATTGGGGAACTCATATCTATGGTTATCTTGGATTTGGCAGTTACCCCAACTCCTGCCACAGACTTTGTCCCATCCTCCTCAGCCCCCTTCCAGGGTTTTAACCTAGGGCCTGGTCTGCAGGGGATTATCCAGCTTTTTTCTTTATCTAGCATGGATGATTCTAGCATCTTTACCTTTTATCTTCATGGTATTGTGCTCTTCTGAGTTGTATCTTTAGACCTTTCTTTTTCTTACCCTGTTAGGCAATGGATTCACTTCTGGAACATGGAGCATTGTACTGGAGACAAGAGAGTTAACTTTTAGTCCTAGTTCAGCCATAGCTAAGTTGGGTAACCTTGGGCAAGACCTTTGCCTTCCGGGGCCCTGTTGTCCTCAGCCATATAGTAATGAAAGTAGTTGAAACTCCTGAGCAAGTTATTCACCTCTCAGTTAGATAAGTCACATTGTCCACTTCAGCCCACCCTCCCACACCTGTCTCCACTTCTGAGGGAAACCCACAGCTGGACCAGTTCCCGCTGCCCAGGCAGCCATGTCTCACATGTGGGAGGACCCTCCCCCTCCACTTCTCCTTATTGGTCCAGGGGTGGTTTGGTGGTGCAAGGGCAGCTACTTCATAAGCAACTCTGTGGTGAGGCTCTAAGAAGATCATCTAGATGCTTCTCTTTTGTGGGGCAGGGGAGGCAGAAATTGAAATAAGGTGCCCCAAAGGAAATTTTCACTTATCAGTAAGGACGGAAGAGAGTCCACACTGCATAAGGCTCAGCTGAACTTTGTTCCTGTTCTTGTGTGTTCTTTAAGATTTCATGCTCCATCTGTACAATCATTTTGCTTTAACTGAAAACAGACTCTAGACTATAGAATTGGAAAGGATTTTTCTTATTGAGTGGGAGAAACAGACAAGAATCTACCGCCAGCCTCTCCCCTCCTCAGGACCACCTTCCTCTACTAGGTTAGGGAATGAGGGAGTTGTTCCCACATCCTTTCTGAGTTGTCTGCACTTCAGCTGTCCTCACTGAAGCATGCTCAGAGAAAGCTGAGTTCAAATCCTAGAACTGCCACTTTTCTCTGAGTGATGAACAAATCACTTTAACCTCTCTGGATCTCAGTTTCCACTTTGAATAATGGGAATAATTGTTGAATCTGTCTTACAGGATTGTTGAGAGTTGTTTTTACTCTGCTGTGTAACTCTTGGGTTTTACATGTGAATCCATACTTGAGGGAAAGATGATGATTCTTCAGGTCTCCATTGCTTCAGTGTGTGTTTTGCAATTGATAGTCAGTGAAATGATTTGGAGGAACAGTGGGGAAGGAGCCTGCCCATACTCTCATAGCACATCTATGACAGAAACATACCCAGAATATTCTTTGGCTTTTGGCCTACTTTCTTATTCTTTACATTGTATTACTTCTGTGTGGTGTGCACATGAACCTATGCATGTGTGTGTATGTGTATAAATATACACACATGTGCATGTGTGTGCATACCATGTGAGCATATCCGTGTGTGGCCACATATGTGTGCATGTATCCATCTCAACTTCTAATTTTCACCATAGTTTAATGAAAGAGAAATACCCACCAAATCAGGCAGAGAGCTTCCAAGAAAGGAAGGCAGACTCAGGTACGATAAATTTCTGGTCCTGACAGTTTTTAGTACTTTCTGACTTTAAGGGGAAAAAATGTGAATAAATAATAAATAAATAAAATTCACATTAACCTGAGAATTACCTTACAGTGGTTTTCGAAAGGGAAAAAAAAATGGAGAGTTGAGCTAGCAGATCTATTTCAAGATGATTTAACAGGTGAGAGGGAGTTAGCTGCGATTGTTTTATGTCTCAGTCTATTAGGTACTGTACAATGCGACAGATCCATTCTAATTTATACAGTTGTTCAGCAAAACTTTTGTGGGTTTTTAAATTGACTGTAATGTTTAGCAATTGGAATATAAATTTATTCAAGCCTCTTATTTGGTCGCCTCAATGGCGCATTACAAAGTATTTTATAGTGTCTGATCTGCTTAAGTTTTACAACCAGCTCCCATTGTTTTGCACTCTTATAGCTGGTGCTTGAGAGCAGGGCCCGGTGTCCCTACCTCCTGCTGGTCCCTAAGGCTACTTCCAGGGACCCAGAAAGGGCTTAGAGCTGAGCCTAGGATGGAAACAACCCCTTTTCTTCCATGCCCTCCTTTTCCTGGCTTCCTGCCTACAGTGTGAGGCAACCAGCTACTGCTTTGACCTAACGTCATTTGGGAATTTGCCCGCCTAGTCCTACCTGTGGTGATGAATGCTAAATTCTCAAGCTTCTTCCTGTTGTAATTTTTTCCTTTGTTACCAACCTTCTTAAAATAATAGACTATTATAATGTGTCTTCATGTTCTCATAACTGCTTTTTCCTTTGGCATTGGGCTTCCTGGCTTTCTCAAAGATCTACAATGGCCTCTGGTTATCAAAATTTCTTTTGTGTGGTTTGTTTGTTTCTGTGGTATTGGGGATTGAACCCAGAGTTTCTTTAACATTGAGTTTCATCCCCAGCACTTTTTATTTTGAGACACAGTCTCACTAAATGGCTGAGGCTAAACTTGAACTTATTATCCTCCTGCTTTAGGCTCCCAAGTCACTTGGGGTTGTAGATGTGCACCACCATGCCTGGTTGGTTGTCATATTTGAGTGCCTGTGTTTTCTGAGTGTCTGCAGGAGTTGACATTGAATGCATCTCTGTCTCAATACCATTTCCCTCTGAACGACCTGATATAGCTGTTAGGGTTGCTTTCATTCATCCTCCCATAGACCCCTCATTTTCTTGTGCCCAGTGGAGATGTGGAGAGAGCCCAGTTCTCCCCCTTCCACACGGGGGCATGCACAGATCATGTCTGAGTGACCTTCTCTGAGCATCCTATCTCTATTCACTTTTTGGGTAGTTTATCACATTTTACTTTATACTAATTGTCATAGTTGGGTCCTCCCTCTAAAGTTGAGAGCAAGGACTGCGATTGATACAGCTTTGAAATCCCCATGATGTTGGGCACACCATAGATGCTTAATATGTTCATCTACCTTCTTTTGTGGGGTGGTGGTTGTAGGTCGAACCCAGGGCCTTCTGCATGCTACTGCTATACCCTCAATCCCTAATCCATTTCCAACATGTTTGTAGTAGGAGGAAAGAGGATTTTTGAAAGCTTAAAGGATGAGAAAAGGAAAGAATGGCATGAGTCGTGGAGAGATGGGAAAGGGCCAGATGAAGGAGTAGTTTGGAATTCTTTGAGGTTCTGGATTTTATCCAAAAAACTGTAATTGGCACAAGATTTCAAATGGGAGAAATGACATGGGCAAAATCAACATTTTAAAATCTTTCTCTGGCTGGTATGAAGACTGGAATGAATAGAGACAGGCAAAATATGATGGTAGCATAGATAGCTGGAGGTGGTGGAGAAAAAGAGTAGATATTTGAAAACTATCTTGCAGAAGAGGGTAGTAATAATGATTGATTAGATGCAAGGGATAAAGAAAAAGAAAACATTAGGAGTGTTGAACAATTTCTTACTTAAATGCTTGGCTGCATGGTGATACAAAGTCCACAATGAGAGACTGTTGAAGCAAGTTCAAAACAGGAGGGAGGTGCTGAGAGGGAAGAAGCAATTTAGTCAGGGGCAGGTTGAGCTTGAGATGTTTATGAGACGTTCAGGTGGAGATGTAGAGCACTAAGGATACAGTGATGGTCACTGGATCCCTGGATATAGATAAGTATACCTAAGAAGGGGATGGAATGAGAAGAGGAAGGCCTGAGACAGAACTTGGCACATTCCAGCATCTACTGGCTGGGTAGAGAAGGCAAAGTCAACCATAGACATTGAGGAATAGTTTGGTGTTAATGGAGCCTCAGGGACACTTGTGTCAAAACTGCTGACACAGAAGGTCCCTTGTGTCAAAGCTGCTAAGAGGTCAAGTAAGAACTGAAAAGTGCTCACTGGATGTAGTGCCACCATGTCAGCTGCCCTAGTGGGAGCTGGGGTGTGGAATGTGATGGGAAGGAGCCAGTAGTTACTAGATGGAGGAAACGAAGACTGTGGGTGGTAGGAAGCTCCACTGAGAAGTTTTATTGCAAAGCAGGGAGAGATGGAGGCTGTAGCTCCAGGAATACATGGGATATGGGAAGGGTTTGTTTTGTTTACTTGTTTTTGCTTTTAAGGTAGAAGAGATTTGAACATGTTTAAATGTGGGATGAAAGAGGTCAGGGAAGAGGGAGAACATGAAGATGCATAAGCCAGGCATGATGAATGATGATGACTAAAGGCATCAAGTTCCCAGAGAAGGTGGGGAGATATCACTCCAGGCTGCAGACTGAGGGTTGGCCTTTTGTCTGAGGAAGGAAACCTCTTCATTTATAACAGGGAAGAAAAAGGAGACAACGGGTACAGTGCAGGGGATTTGTGACAACAGGAAGGCAAGGTGACCTTTAGAAAGGCTTTAATTTCTCTGTTGCATTCATGAGCAGCTAAAGCTCTATTGCTATTAACAGTAACAATTACAATGCAGAAGCTACCAATAAAGACTGCTGACTATGCTAAGTGTTTATATTCAGTAACTCATTTCATCCTTACCACAGACCTATTGAGTGGTTCTGTTTTATAGACAAGGAAACTGGGGTTCATAGAGGTTAAATGACTTGAACAAAGTCACAGTTGGTAAGTAAGAAAGCCAGAATTTGAACCTGAAGCTGATCCCCAAACCCTTGTTTTTGCTATTACTATTACTGTGACAATTGTATGGCTGTCATTATTATATTGACGTTAGGTGCCAACTTTTTTCTTTTTTCTTCCTTTCTTTTTTCTTATCTTTTTTTTTTTCCCTTAACTGTGCTGTTGGGAAAGTTTGTAGTATACCAAAGAAGCTTTACTCGTCTTGTCTTAAGATTAATTGAACTGGGCTGGGCGCGGTGGCACACACCTGTAATCCCAGCACTTGGGAGGCTGAGGCAGGAGGATCGTGAGTTCAAAGCCAGCCTCAGCAATGGCGAGGCACTTAGCAACTCAGTGAGACCCTGTCTCTAAATAAAAATAAAAAAAAAAAAAAAAAAAAAATAAAAAAAAAAAAAGCTAATTGAACTGCATACAACTTTGAAATTCTAAGAATATTGGAAATAGAGCCAATCAAAGGGGAGATTCCCCTCCCCCATTATGTTCTGAGATGCAGTATCCAGATGCCATATTTTAATATAAAAATCTCTTACCTGTTCTGTATCTGCACAAGAGTGAAACAAATATTTATCAGTTCTGGAATAGTTAATGAGTCATGAGAGGCCTGTCACAAAGGACTACTGGGACTTGTCTTATGATTGTTCAATGCACACTCTGCCCTCTTGTGGCCAAGCTTTCCCACAACCCAAGGGGCATCCACCTAGACCCCTGCAGGGCAGTGGTATGGCAGTTGCCTTGCACTTCTCAATCTCTCTCTCCAAAGCCTTTTCCTACATGCATTTCTGTGACCCTTTCATTTAGTTGTTTCTCTCTTCACACCCTACAACAATGCACTGACCAATTGAAAAATCCAGCTGACCCATACTCTAGTGCCATTTCATAGGCATAAGCCTTGAACAGAGTCTGTCACTCAGGGACTGGGTACAATCATGGGTTTCAAAGGCAGAGAGTGCAGCAACCAGTACAGAAACCCACCAGCATGGACTGTTGGTTTTCCCCCCCTGGGAAATGGGGAATTTTACCTCCCTGAGGATTAAATGGACAAGTGTATGTAAGTGGCCAAACCTTCAGGTTCTTTTTTTTTTTTGTGGTGCCGGGGATTCTCAGGGGAGCTGGTTCTCTGATGTTCCTTTGAGGCTGGCCTAACTCCCAAGTGCCTGGTTTTCTGGGATGACTTTTGAAGAATAAGAATAAGTAAGAGCTGTCTCTTATGATAGTTTAGCCATGTTGCACTACTTTAATGGTCTATTTATTATTCATATCATCCACTGGACAATAAGGTGAAGATAGAGATCTTGTTGGTATCTCCACTGCCATTCAGTAAATCTTTGCTAAATTAATGAAAACTAAATATGTCAGTTTCAAATACACGCATCTCAAATGATTTCTTGGGCACACTAAATTTTGAGAACTACCCTAGAAGTTTCTCTTACAGAGTCAAGACATGGATAGGAATTAATTTGGGCTTTATCTTTGTTCTCTGTAATTTGCTTCAAATCTGGTGACCTTGGGCTTTAGCTGGAAAACTGAGCTCATGACCTACCACCAGTTTCTTTGTGAAAAGCATTAATGTGTGTGTTTATGGAACAGAGCGTGATTTAATGCAGGAAACTTTTTTTAAAGGACTTGAACTTGGTGTAGGTTTAGGGGTTTATTACAGAAAAGACAATTAGCATCTCCCTTGCTGACTGTATGCTTAAAGTCTGTCCAAATTGACAATTGTTTTTTATGATCCAAATATTTTAAGAAGATTATTTATTTGTCTTTTAGTTACAAATGGCCCCTCCTGTGTCCTTATGCTCTCCTGGATCCAGTGTCTTCAGGGCTTCCAGATGAGTTTGTGCAGTTAGTCTGGCTTGCTGTAGTTCTAGGAAGGCTGTTCCTATGATGTTCCCGATTGTTTCTTCTGGCCTTTGTCACACAGCAGTTGTACATATGCAGAAGGAAAGCCCACTCTTTCCTCTGGGTCCAGTTGCCAATATGCTTCTGCAGAACTCCATAGCTAAAGAAACCACTCATGAGAAGCTGGGGGCAGATGTCACATTTGCATGGCAACATTTCCACAGCCCCTGCCTCAAGTGACATTTTTTTTCCAGTTTTAGTGAGGCATACTTGACAAACTGTGTATATGTAGAGAGTACAACCTGATGTTTTAATATATATGCAGGTTGTGAAGTGATTACTACAATCAAGCTGACTAATCCTTCCATCACCCCACATAGTCACCCCTGCTTTTTTTGTGATGAGAACACTTAAGATCGCTTTACCATTTTCAAGTATCCAATGCTTTTTTTTTTTTTTATTATTTATTTACTTATTCATCATGCACAAGTATAGTATCTTTTTACATACAACTGCTTGTATACAAAGTATATGTACCATTCAGATCTTCAATCATGCATTTAGGATAATGTCCTCTCATAATGAATGGGATAGATTTAAACTGAAAAGCTTCTTCTCAGCAAAAGAAACAATCTGAGGTGAATAGAGAGCCAACTAATTGGGAACAAATATTGATAATGCACATCAGATAGAGCACTAATTTCTAGAATGTATATAGAACTAAAAAAACTTAACTCCAATGCATTATTATAGACAGTAGTCACCACGCTGTGGAACAGTCCTCCAGAACTTACCTATTCAGACTGAAATGACACACTCTGGAAGCAACATCTTGAGGTGACTCTTTGAATGTTTGACTTCCAGAAATGCTTAATTTGGGGAAAAACAAATTCTCTTGTCAGCCTTAAGCTAAAACAAATGAAAATACCCAGTCTGCTTACAACATGTGAGACAAGAAAGTCAAGTTGAGCAGCATTAAGCTGAGGTTGTTGGTTCCCTGGTCTAGGGAGCTTTACTGACAGTGACAACAATGCATATTGAACATCATTTACTTGCCAGGCATTGTGCTGTCTATATCCCAGACCATATATGCCATGGGATCCTCATGATAGCAATGGTGACAGGGGTGCAATACTTGCTATCTCTTTTTTTATGAAACGGAGGTTAGAGCAGAGAAGTGGCTTGATAAAGATCATGTGGTCAGTGAGCAACCGCATCAGGATTCAAACCCAGGCCCCTCTTACCTACATTCTTAAAATCTAGGCCATGCCCAGAGACAACTACATCTTTATCTTTTGATTTTATCTGGAGATGTTGATGTATTGTCAGCTATATCACTCTGGACCCATGGGACTGCTGTCAACAATGTGGTCTTTATAATGTAATCATTAACATGTTTTAGTTGGAAGTGTCAGGTCTAGACCCCTCCCCACCCAGAGTCAGATTCAGTCTTGGGCTTGAGTTTCGTTATTGGAATTCAGTTGATTTCTCTGTTGTCTTGTGGTGGTAATGCTATTTGCTTCTTCCTCTATAAAGAGCATTTTCTCTCAATTTTGCTGGATGACTTGGCACCATTTATTTCTCAGTGCAAAGGGCTTCTCCTGTTAGAAAATCACTATATCATGGATTAAGGAGGGCATTGGAGGCAGGCCCAGAGGGGGACGGCAAAAGGCTTGGGGGATGGGTCCAAGTGATGGCTGAACACCATCCAGCAAAACAGGAGGGATGCAGAAAAAGATTTGCAAGTACCAGGGACAGGGAGTGTTGGAGGGGAAGGTACATGGAAAAGGTCCAGGAATGTATGCAGAGACAAACATGTTTTAATTAAAAAAATTGCTTCTTACATTAACCTCAAACCTGTTTTCTGGCACAAAGGTGATATGGAGAAGTTAAGTCCTTCCTTGCTGGAGTGTGGGGTAAGGTCAGGAAGCTTGCTGGTTCAGGTGGCAGGCACATGGTAAAGTCCCAGAGGGGCGGAGGTAAGCAGCTGGCTTTCTTTGAAACAAGAGGTGGTGTCGCTGGATGGTTGGTGCTACACATACTGCAATATTTGGCGTTAAACCTCCACTGGGGTCTTCTTCTGCACAAAAACTGCTTCTGCTTGAGATGGTTTCAACAGAAAAAATCCTCCTATAGGAGGTCGCATTTCCTGGGCTCATCTCATATCACCTGTGGGGATTCTTAGTTGACTGTAAGCTCTCTATATTGTATCTGCTTACTTGTTTACTAGAGAGAAAGAGAAGTAGAAGGAATAAGAAGTTGCCAGGGTAAGGAGGTAAAAATATTCCCATGATCCTCGATTCCAAACTTCAGAAGCAATAATGACAAAATCTGGGTTCACTACTGACAAGGGGAAGATTTTTCTGGAAGATTTCCCTCCAGTAAGGGAAAAATATTCCGATTTGATGAAACCAATCTAACTAAAGCAAGGACAGATTCTATAGTAGGCAGAATTCTGAGATGATCCCCAATCCCCATTTCCATATGTAATCCCTTCCCCTTAATTGTGGGTGTTCTGTTTCTAACCAATGACATGTGGCAAAGGTGATGGGCTATTACTCCCATGATTGTTATGGCAAAGGTCTGGAATTTTGCAAGTGCCATTAAGGTCCTTAATGAGTTGATAGTAACAAAAAGGGAGCTCTTCCAGGTCCACCTGTCAAGTAAACCCTTTTAAAGAGAATCTAGAGGTCAAAAAGAAGAGAGGCGGCCGGGCGCGGTGGCGCATGCCTGTAATCCCAGCTCTTTGGGAGGCTGAGGCAGGAGGATCACGAGTTCAAAGCCAGCCTCAGCAATGTCGAGGCATTTAGCAACTCAGTGAGACCCTGTCTCTAATAAAATACAAAAAGGGCTGGGGATGTGACCCAGTGGTCGAGTGCCCCTGAGTTCAATCCCCGGTACCACAAAAAAAAAAAAAAAAAAAAGAAGAGAGACGCTTCTGACGGTCTTGGAAAAGCAAACTTCCATGTGTGAAGAGCACCACATGGTAGAATTGTGTGGATGGCCTGCAGGAGCTGAGATTCTAAGTCCGGCACCTACATGGAACTGGATTCTGCCAATCATCAGTGAGCTTGGAAGAGCCCAAACTCACAATCTCAAAAAAGATCTCAGCCCTGGCCAATACTTTGATTTTTACCTGGTAAGACCCTGGACATAGAACTCAGCTAAGCCGTATTTAGTGTCCTGATATATGAAAACTGTGAGCTGATAAAATTTGTGTTGTTTTAAACTGCTAAGTTTGTGGTAATTGCTAGGCAGCAATTGAAATGCATACAGATCTTATGTTTTTCAAGTGAAATCTCACCAAGTCTTCAGGAGGACAGCAATCATCAGGACTTTCTTGTCACTCACTTCAAGTGGAGCCATGGTTACTCTCTTTTTCCATCACTACCTGCTATGACTGTGGGAATCATGTCTTAGGAAGTTCAGTCCTGGGCTGGGGATATAATTCAGTGGTAGTGAGCTTGTTTAGCATGCCTGAGGCCCTGGGTTAGATCCCCGGAACTGCAAAACACAAAAAGAAAAAGAAGCTCTGTCATTAAGGACTTCCTGTGAGCTTGCTTCTGGGGACTGCTGGGAGATAAATAAAGCAAAGAGATGTTTGTCTTCTGGTTTCATTTTGTGAAATGACGGAAAGACGGTTCCCATGTACATGGGCAAAAACCCCTTTGTAGGCTTTTGAGCTAGCTCATCAGTGGTGTCAGTGAGAGAAAGCACAGCAAGGCACTTCTGGGATTGCAGGCTCTCTCTGGTATGTCAATCATCCAGCAATATGCAGAAGACTGCTCAAGTCTACAATCCATTCCTCCATGCCTTCGAGGCTCTGCCTGAGAGTTAAAACCCCCTCATATTTTGCTACTTTTGAGCCCAGTTTTTTTTTTTTTTTTTTTTAAGCATCTTTAAGTGCTTGGAAAACATGGCTTTGGAGTTTGGGTCATAGAATTAAGACTCATGAAGAATGTTGATAATTCCAAGATGCAGCACTGTGCTGGCCACAGATTTCACATGTGTACTATGTTTGCTTACAGGCCTTTTTTTCCGGGAAATCTGGTACCTCACTTTACCATTTTGGCATTATCAGGCTCAGTGATATATGTCATAGTGTTTGTTGAATGAATAAGACCTTTTATTTTACAGATAAAGACAATGAAACCAGTAGGAATTCCAACTCTCACCCAAGATTGCATAACCTGTTAGTGGCAGAGATGGTTCTGGAACACCAGCTTTCTGAATTCCTCTTCCTTTCTGCTCCATCTTCCAGTCCTTGCACAAGGCCTGAAGTGCCACCAAGCAGTGGAGGCAGGAAGGGAACTGTGTGTCCTGCCCAAGGACGTCAGCAGGTCAGCAGCACTGTCCAGTTTCCACCCAGTCAGTCTCCATCTCCCAGTCCAGCTAGACCTCCATCAGTCAGCTTTCAGCTCTGTTTCTGTGTTATACAGCTTCTCCTCGTGGCCCCCTTGCCCAATTCCCCCCAGTGCAGTTTGCAGCTTCACACTTCGTGAATTTTATTTGCAATCAATAAATAAAGCTATTATCATCAGGGTTTTGTATTCTCATCGTATATCGTCATCTGTCATAAAGAATTTCAGGCAGGAGTGCGGTTCACTCAGCATGTCCCGTTCATCTTTATTTCTGAGTCAGAATCTGAGGGATACGAACTAAGAGCACAAGTCCAAGAATTCAGCTTTGAATCAGTAACAGAATGTCTAAAGATAAAAATTGCATTTAGGCATTATTATATTTGAGATTAGTGCCTGGGGAGAAAAAAGTCATTACCTTATCAGGTTCTCTGTACTTATTAGAAGCGACAAAATGTTTTGTTTTCCCAGTCAAATGTGACAGATCTGATGGGAAAGAGCTTTTCGTTTAGGTGTGTTTTCAGAATGCTGTGGCTTCTGGCCATCTCTGCCAGCTTTGTGGGACGCATCAGATCTTCGTGTACCTTTGGGTTGGCAAAGAAGTTGGGATCATAGTTGCATATCAAAGTATACTTTGGGGGAAGAAGCTGCATAATGTTGTGGGTCTAATTAGGAGCCCTATTCCCTGGTAACTGCCACAGTCTTTAAGAATAGCATATGTGGGTTGGGGTTGTGGCTCAGTGGTAGAGCTCTCGCTTAGCATGTGTGCGGCCCTGGTTCGATCCTCAGCACCACATAAAGATAAAGGCATTGTGTACAATTAAAACAAATAAATAAATATTAAAAAAAGGAATAACAAATGTTTTCTGATAGATTATCAAGGGAGGCTAACATTCTGTAACCAAAATGGCTTATAATCCTGAAATTTTAATCAAAGCGTTGGCAACTAGGATTCTCAACCATAGGTCCTAATTCTTAACCCTTGGGTAAATAGTGCTGAATTTACCCAAGGTTGCTTCCCAACCCTTCATGCCACAAGGCACTAATAAATAATGGTAAGATTCACTGTATCTGGGGATAAACTGGCATTCTGGACTGGCGGCCATCACTTCCAAGGGTGAATATTGAGGCATCTTGAAACCTACCCGTCAATCAGGAAGCTGTACTCAGGAAGGAATAACTGTGAACACCTCCAGCTTGTTTTGGTTTCTCTTGAGTTGTTTAGTTTTTCATGAGTTCCATTAATCAGTTCAGAAGATTCTTTTGAACATATGCTTTGCCTCCCAGAAAACCTCCATGGAATTAATGTGCTTTGTGGAGCTCTGTTCTGTAAATCTTGTGAGGGTATTCTGTTTGGTCAATTCCAAACCAAAACAGAGATGAAGGTGGTATTTTTTCCTATTCACTCCAGTATGTGCATCTCATCATCCAAGTAGGTTAATGCACATGTGGAGGTGGCCCAACACTTCAAAAGTATCAAGAATTGTATAAACCAGTCATGATTGTAGGAGAAAACCAGAGTTGAGGGAGGTATTTAACATCTTGTTATTTTGACATGTACTATAATTATCATTTTTGAGAACTTATTATGTGCTAGAAACTTGCAAAAGGCTTTACATTTCCTTTTGTGCTCACATTAACCTGCTAAATTAATACCTTAGCTTTCCTGAATTTACAGAGGAGGAAACTGGGGCTTGAGAAGTAACCAAGTTAGAAAATGATATGGCTGGGATTAAAACCCAAGTCAGACTTTAAAGCATGTGTTCATAATGTCTCTACCATGCAGCTCCCAGCATGCCACATAAGAGAGGGTTGGTCCTGGTCTTAGGGAGAATTTTTTTTCCAAAGCATGAACATGAATTTTTGTTTCTTGGATAATGAACTTGGAAACTATTCTTCTTTCTTTTTCTCAGTTTTCCTTTTTTCTACCTTGGACAAATAACTTTTGGATCTTAACAGTTTCTATGTAAAATGGGGAAATGACATGGTATTTGTCAGAAGGCAAATCCTATGAGATGTGCGATAATTTTAGAAAAGGGACTTTAACTCTTCAACACATTAGATTGTGAGACTAAAAGTAATAAAGGAGAATTAGTGTTTTATTAGCTATGATTCATAGCCAAGAAATCATCACATTTACTGAACTGTTTTCAGTCCAGTGAAAAACATGTAGTCACTGAAAGACATAATACATGACTAGACACTATCTGGGCCACTGGGATTATGCCAAAAGGAATGTTATCATGGGGGAAGAGATCTCTCAGCAGCTGATGAAAGAGTTTCTTAGTAGGAACTGAGTTTATGTAAAAGAGCTCTGATAAGCCCACAGCAGGGGCAAGCAAACCTTGGCCTTCCTTTCTCCAGCAAGCAAAAGGAGGCAGGAGAGAACCTGGGCCTCTGCCTGAGTTTAAAGCCCAACTCCCCAATACCCATCGGTGGTTGAACTGGACAATTTACCAATTTCTTTATGCCTCAATTTCCTCATCTGTAATTAAAGTATTCATAAAAATCAAGTATAAGATTATCAACCCATGAAGCTGAAATAAGGTGGTGTACACAGGTTTTTATCTTGCACATAATTTAAAGCGGATGTGGGAGACACTCTCCCTGGGAGTGTGTAGGGATGAAAAGAGTCCTTAGAGGAACAACCATGTAATGGGAAGTTATTAAGTTGTGTATTGTGTCTTCTTGTGTACAGGCCTTCATTGTGTATAGACCTATTAAGTAATTTTACTATTTCCTTTCAAAATTTTTTGAAAATAGAGTCAGGGTGTAAATGAGTGGTAGAGCACTTGCCTAACATGCACAAGGCCCTGGGTTCAAACCCAGCACTACACAAAAAAATAATGATTAAAAAAATACCTACTTTTAAAAATTATTCAAAATCAATCTCTGTTAGCATTTTGGCCTATTTGCTTCCAGTTATTATAGAAAGGCAGAATTTTAGCAGGGGGGGAAGGGTTGCTATTCTTATTTTCAAGAGTATTTGCAGACATTTCTAAAGAATTCAATAAGACAGAAACACAAGGATAAACTTATGTCACTCCCAGTTTCCTTTATCTGTATGTTATTCTTAGGAGTAAGCAAATTCCAGGTGTGTGTGTGTGTGTGTGTGTGTGTGTGTGTGTGTGTGTGTGTGGCAGATGGATGAAACAAGATTGATAAAATGTTAATACTGGTGAAGTCAGATTATGTTTGGATGAGTGTTCCCAAAGGACCATGTGCTAAAGGCTTGGTCCCCTGGATGGCACTATTAGGAAGTGGTGGAAGCTTTAGAAGGTGGTGCCCCAAGGTAGATCTTTAGATCACTGGGAACATGCCCTTAAAAGGATTATGGAATCCTGGTCACTTCCTCTTTATCTTTGGCTTCGCTTCCTGGCTCACAGGGGAACAGTTGGCTTCATCCCACACTCTTGCTAAGACTTGCAGCTTTGCCAGATGTCCAAAGTTATGGAGTCACTCAGTCATGGACTGGAACTTTCAGAACCATGAACCAAAATAAATCTTTTCTCTTTATAAGTTAATTACCTTGGGTATTTTGTTATAGTGACAAAAGCTAATTAATGCATGGGCATAAAGGAACTTTACTAAGGGGATTGTTTGAAAATTTCCAGGTTAAAAAAAAAGAAGAAGCTTTAAAATGTGGAATCATAATACTCTTTTAAATAAATACCTAGTTCAAATTTACTGAGTTTGATAAAAGAAAAATATGCAAGTAAAACTAAATAAATGGTGAATTTTGTCTGAACATCTTTTCTGCTCTTAGAGGTAGTTTCTAAAATGTTTCTTAAAAAGCTTAATAATGACTTAATAATGACAACCATTCAGTTGTGTGGAGTCATGGTTTTTGAACTTGAATTCCATTATTAATGACATTACCATTGAAAGATGAGGATATGCCTACTCTCACCCTTTTCTTCATTTCTTTTATACCTCTCAATATTTGTTAGCTATTTTTTTTTATTGTATAGGTTTACAACATTCACATTATCTTCTATGCCCTTACTTTCTGTAATATTGAGTCACTATTTAAATGGATTTGCTTTTCCTCACCTGACCTTCTTATGTAACTTTTTAATTCTCAAATTAATTATTTTGATGCATCTCTTAACTGGTTGCATTTCATGACCACAAATGTCTTTTAAGAAACTACCCATGTGTCTTTGAGTTCTTTCATATTTCAAACTGTCTTCTCACTGTACCCAGGTAAAGTACTGACTGGATATCTCTGAATCACAGTTTTACCTTTAGAACATTGTAGACATTGTTCTAATGTCTTCTGGCATTGAAGTTTGATGTCAATCAGGCCTTTTCTGTCTTTAATGTGTTTTTATTTGGTTTCTGTGACACTGAAGAATACCTTCTTAAAAAAATTCTTGAAGTTCAATAAAATAACTTGATTTGTCTGAATTTTGACTTTTCTTATGTAATATATTGCCATAAAATGATGTGCAACTTTAGGTTTTCATTTCAGGAGAATGCTTATGCACCGTGTTCTTGAATGCACCATCTGCTCTAGTGTGAGAGGGGGACATACTGCAGGAACCATGCTTGCTCTTACGTTGAGTTGTATTTTTATTTCTTCCATATCTATTAGCTTCTCATCAATTTCTTTATTTTTTCTGTATTTAATGTATTTATCTCTATGTGTCAGAAATGAATTTTTAAAAAATATTTATTTATTTGTTTTAGTTGTACTCAATGCCTTTATTTTTTTATGTGGTGCTGAGGATCGAACCTGGGCCGTGCATATGCTAGGCAAACGCTCTACCACTGACCCACAACCCCAGCCCAGAAATGAATTTTCAAAAGTACCTCATCTTAGCCGGGCGTGGTGGCGCACGCCTGTAATCCCAGCACTTTGGGAGGCTGAGGCAGGAGGATTGCGAGTTCAAAGCCAGCCTCAGCAATGGCGAGGCACTTAGCAACTCAGTGAGACCCTGTCTCCAAATAAAATACAAAAAAGGGCTGGGGATGTGGCCCAGTGGTCGAGTGCCCCTGAGTTCAATCCCCGGTACCAAAAAAAAAAAAAAAAAAAGTACCTCATTTTTTTTTTTTTTTTCCTAATTTTTGCATTAGTTTTATAATAAGGTTGCTTTGGTTTTCTTTGAGCTACACATTTTCTTTCACCCCAATCTATTGTAGTTTTCTCTTTAAACTCTTGATTTTCAAAGTACTTATTAACTTCACTTATGGGATAACACCCTTGTTTTTGGTTTGTTTAGCTATATTTTTATACATAGTTTCCAAAATGGTTTATTTTTACTTTTTATTTGTTTATATATTGCTTATGCTTGAGAAGCTTTGTTTAGATGTTGTATTTTATTTGGTATAGTGTGAATGACTGTTTAACTCTTTACCCTCAATATCTCAAACCAAGTTGTTTTCCCTCTAAGCTACATTATGAGGCTGAGTTTGTGCTTTTCTGTAATATGAGGAAGGAGGGGAATCTTGGGCTTAGGTGTTTTGTTATAGTATATATCTGTGTTCTTTTCTGAGATTTTGTTGTGTTCCCTACCAGATTCACTGCACATCATTTGGGCTGTGTATAACACTTTTTCAACTCAAGTATCGCTCTGAAGTACTGATTCAAGTCTGCCCTGTTGTTCATTTTCTCTGTTTCATACACTTTTCCTAGCAATAGCTTCTGTCAGGAGAGAAAAAAGTTAATCATTTGTGTGCTTCTCTCTAGATCTGGGTGTATTAGCATTTTCTGTGTTGCTATAACAAAATACCCAAGGCTAGGTATTTTATAAATAAAATCAATTTATTTAGCTTATAGTTTTGGAGGCTCAAAGTCCAAGATCTAGAAGCCCTGTTTAGGCTTTGGTGAGGGGTCCTGGGCCATGTCACAACAGGTCAGAGAAACAGGAAGGGGAAATAGCTGTAAGTGATAGGGACAAGCGGGTTGGGTAGCAACATGCTTTTGAGAGAACTCACTAACTCTGCAATTCTGCACCACTCTCTTCTGCGGAAGGTACCTTCATGACCTGATTACCTTGTACTAGGACCCACCTCCTAAATGTGCCACAACCTTGATACTGCCACACTGGGGGCTGGTCTTCCAGCAGGTGAATCTTTGGGGGCACACATGCAAACCATATCCAAACAGCACAAAAGTATTAGTGAGAACTGTCACTCTTTTATTAAAATCAATAGTTCAGATTCCTTGGAGAGAAGTTGGGGGAATTATTCAGATATGAGTTTATGGAGCCTCTTCTCTCTGCTTAAAAATGTCTTGTTTTGAAGTTTAATAAGTTAGATTATGATCCTTTCCGTATTTGTTTGCTGTTGTGAAAATGATTTTTATCTTGTCTTTTAATATATATTTTTCTCATTCTTTTAGTTATTGGTGAGGGGATAAGAATAGAGCCAGAACCTTTGATTTTCCATCTTAACATGGCACCTGGTAATTTTTCAGTAATTCTACATGGCTCACTATTACTTTGGTTTGAATATAATTTTAAGAATTTTTTTTCTTAAATATTTATTTATTTGCTTTAGTTGTACACAATGCAATGCATTTATGTTTACGTGGTGCTGAGGATCGAACCCGGGCCGCGCACGTGCTAGGCGAGCACTCTACCGCTGAGCCACAACCCCAGCCCCAATTTTAATAATCTTGCAGATGAGGAACGGATAAAAAGATACTTGGGTCACTGTGAGGTTATATGTGAATTTGTAGACCTAAAACGAGTTATTAAAAACTATTGTAACATATGAATATTGAACAATGCCACTTAAAAATGTTGGGAAACAAAATGTTTTGACAAAACAGCAAATTCTGATGAATGGGAAAACCATATTATTTTTGATAAATTTACATATTTTTTGTTCCAAAATAATCCAGATTTGTTTATCTGGGAATAAACTGACTAAATAAGAACAGATTTAGGAACATCAAAGTCAAACCAAGGATCCTTTTGATTCTGTATTTCAAGCAGGTCTGTGTATTCCACAAGAGAGTGTCAAGTGTGGTTGGTTCTTGGGAGCCATGGTACCTCTCTCAGCAGAAGAAGTGAGGGAAGTAGAGTTGCACTGTAAAGACAATGGAGATGGAGCAGAGGAGAGGTAAGTAGAATTGCCTGGAAGAGAGGCTGGTATCCAGGCTTGCAAGATTGTAACCTTGTATGTATGTATAACAGTATTAACACACTTGAAGAAATGATATGTTAAAAGTAGAGGGCATTAGTTGTGGGAAGCAGAGTGAAAAGAGAATTACCAAGGATCCCTTTTTTTTTTTTTTTTTTTTAATTCCATAATGACACGGCTTGGCTGCCAAGCCCACTGGTCCCTGATGAGAGGTGGCAGCTGAGTGGTAGGCAGGGAGGGCTGGATCAGAGACGGCAAGCACCGCCAGGCAGAGCCTGCCAAGCCGGCTCAGGCCTAAGGTGTGGTGGGCCTGAGGTGTGGCAGGCCAGTGATTAGGTGAGACTGAGGCATGCTGACCTGTCATCCTGCAGCAGCCAGGCCCAGGCCCAGCGAGGACGCCTGCTGCAGAAGCCCACTCCATGAAGTGCTGCAGCTCCAGAACTGGAACATGAACCATCTGCCGACCGACCTCAGTCTGCTTTGGAAGCTGCAATTGCAGATGAGTAGCGAGAAAAATGGAAGTAGGGCAGACCTGAAAGGTAGTTTGGACTCAAGAGTTAACCAGTAGCTAGTACTGTTCTAGACTCTAATTGGCATAATTTTGAACCAATGGCCTTAGTACTTTTCCAACTGTAATTAGCATAATTTTGGACCAATAGCATTGACACTTTTTTAAAACCCTGATTAGCTTTAACTATAGACCAGTAACATTGCCCCAAGTGCTATATAAACCCCTAGACTAGCAAACTCAGAGGCAACCCTTCTTGTCCTAGGAGATCTTTGTTTTTGTTTTATGCACACTTGAAAAAAATTGTACTTTTATACTTGTTTTTCCTGGTCTGTGGATTTCATTCTTCAAATTCATGAGACAAGAACCTAGAAAGAAGAAATTGAGGGTAAGATGCTGAGGTCCACCATGAAGAGGAGGAGGGCATGGTCCACCATGAAGAGCTGCAACACTTCTTAACTGCAGCTTGTGCAGACCCCCCTCCCCACCACTCTCGGGGGGCAGCTGAAGAGGCGAAATTCCAGTTTCAATACCAGCTCTATCCCTAAGAGTGGGAGAATTCATCATCAGACTTGCAGAAATTCTAGCCCCAAAGGCAAGGGTGAAGAGTGTCCTTATTGTGAGTTTCAAGTTCAAACATGACCTTCATCTGATCACCCTTTTCTGAGTCCCTGTACTTGGAGCAGCTTTCTGGTTCCAGCACAGATCTGCGTGTGTAGCGAGAGAATGCAGAAATACACTGATTTTTAAATATTTCTGAGTCTTTCACAGTGATTTCTCATGGTAATAAGTGGCTTCTGATTACCATTTGGTTTTCCCTGACTACAGGGAGAAAAGGAGATTGTTATGCCAACCTGAATAATTCCAGTCTGTGTGACAATTCTATTTCTCACTCTAAATTAATATATTGCCACCCTGATGCCTTCCTCAGGTCCTCTGTTCAGTTTAGTTAGTGTGAGTCAGAATTTTCACATCTAATTGCCCCTGGACATTGACAAGAGTGAGCCGGACTTCTAGAAAACTCTGATTCTATTTTCATCTTGCAATTTTTATTTATTTCTACATCAAACACAGTTATTGTTCTTGGTCAATTCGTGTGTAATAAAATGTGTTAAGACCAGATAAAATTCAAAATACCTTGAGAAAATTTATGACAATATTTTTTAGGATCTCATTCATCTTTACTTCAATGTTTTGAAACAAAAAATGTCATGGGAAACCAAGACCATTTCTTGCAGTAGTCTTGCAAACTCATTTTTATTTTGAGAAACTTTGTGTTCTCATTTAAAAATGTAATTCTCTTTCTACTAAATGTACTATTCAACCTAAAGATATTGAGGCACAGCAGAAATAAAAGGTGAAGCAATGAAGCAAGCATGGGTCAAGGAAGTGTTGGAGAAGAGCCAGGGTCAAGAGCTCTCCTGTTCATTTGCTCAAACACTTTAAATGCTTTTCCCTACTGTAGTGTTACTTGTCTCAGATTCTTTAGAAAATCTAGATAATGTGACAAAAATCACAGAAGCAAAGGTTGAAGAATCAACATTTGAGCCATTTCAGAATGCTGAGAAGGAGACTTTAAGAAAGTTGGGTGCATATTATAGAGACCACTGTGTTCAATTCGTATAAATAGAATCCTAATTATAAATTACAGAAGCTTTGTTGTCTAACAAGATCAGGACAGATAGTTTAATCAAAAAGTTGGATGAAGCATGAAATTTGTTTAAAAGCTAACCATAAAAACCAATGTGTATGTACCTACAATATTTCATGTTAAATTAAGATGTCTACATGCACTCTCTACCTAGATTTGATATAGATTTCAGTTTTTTTGGTGGGGGTGGGGGAGGGCAAGACTACTACTAATTTTAGTCCTGAATCATCTTTTTTGCATAAACAATACCTCAAGTGCATTCTCTTCATTGCCCAAATTTCAGATTATGTGAAGAGAAGAACAAATGTAAAGATGTCTCTAATGTAATCGAAAGCAGAATCTATCAAGAATTTTATTATATTTATACTCATACTTTATGTTATATTACATATATTTATAGTCAAACTTTCAAAGTGACTTTTTATTTTTGAAATTATCTTTTCAAAACACTAATCCCAGTTTTCATAGAAACAACAATGTTTGTTCATGTTTCTGTTTGAATAGTTATATGATATTAAATAAAATACACTGTTAGAACAACAAACACAACAGGTTTGCATAAACTCTACTGACCCTGGCATGGACAGCCAAAGAGTAACCTATTAGTGTTTTAAAACACCCCCCTGGGGATTGACTCTTAGGAAGGGAGCATGTCATGAATTCATTTGGCCTGGCAGGTTGAAGTCAGATAGAGAAATTCACCTTTCTGGGCTTTAGAGATTGTCTTGTACAAACTTACCTCATTCTAGAGTTAAAGACAGTCTCCAGGGAGGTTAAGTGGCCTCTCACAATGTAAGTGAACAATGTAAGTGGTCACAATGTAAGAGAACTGTTGTTTTTATCTTTTTGTTTTAGAGTGCTAGGGGTGGGGAGCTATTAATGCCTCTATTTCTTGACTCATTATAATACTTGGTATTCTTTTTTTTTTCCTTTTCTTTTATTCTAAGTTGTTATATATGACAGCAGAATGCATTGCATTTCATATTACACTTATAGAGCACATTTTTACATATCTCTGGTTGCATATACAGTATATTCACACCATTCGTGTCTTCATACATGCACTTAGGGTAATGATTCCATCTCATTCTACCATCTTTTTTTTTTTTTTTAATTTACCCTTTTGCCTCTTCCTTTCCCCTCCCTCTCCATTGGCCATTCTAGTGTTCCTCTAATCCTCCTAAGCTCCCCGTCCCAACCCCCACTGTGAATCAGTCTCCTTATATCAGAGAAAACATTTGGCATTTGGATTTTTGGGATTGGCTAACTTCACTTAACATTATATTCTCCAACTTCATCCATTTACCTGCGAATGCCATTATTTTATTCTTTTATTGCTGAGTAATATTCCATTGTGTATATATACCACATTTTCTTTTTCCATTCATCTACTGAAGGGCATTTAGGTTAGTTTGATAGTTTAGCTATTGTGAATTGTGCTGCTATAAACAGTGATGTGGCTGTGTCCCTGTAGTATGCTGTTTTTAAGTCCTTTGGGTATAGACTGAGGAGTGGGATAGCTGGGTCATAAGGTGGTTCCATTCCCAGTGTTCCAAGGAATCTCCATACTGCTTTCCAGATTGGCTGCACCATTTTGCAGTCCCACCAGCAATGTATAGAGGGTGTCTTTTCCCTTGGTATTCTTTATGGTGATTCCTTTTGAATGTTTTAAAAAAGATTTCTCCCATATTTAATCTAAATACATTCTTTGTATCAGTAGATGCAATTCTTAAGACTGTGGTTAAGACTTCTTAAAAAGCTGGGCGCGGTGGCGCACGCCTGTAATCCCAGCACTTTGGGAGGCTGAGGCAGGAGGATTGCGAGTTCAAAGCCAGCCTCAGCAATGGCGAGGCACTTAGCAACTCAGTGAGACCATGTCTCTAATAAAATACAAAAAAGGGCTGGGGATGTGGCCCAGTGGTCGAGTGCCCTGAGTTCAATCTCCGGTACCACCAAAAAAAAAAAAAAAAAAAAAAAAAAAAGACTTCTTAAGAGCTCAGACCTGCAATTTTATATTTAACAATTTTATAAAACAAATGAGCTATATTGACACCTTTGCCAAGCATTAGAATTATTCCACAAAACAAGGCATACTCCACTTCCATAGCATGAATTCTACTGACATTTCACCGTGCTGACAGAACTAGAAACTTGGATCACCTTCACTGTAGTTATCCTCCCAACTTATGGTAGATGCTGGCATGCTTTTTATTTTCTCTAGATTTTAAGCCCCATAGATATTATTACTGTTTTGTGGAATCAATATTTATTTAAATTTATCCATAGTTTGTTCTTTTATTTTCTTTTAACTGTGTCTTGTATTTTTTAGTTTCCATCTGGGGTTATTTTTCTTCTTGGAAAATATTTTCAATGTTCACTATACTATAGTTGTGCTGGCAATACATTTTGTTTGGTGTTTGAAAATTCTGTATTTCATCTTCATTTCTGCAGCATATAGAATTCTGGATGAGTAAGTATGTTTTCAGTATTTTGAAGATATTCTATTGTTTTCTGGTTTATAGAGGTTTTGTTGGTAAGTTAGATGTTGTTGATATTGGTTTTTTTTTTTTTTTTTTTTTTTTTTTTTTTTGAGAGAAATATGTCTCTTTGCTTCCTTTCTGGTTGTTCACAAAATCTCTTCTTGGTTTCTGAAAGTTTTACCAAAACTTAGTGTGCATTTTACTTCATTGTTCTTGGGTTTGAATCTCCAACTTGAAGTCTTTCAATAGTTTTGGAAAATTCGTAGTCATTATTGCCTTACATTTTTCATCTGATATTTTCTGTCTTCTCTCTTGGGAATTAAATGTGTGTTAGGCCCTTTTGTCTTATTCCATATTCTCCTTATACTCCTCCTGTGGTTTTCCATACTTTTGTCTCTCCAGACTTTACTTCTTCTGTTTCCTAATTTGCTCCTCAAATATGTCTAATTTCCTATTAAATTAATTCTTCAAGTTCTTAATTTCTGTTGTTAAATTTTTGCTGCAACATTTTCCATTCAGTCCTTTTACATTTTAAAAATTTCCCTTAATTCTCCATATTGACTTTATTCCTCCAACATTAATTATTGTCATTTTATGGTTCATATTTGATTATTTCGTTCTCTGAATTTCCTTTAGGGTTATTTCTATTATTTGTTGTTTCTCTTGATTTTATATTACATTGTTCTCTTGCCTTCTCATATAAAAGGCTAATTTTGATGGGATGCTCCACAGAATGTTTACAATTGTGGTAGATAATTTGAGGATCTGGTTGATGAGATTACCTTCGGGGAATTTATATTTGCCTCTGGATGATGGAAGAAGGGTAGGGTACAAGGCCTTTCAATAGGAATGAACAGCTGTCTGTCAAGTTTATTTTAGTATTGCATACGTTATTAATTAATTATTTGGGATTCTAACAGGAAGCCTGAAGAATTCACACTATCCCTTACTATGTAGTGAGCCTTGAAATCCAGTTTAGCCACTGAGTATTTCTGAAGCCCACTCAACTTCTGAGCCTCTCACCTGTTCTTACTGAGTTAACCAGTGCTTTCAAGTGAAAAGTAGCTCCAAACACCAGACTCGTGTTTTTCTAATTCCTTCTTTAGAATCCTATGATTGTTCATTGCTTTGATATGAGGACTTTTAAAAAATATTCCTTATTTTGTTTAGTTTGTGTATTTGATGAAGAATTTTTGTTATAATTCTTCAGTCTGCTATCAATGAATGTCGTTATCTTCTTGCAGTGACTTGATGTTTGCATTCTTTGGGGTGTTTTAAGTTAAGTAATTTCTGATTTTATTGTGATTGCATTCCTTCTAATTCCTTCATTCAATTTGTTCATTCTTATTTTGACTTCTTGATATGGATTATTAATTTTTTTTAGTGATTCTTCTTTTCAAATATGCATTTTAGGGTTATGTATTTCCCTGTAAGGAATGCTTCTGCTGAATCCTACAATTTGATGTGAAGTATTTTCATGATTGTTTAGTTGTTTTCTAACTTCCATTGTGCTTCTTCTTTTATTTATAACACTGCTTCTAAATTTTTTTTAAAAAAATATTTAAATTTATTTACTTTAGTTGTACACAATGCAATGCATTTATGTTTACATGGTGCTGAGGATCGAACCTGGGCCGTGCACGTGCGAGGCAAGCGCTCTGCCGCTGAGCCACAATCCCAGCCCCTGCTTCTAAATTTTCAAACAAGGTGATTTCTTTTTAGTTCTCTTTTGTTAACAATTTCTAGTTTAAATGTACTATGTGTAAAGAATATTAAATCTTTTTTTTTTTTTTTTGTACCAGGGATTGAACACAGAGGTGCTTAACCACTGAGCCACATCCCCAGCCCTTTTGTGAATTTTATTTAGAGACAGAGTCTTGCTGAGTTGCTTAGGCCATTGCTAAATTGCTGAAGTTGGTTTTGAACTTGTGATCCTCCTACCTCAGCCTCCTGAGCTGCTGGGATTATAAGTGTGCACCATGGTGCCCAGCTAAGAATTCTAAATCTGATCATTTCAGCCTTAGGAATTTGTTGAAGTCCAATATATGGTCTATTTTTATAAATGTTGTATATGAGCTTGAAGAATAATCATATATTTAAATTATTGACTGGAGTGTTCTATGTGTGTACATTAGGTCATATTTGTTAATTATGTTCAAATTATTTATAAACTTCCTGCTTTACTTTTTTTTTCTTCCTGCTTGTTTCATGAATTTCTAAGAGACATATGCTTAAATTTTCTAACATAGGGATTCAAACTTAAATGATTTAATGATTTGACTTTGTAAGTTTTTAGACAATATCATATAAATGTAAATTTTAAAAAATTTCTAGTGAACCAAACATTTTAGTACGAAGCAACCAACCCTCTTTATCTTCAATAGCTTTTTTGTTCTCATCTTAAAATTTCTGTTCTGCAAAGGATATAAAAGGAAAAATAGATGTTGTGACTTTCAGAAATAATTACCCTTTTGACACTAAGTGGAGGAGATACCCCATTGCATAGTGGTTTTAAAAAATCAAGCTCTGGCTGGGCGCGGTGGCGCACGCCTGTAATCCCAGCACTTTGGGAGGCTGAGGCAGGAGGATCACGAGTTCAAAGCCAGCCTCAGCAATGGCGAGGCGCTTAGCAACTCAGTGAGACCCTGTCTCTAAATAAAATACAAAAAAGGGCTGGGGATGTGACCCAGTGGACGAGTGCCCCTGAGTTCAATCCCCGGTACCAAAAAAAAAAAAAAAAAAAAAAAAAAAAAAAAAAAAAAAAAAAATCAAGCTCTGGAACCAAGGAGACCTATGTTACTATCCTGGTGCCATTCCTAGTTATTTATGAGACTATGGATAAGTCACTTAACTTTTCTGATTCTCTCCTTCTAAATCTGTAAAATGGAAATCTGGGTGTGGTGGTGCAATCCTATAATCCCAGTGACTCGGGAGGCTGAGGCAGGAGAATCCTGAGTTCAAAGCCAGCCTCAGCAACTTAGCGAGGCACTTAGCAACTCAGTGAGACTCTGTCTCTAAATAAAACAGAAAAAAAATGGGGATAACACTAGTAGCTATCATTATTGGACCATGAGGATGCAATGAGAGAATGAATGTAAAGTGCTTACTTAAGTACCTGGCATGTGGTAGATGGTAGCTATGATTACCTTCTTATGATGACCTGATGTTTGTTTTCTTTAGAGTTGTCTTCACAATTTTTAGTTCCTGGGGGCTGGGGATATAGCTCACTTGGTAGAGTGCTGCCTAGCCACAAGACCTGGGCTCAATCCCCAGTACTACCACACACACAAAAAAGTTTAGTTCCTTGTGTTAGACAATATTTAAAGCACCCAGCTAGGAGTATGTCATGTCTCCAGATAACTAGTGGCTGCTCAGTAGCTTCATTTTGAGTTCTCATTAGTAATCCAGCTTCCATTAATAAGGTTTCTCAATTCTATTTGTGCCCTGTGCTTATGAGTCTACTTTTTGGAATCTGACATTGAAAGATCATTTGATGCATTTCTTGACCAAATGTATGAATTGTTTCTTTGAATTGTGGTAGTGCTTGGTGTTTAAGAATAGTTCACTTTGATGTTTCTGAGATAAATGGTTAACAGAAGATACTCCTCACAACAAATGGGATTTGGAACTTCCTTGCAGTGTTCATATAGCCAGAAACTGTGAAGTACTTTACTGTTTCTGTGTGATTCTTTCTCTCTTTGGATATGTGGCGTTAGCAAGAATCCCCACTTGTCAATCATTTGTTGAAGAGTTAAAGAAACTCATTGCATCTTTCCTATCATGTTGAAGTTTCTAGCTTTCCTCATGTCTGATTTTTCATGCTTTCTCCACTCTCTGCTAGAATATGTAAGAAGCAATTCAGGTCAAAAGGCAACCCTTTGGAAATAACTGGTGAACAACAGTAATTTTAAGAATTAAATTCAGTAACAAAATAAGTTTCCCTTTTCCAAACAACATGGCTTAAATGAGATGGAAGCTTATTCAGTTTCATGTTAAAAAGGCTCAGAAAGGCTGACCTCTGCCCCAGAGCAGGAGACAGCAAGGACAGACCTGCCAACTCTGCCTGAGCCCAGCCTGGCCCAAGGTAGTCCCAGGTCATTCCCGCCGATGCCCACTGGTGTGCAACCAGCCTCCAGCCAGCCCCACTGACCTCTGCTCCAGAGCAGGAGACAGCAAGGACAGACCTGCCAACTCGGCCTGAGCCCAGGCAGGCCCAGGGCAGTCCCACTGACCTTCACCCCATGGTGGTTATCCCCAGACCACCACAGGAGCTCAGACTCAACCAGTTCGGCCCGCGCCAACCAGTGTGAACCCAGCTTCAGGTAGCATACTTTGAGGGTCATTGGAAGATTCTGATAGTCTAGCACTAAGGGGAGGCACAGACAACCTGCAAGGGTATTAAAAATATAGGGAAGAATCTGTAACAACTCAGATCTACACTGCAAAAAGTAAAGCAAATAGACATCATGAAAAAACAGGGGAGGAAAATACCCCAAACAAACCAGGATTCTACAATAATAGAACCCATGCTCAGCGAAGTTGACGAAATGTCAGAGAAGGAGTTCAGAAGGTTCATAATTAAAATGATCTGTAAATCAAAGAATGACCTAAATGAGCAAATACAGGCAAAAATTGACCACTACAACAAAGATATAAGAGAGCAAATACAGGTAGCAAAATATTACTTCAAAAAAGAGATCGAAACTCTGAAAAAAAAAAAAGTCAGAAATCCTTGAAATGAAAGAAACAATTAACCAAATAAAAAACACAATTGAAGGCATCACCAACAGACTAGATCAACTGGAAGAAAGAACCTCAGACAATGAAGACAAAGTATATAATCTTGAAAATAAAGTTGACCACACAATGAAGATAGTAAGAAACCATGAACAGAACATCCAAGAAGTATGGGACAGCATCAAAAGACCAAATCTAAGAATAATTGGGATAGAGGAAGGCACAGAGTTTCAAACCAAAGGAATGCACAACCTCTTTAATGAGATAATATCAGAAAATTTCCCAAGCATGAAGAATGATTTGGAAAACCAAATACAAGAGGCTTATAGGACACCAAATGTACAAAATTACAACAGATCTACACCAAGACACATTATAATGAAAATGCCTAGCATACAGAACAAGGATAGAATTTTAAAGGCCGCAAAAGAGAGGAATCAGATCACATATAGGGGGAGACCAATTCGTATTACAGCAGATTTTTCAATTCAGACACTCAAAGCTAGGAGATCATGGAACAACATATTCCAAGCTCTGAAGGAAAAGGGATGCTAACCAAGAATCTTATACCCAGCAAAATTAAGCTTTAGATTTGAGGATGAAATAAAAACCTTCCATGATAAACAAAAGTTAAGAGAATTTACAAGTAGAAAGCCAGCACTACAGAACATCCTCGGCAAAATATTCCATGAAGAGGAAAAGAAAAACAATGATGAAAATCAACAGAGGGAGGTATTACACTAAAGGAAAAAAAAAAAAAAAAAAAACAATCAGAAGAGAAACCATGTCAAGGTAAATACCACAAATAAAAATGGCTGGGAATATAAAACACATCTCAATAATAACTCTGAATGTTAATGGCCTAAACTCACCAATCAAAAGACATAGACTAGCAGATTGGATCAAAAAAACAGACCCAACTATATGCTGCCTCCAAGAGACTCATCTCATAGGAAAAGACATCCATAGGCTGAGAGTAAAGGGTTGGGAAAAATCCTACCACTCATATGGACAGAGGAAACAAGCAGGGGTTTCCATCCTCATATCAAATAAAGTAGAATTCAAGCTAAAGTCAATCAAAAGGGATAAAGAAGGACACTATATACTGCTCAAGGGAACCATACACCAACAAGACTTAACAATTATAAATATATATGCCCCAAACAATGGAGCATCCATGTTCATCAAACAAACTCTCCTGAAGTTTAAGAGTCAAATTGACCACAACACAATAATTCTGGGTGACTTTAACACACTCCTTTCACCACTGGATAGATCTTCCAAACAAAAGCTGAACAAAGAAACTATAGAACTCAAAAATACAATAAACAACTTAGACTTAACTGACTTATATAGAATATTTCATCCTTCAACAAGTGAATACACTTTCTTCTCAGCAGCACATGGAACCTTCTCTAAAATAGACCATATACTAGGCCACAAAACAACTCTGAGCAAATACAAAAAAGTTGAGATTCTACCCTGCATTCTATCTGACCATAATGAAATGAAATTAGAAATCAATGATAAAATAAGAAATAAAAGCTACTCTAACACCTGGAGACTAAATAATATGCTATTGAATGAACAATGGGTTGCAGATGAAATAAAAAGGAGATTAAAAAATTCTTAGAGGTGAATGAGAACACAGACACACATATCGAAATCTCTGGGACACTATGAAGGCAGTTCTAAGAGGAAAGTTCATTGCATTGAGTTCATTCCTCAAAAGAAGAAAAAGTCAACAAATAAATGACTTAAAAATACATCTCAAAGCTCTAGAAAAAGAAGAACAATCCAACACCAAAAGTGGTAGAAGACAGGAAATAATTAAAATCAGAGCTGAAATTAATGAAATTGAAACCAAAGAAACAATTGAAAAAATTGACAAAACAAAAAGTTGGATCTTTGAAAAAATAAATAAAATTGACAGACCCTTGTCCAGGCTAACAAAAAGAAGGAGAGAGATAACTCAAATTACTAATATATGCGATGAAAAAGGAAACATCACAACAAACACTACGGAAATACAGAAAATAATTCGAAATTATTTTGAAAACCTGTACTCCAACAAAATACAAAACACTGAAGGCATCGACAAATTTCTAGAGTTGTATGATGTGCCCAAACTTAAGCAGGAGGATATACATAATTTGAACAGACCAATTTCAAGCGACAAAATAGAAGATGCCATCAGAAGCCTACCAACCAAGAAAAGCCCAGGACCAGATGGATACACAGCTGAGTTCTACAAGACCTTCAAAGAAGAACTGATACCAATACTCTTCAATTTATTTCAGGAAATAGAAAAAGAGGGAGTACTTCCAAACTCATCCTATGAGGCCAACATCACCCTGATCCCCAAACCAGGCAAAGACACATCCAAAAAAGAAAACTTCAGACCCATATCTTTAATGAACATAGGTGCAAAAATTCTCAATAAAATTCTAGCAAAACGGATACAGAAACATATCAAAAATATAATACACCATGATCAAGTGGGGTTCATTCCAGGGATGCAAGGATGGTTCAACATACGGAAAACAATAAATGTAATTCACCACGTCAATAGACTCAAAGATAAGAACCATATGATTATCTCAATAGATGCAGAAAAAGCATTTGACAAAATACAGCACCCCTTCATGCTCAAAACACTAGAAAAACTAGGGATAACTGGAACATATCTCAACATCATAAAAGCTATATTTGCTAATCCCCAGGCCAACATTATTCTAAATGGAGAAAAATTGAAAGCATTCCCTTTAAAAACTGGAACAAGACAGGGATGCCCTCTTTCACCACTTCTATTCAACATAGTAATTGAAATGCTGGCCAGACCAATAAGACAGATGAAAGAAATTAAAGGGATACAGATAGGTAAAGTAGAACTCAAATTATCATTATTTGCTGATGATATGATTTTATACCTAGAAGACCCAAAAAATTCCGCCAGAAAACTTCTAGAACTCATAAATGAATTCAGCAAAGTAGCAGGATACAAAATCAACACCCATAAATCTAAGGCATTTCTATATATCAGTGACAAATCCTCTGAAAGGGAAATGAGGGAAACTACCCCGTTTACAATAGCATCAAAAAAAAAAAAAAATAAAATACTTGGGAATCAACTTAACCAAAGATGTGAAAGACCTCTACAATGAAAACTACAGAACACTAAAGAAAGAAATTGTGTAAGACCTTAGAAGATGGAAAGATCTACCCTGTTCTTGGATAGGCAGAACTAATATTGTCAAAATGACCATACTACCAAAAGCACTATACAGATTTAATGCAATGCCAATCAAAATCCCAATGACATTCCTCATAGAAATAGAAAATGCAGTCATGAAATTCATCTGGAAAAATAAGAGACCCAGAATAGTTAAAGCAATCCTTAGTAAGAGGAGTGAAGCAGGTGGCATCACTATACCAGACCTTAAATTATACTACAGAGCAATAGTAACAAAAACAGCATGGTATTGGCACCAAAATAGGCCAGTAGACCAATGGTACAGAATAGAGGACACAGAGACTAACACATATAATTTCAGTTATCTTTATATTAGACAAAGGTGCCAAAAATGTACATTGGAGAAAAGATAGCCTCTTCAACAAATGGTGCTGGGAAAACTGGAAATCTATATGCAATAAAATGAAATTAAACCTATATCTCTCACCATGCACAAAAATTCAACTCAAAGGGGATCAAGGATCTAGGAATTAGACCAGAGACACTACACCTAATAGAAGAAAAAGTAAGCTCTAATCTCCAACATGTTGGATTAGGGCCCAAGTATCTTAATAAGAATCCTGTAGCACAAGAATTAATACCAAGGATCAATAAATGGGATAGACTCAAATTACAAAGCTTCTTCTCAGCAAAAGAAACAATCAGTGAGGTGAACAGAGAGCCTACTAATTGGGAACAAATTTTTACCACATGCACGTCAGATAGATCACTAATCTCTAGACTATATAAAGAACTCAAAAATCATAACACCAAAAAAAAACAAATAACCCAATCAATAAATGGGCCAAGGAACTGAACAGACACTTCTCAGAAGAAGATATATAATCAATCAATAAATACATGAAAAAATGCTCAACCTCTCTGGCAATTAGAGAAATGCAAATCAAAACCACTCTAAGATTTCATCTCATACCAGTCAGAATGGCAGCTATTAAGAACACAAACAACAATAAATGTTGGAGAAGATGTGGAGAAAAAGGCACACTCATACATTGTTGGTGGGACTGCAAAATGGTGCAGCCAATATGGAAAGCAGTATGGAGATACCTTGGAAAACTTGGAATGGAACCACCTTATAACCCAGCTATCCCACTCCTTGGTCTTTACCCAAAAGACCTGAAAACAGCATACTACAGGGACACAGCCACATCAATGTTTATAGCAGCACAATTCACAATAGCTAAACTGTGGAACCAACCTAGATGCCCTTCAGTAGATGAATAGATAAAGAAAATGTGGTACATATACACAATGGAATATTACTCAGCAATAAGACAGAATAAAATCAAGGCATTTGCAGGAAAATGGATGGAGTTAGAGAATATAATGCTAAGTGAAGTTAGCCAATCCCAAAAAGCCAAATGCCAAATGTTTTCTCTGATATAAGGAGGCCAATTCACAGTCGGGTTGGGATGGGGAGCATAGGAGGATTAGAGGAGTACTAGAATGGCCAATGGGGAGGGAGGGGAAGGGAGGGGGCATAAGGGTGAAAAAAAAACAAAAAGATGGTAGAATGAGATGGATATCATTACCCTAAGTGCGTGTATGAAGTCACGAATGGTGTGAATATACTTTGCATACAACCAGAGATTTGTAAAAAAGTGTTCTATATGTGTAATATGAAATGTAATGCATTCTGCTGTCATTTATATTATCTTAGAATAAAAAATAATTTAAAATAAAATAAAAAATGCAAAAAAAAAAAAAAAAAGGCTCAGAAGTAGGTAGTCTATGATTGGTATGGAATGATCCTCTACTTTCCTATCCTAGCCCATGGCTTGCATTTATAAAGTCACATCATAATCCAATATGGCTCCTGGAACTCTAGCCATTATGTTTGAGTTATAGGCTAGAATAAGGAGGAAAGACAAAAGTGGAAAGTTTCTGTTTCCAGTGCATCTGCCTTCTTGGAGGTTCCTACCCTGTGCCCAGATCTCATGTGCTAGAATTTTGCCATAAGGCTATATGTAGCTACAAGGGAGGTTGGGAAATAATCTGCTTTATTGTGGGCAGCACTGTGCTTACTTAAAATTTGGGGCTCTGTTACCAAGAAGAAAACAAGAATGGAATTGGGATAGTTACTATGGGATTGGTTCTAATGGCTTCAGCGGGATTGATGATTCCATGTGACTCAACCTCAATCTCATTCACACTTGGGATCAAACTCATCCTTTCTCCATAGAATAAATTATTAGCAATACACTTCATTACTTTCTCTTTTCTTGGAAGGAGTTTCTTTTTAAAAATAACATCACATTAGCCGGGCGTGGTGGCGCACGCCTGTAATCCTAGCACTTGGGAGGCTGAGGCAGGAGGATCGCGAGTTCAAAGCCAGCCTCAGCAGTGGTGAGGCACTTAGCAACTCAGTGAGACCCTGTCTCTAATAAAATACAAAAAAGGGCTGGGGATGTGACCCAGTGGTCGAGTGCCCCTGAGTTCAAGTCCCTGGCACCAAAAAAAAAAAAAAAAAAAAAAAAAAAAAATAACATCACACAAGAACACTATGGTAGCGGAGAGGTCATGCCAAACAAGGTCAATTTTTCTGGGGAGAAATTGAAAGAGAATCCTTGATACATGCATAGCATCTTATGCACATGGAACATCTTCTGTGGCTGCAGTGCTGGTCCAGGCTGTGGGGTGAATTAACACAATGCACATAGGAAGAAGGTGACAAGAGATTCCAAAGGGCAAAACTTTTCCTCATGTCCTCCTGTTTAATACCCATTTAATGTGAGCAATAAAGATATTATAGTTTCTTTCTTTTTTTTTTTTTTTTTTTGTGGTACCAGGGATTGAACTCAGGGGCCCTCGACCACTGGGCCACATCCCCAGCCCTTTTTTATATTTTATTTAGAGACAGGGCCTCACTGAATTGCTAAGTGCCTCGCCATTGGTGAGGCTGGCTTTGAACTCGTGATCCTCCTGCCTCAGCCTCCCAAAGTGCTGGGATTACAGGTGTGCGCCACGGCGCCCAGCGATATTATAGTTTCTTAAAGGAAGATCATGCCAATCAGTGTCAAAAAAAGAAAGTCATTGTCATTCCCTAGGAATGAAGTCTTTCATTCCTTTCAGTGTTGAATCTCTGCAGAGGCTAGCTATCATATGCTGTTTTTGTTCCCCAGGTCTGTCTGACACCTTGTTTGTTACCTAACCTTTGTGTATCCTTTGGTGGTGATGATTATTGCTGCCTTCCTGAAACCTTGTCCTTAACTGGCTTCTGTGACATCACTCCCCTTTTCCCTTTGGTTAACTTCTTTTCTTAGTTTCTGTCACAGGCTCAATTTCTGTGGGCACTCCTTTGGCATTCCTGAGTGCTCCATTCTTGGCCCTTTCCTCCTTCCATACTCTCCTTCCTATAGAATGCCGTCTAGACCCATGGCTCCTACTATAGTCCAAGTGCTGATGTTTCGAATACCATAACTTTAGGAAATTTCTCTCTAAAGATCTGGAACTATTTTTCCAAGCATTCACTGGACATTTCCATAGCACCTAAAATTTACCATATCTAAAATGGACTTCCTCAACTCCTCTGCTCATTCCCTGAAGTCTTTCTTTGCTCTGTCTTCTCTGTCTTGTCAATGACATCTATATCTCAAGCCAGAAGCCTGAGTTGTCTTTTACCCCTTCCTCTCCATAATCTCTCTCTTCATGTATAAACTGTCACCAAGACTTCTTTCTTAAATCACTCAACTTCACCCCTTTTCTTGCCATAGCCACTATTATCCTCACCCAATACCTCTTTTTTATTTTTTTAAATCACTTGGGATACTGCTTCATCCAACTGCCATCCTGCCTTCTCAATACAAAAACACTAGTGTTACTTCTCTGATTAAAATCTTCCAAACTTCCTATCACCTATCAGACACCATCCAAACCCCTCTGCATAACATTCAGGACATGTGCATCACAGGGCTGCTGTTTGTCTATATGGTTCTATATGGTTCTTTTATGACATACACATATTTTGTGTGTGTGTGTGTGTGTGTGTGTGTGTATATATTCTTTTTTTTTTTTTAAACTGGGAATGTGAATCCAGTGTGCTATACCACTGAGCTACATCCCCAGTCTTTTTTATTTTTTTATTTTGAGGCAGGTTCTTGTTAAGTTGTTAAGGCTGGCCTTGAACTTGTGATCTTTTTGCCTCAACTTCCTGAATTGCTGGGATTATAGGCATGTGCCAACACACCTGACACATGATTCCTTTGTGTGAATAAGAAAAATGCCTATTCTGGGCATATGCAGCCCAGAAAATGCAGAAGGAGGATTTAGTTAGCAGAATATGGATTTATGTGAGAACAAGGCACTCCTGTCGGGACGATCAGCCCTGTCCTAGGGGATAAGGCTTGGCTACCAAAGCTTGTCCTGGGTTCCCTGACTTGCCAGCTGACCTCTGCCCATGTTCCTGGGTGTAGCCATGGCTCCAGTACATTGATTTATTTCCAAGCTCACTCCTACCTCTGTGAAGCTGCCTATACCTCTCAGAAACCATTCTTCCTCTAGCATGCACGATTAACTCCTTCTTATCTGCCAAGTGCCACTTTAAGCATCACCTCCTCCCAGGAGGCTCCTCTGTCCTCATGTCCTGAATTATCTGCCATCACTCTGTGTTCCCTTCACTGGGGATATGTTTGTTGTGTCGCTTGTCATTCTGTTTTAATGATTAACTTTTACATTTTTCTCTCCCCTTCAACTCTGTGAACAACTAGAGGGCAGAGGGTAATGCTTTATTCATCTTTATACTCTTGGCCTGGCTTGGATAGATCCTCAGTAAATTAACTGTAGACCAGTGCAAGAAATTAAGCAAAACTCCTGATTGTGGTTTAGACAGAACTACAGGGCTTCTATTTATTATTAAAAAAATAGAAAATAATAGATATATTTAGTGATGCAAAACTGTTACAAAATATTCTAAAAAGGAATTGTCATTTCTTATTTATAAGCAGAGGCATGAAAAGGAAGGGGGCAGATGCTGACGGCAGGCAGGGAAGGCATCAGTCTTTCAAGAAGCGCATTAAGGGCCTTAAGGCAGAATTTAAGAGGTGGCCAGACCGCAGAGGCAGCTATGGTGTGAATAGGGCAGATGAGCTAAGAACAGACTTGAATTAAGCCTGAGAGCAGAAAGGGGAGCTTCTGTTTAAAACCCACGCTTGCAATTGACTGGATGTTTGACCTCTGGGCAAGTCATTAACCTCTGTGTCTTAGTTTCCACATCTGTAAAGTGGAGATAATAATGTTTCCCTACTTCAAAGAATTATAGATTAATCAATGTCTGAAAAATGTCTCTAACTTGGGCACCTCTATGTAAATATCCAGAGCAGCATGGAGGAAACTCAGGTGGAGATACTAAAGGAACAAATCCGAGCTTCCTTTTAATTTATTCATAATGTTCAAAATGAAAAATAATTACTATGGTCCTCATCCTAGGTATTAAGGAAATAGCAGTTACATTTATGCTTTCCAAAAATGTCCTTTAGATGATTTTAAGTCTTTTACTTTTCCATGTGACTTCACAGCAGAGGTGTCTGCTGAGGTCAGTGAACTCCAGGCACGGGGGATCCAGGTCTACTGGATGAGCCCTGAGGACATGGCCCGTGTGGACCCTGTCTCCTTCCTTGGAGTGGGTTGTTCACTTATGGCACATGTGGCCTTCTTCATTTCTTCCTCTTTTCTCCTCACTTTCCCAGCTTCTCTCTTTCATAGGGAAGTCCCTGACCAGGGAGGGGATAGGCCAGGGCCTATGCACGTCCAGCTCAGGGCTCTTAGTTCTTCCATCCGAGGATGGGGGATCAGGGAGGAGGGTAAATTGTGTTTATGTGCACTTTTTAGATCACTTTATGTAGTTCAAAAGTTGAAATTCCCTCCTCAGCTTTCTAAAAAGGGCAGATTGCTTGAAAGGACCTTTTATTTATTGGCTTATCATGCTGAATGGGGTGATGGATGGAGAGGAGGGTGGGAGTAGTCAAGAGGGCAAACTGGTGTCCAACGCCAGAGAAAAAAATTACACAGACACAAGAGGAACTCTTTTGGTACAGGAGGAAGGAAAAAGGGCAAATGGTGGAGTAGAGCTGGGCCAGAGCCCTGCCAGAGCCGGGAAAACAGCCCTACTGGCTGGGAGCTTTTGTGTATGTGGACACAGGGAGGAGGAGAGAGACAAGGCCTGTTTCTCAAAACAGTGTTTTAAAAGGGGAGAAGATGTTTTGAAGTGGATATTTAGACGTTTTACTGGGTCATGGAGTATGAGTGTGTGTGTTTGTGTGTGTCCTCTATTTTTTTTCCCCCTCCTTTAAATGAGTTTATAAATTGAGATTGGCCTTAAAGCAGGGTGGCTGACAATAGTCCAGTACATTCAAAAAATGCAAAGATTTTCAAACACAAGAAGTAGAGAGGGAAGACAATGTTTTAGATGCAGTAGGACAGTGTTCTTGAAACCTCAAGCTTCCGCTGAGTGCCTGGGTGTGATGTTTTGGGGCCCATAGGTCTGGATCCTGTGTAGTGGTCTCCATGCAACCTTCGGTGCACACTGCTGAGCACCTTTTCTTTGTCATATTTTGATGCCAAGGAGGAGAGAACCTGATCTAAGCTCAGGCCATGGGTATGTAAGGGTTGCCCTCAGGTGTGAGGTGTTCCTAGTGGACTGAATTGTGTAGAATGACTGGGATTAGTGCTTCCCATTGAGAATTTTTAATATTCTCCCTATTATTCATTTGATATTCTCCCTGTTAGTACATTGCTTTGCCTGCATTGCTTCCCAATTAGGAAGCAGAGATCACTGAGAAATCTCTCTTGCATAAGGGGTTAATGGTAAGCACCACTGCATTATGGATCTAACGATTGTACAAGCTTATATCTTAAGAAGGGCTGTCTCTACATTGCTTTGTTAGTCACTTATTTTTTCTTTTGAATTGCGAGATGAACATGTTATCCAAGGAGTGGCCCTATGACCTTAAGTGATGTTAAGCCATTCACAGAAGTAGCTTGAGCAAGAGTGCTTTTGTGCTGTTGTTTTGTTTGGAAATATTAGCCTTCTGTTAAAGTCATAGTGAAGTGGTTTAGATCAGACCCAAGCCTCCTGGGCAGCTCTGTTACTGATTTGTGTAGACTTGGATAAAATAGTAATACCTTTCCAAGTTCTGTGCCCATCACTCTTTGCCTCTTCCATCTGTAGGTGGAAACTGCAGAATAAGGTCCAAGCTTTATGTACGTGAGCATTTTACACACACACACACACACACACACACACACACACACACAGAGTACTGTTATTTCTTTGGCTTTCTAACTCCTTTTTTCTTTATTAGTACTGCATGAAATGGAATAAACCTTCTGTCTGTTTTTATCTTCCGAATAAGATCTTTTCAAAGACAGCTTCTTTGGGGGAGTCTGGAATAATTAATTATCTCCCCCCTCCATCTTTCTCAATGCTTTTAATTTGAACTTTCTTAATGAAAACTCATCTCTCATAAATGCTGGGTTGGCCCATTTTGTGTGTGCCTGCTCCGTCCTGCTTTGAGTGATGGGTAAATAAGAGGCAATCTGGTGATGAGTTTTGCTTGTGTGGTGCGGAAGGGTGGAGAGGGAGGAGGGTTTGATGAATAGAGGCAACCAGAAAATGTACTTGATAATAACATGGCTGTGATTGATGTTGCAATTCCTGAAAAATTATCATTGTGATATAATTATTTGTTTATGAACTGTGCCCCGAGACTCCCAACTTTGAGATTATTCATGGCACAGATAAAACTCTAAAGTCAATAATTCATCAAGGGTATAATGGTTTTGTTTGGGGAAGGTGGGGGGGTCACATGGATATTACATCCTGTTTCTGACACTTCCGCTATAAATCTAAGCACTCCTTCAGTACCAGGCAGAGCCACCTCCTTACCTTCTGCTCCATTTTCCCCCTTTTAAAGTGGTTTTAATAGTTTGTATAATTTTGAAAAACTGAAATTAATTTTTCTAACATAGTGATGTTATCTGGGACTTTCCATGTTTCATGACTCCAAACAGGGAGAGGTAAATGGAAGAATGAAAAACAGCCATTTCTTGTCCCCCCCTCTCCAAAGCACAAGACAATGGCTGGAAATTTGGGGGTTGTGAGCTCTAATTCCAGGTGGAACAAACAAAGTTTCAGTGAATATATCTGGGCTAGTCTCCTTGATTTTGGTTCATAAAAAGAGGATTAAGGGAAGCTTACTAATTTTCAGAAAATTAATGAGTTTGGTTCATAACTGTTACTTGAATTTTGAATGGATTTTATCCATATGTATCAGAGTTCTTGACATTTTGCCCACCCCAGTAATGATCCCATAAAATGGCTGATACCATAGTTTATCTTCATGATTTTTTCCATTTCCTTCTCATGGTTGGTTTTTCTATGCTTCAGTTCACTTACATCAGAGTATCCCACTGGCAATGTTTGTCGCTGGTATACCATGAGCCTGGTATCCTGGGGTTCCACAAATACTGGGGCCAGGTCTTCCTCTCCAGCACAGTTGTGTGAAATACAATGAAAATGGGAAGTGTTTTCAAAGGGACAGGCTCTTGCTCACATTCCATGTCTAGTCTTCCCTTGACTTTTCTTTTTCTTTTTTTTTAAATATTTATTTTTTAGTTGTAGTTGGATACAATACCTTTATTTTATTTATTTTTATGTGGTGCCGAGGATCGAGCCCAGGGCCTTGCACGTGCTAGGCGAGTGCTCTACCGCTGAGCCACAACCCCGGCCCCTTCCCTTGACTTTTCATTGAGGCACAGGCCAGCATTATGTGTAGACCATATACATAGAGGAGGGTGGGAGCCTACCTTAGCAAAAGTCTTCTAAAAGACCAAAGTGTTCTGATTGTCTAGAGGTTTAAGATGAGATGAAATTTAAGCAGGCTGCTAAAAAAAAGATTGCAGTCATGGACAGATTTAATTAAGAGCTTTGGGTCCTGAGAAAGAGATGGAATGGGACCTCTATATTGGGCAGATGCTGGATCACAGCTGCAGCTGTGTGATTTGTCTAAGGTAGCATATTTTAAAAGGGGTTGTTATGAATTGAATTGTGTCCCTCTGAAAGGTGAAGTCCTATCCTCTGGTACCTCAGCATGTGACCTTATTGCCATTCCTTTTTTATGATAGGGTGTTGTAGATGTGATTACTGAAGATGAGGTTATAATAGGTCATAATGGAGTAGATTGGGTCCTTAATCTATTTTCTATTTATTTATTTGGATACTGGGGATTGAATCCAGAAACACTTTGCCACTGAGCTACGTTCCCAGTTGTTTTTCTATTTTGAGATTGGGGCTTTCTAAGTTGCTAAGCTGCTGAGCCTCCCAAGTTGGTGGAATTACATGCATGTGCCACTGCACCTGGCTGTTGGGTCCTTAATCTAATATGATTGGTGTCCTGAGAAAAAAGAGACACAAGGGGAAGAATTCCTTCAGTACCAGGCAGAGCCACCTCCTTACCTTCTGCTCCATTTCCCCCCTTTTAAAGTGAAAACACAGTGAGACATAGGGAGAAGATGGTCATCTGATGATGAAGGTAGAGATGCATCTACAAGTTAAGGAATGTCAAGGATTTCTGGTAATGTACGGAAGCTAGGAGAGAAGCATGGAATAGACCCTCCCTAGAGCCTTCATTGCTGTTACCTTGCTTTCAGATTTCTGGTCTCTCAATGAGAGAATAAATTTATGCTGTTGTAAAGCACCCAGTTTGTAGTAATCAAAGAACCCTAGAAAACAAATAGAGGGGCCTTGAAAAATCCTGGTGCACTCAGATAAGGGTGACTAGGATATGTAAGGACAGATATAATGTCATTGGGGGAACAACTAAAAGAAAAAGTGACATTTAGCCTAGAGATTTACTGAAACTCTAGTATCTACATTCACATCTTTGAAGGATGCTCAGATTAAAGATTTTAGATTTCATCCATTTAATGCCAGAGGTAGATTTCAGCTCAATACCTTCTAAAAATTGTAACCATTCACCAGTGGGCTAGAAAGACCCTCAACACTAAAACAATTAAAATGTGATTTATACATGAGAGGGTTCCTCTTTGTTGAGATTCTCTGGAAGACTATTTATACAGTTTTAATGTTCATCTGTGAGGATAAAGTAGTAAGTTATACTTTTGGATCTAAGATCTGTTTACTTAGCTGTCCACAGGAGACAATGTCATAGTTTACTAAATCAGTTACTACCTGCTCAGGTTCTCTCTTCCTCTCCCTTTGATTTACCTAAACTATTACTGTATATAAATAGGCAAGGATTGTGGACACACACCCAACTACACTCCAACATTTCTCTCTGGGGAACATTGCCAGCCATGTTGATTGCCCAAGGAGGCAGGAATGAAGGAACTTGCTGCTTTATTCATTCTGACATTCCTTTCTTGATACAAATTCAAGGTATCCTGCCAAACCACAGGAACAGAATCTCTGCTTCTTGATAAGTACTTTTTTTTTCTTTTTCTACATGTCTTCATCCATCGTTATTCAAATCTTTACTGAGTGTACACTATTTGTCAATCATTGAGCTTGGCACTATGGATGGACATGAAGATGAATGGTCAATGATTCATGCCCATGGAAGTTTATCAGGTCAGCCTCTCTTTATAGTGGTTTCCCAGGAGACACAAGAGAGCAAAAGGCAGCTAAGGATGTTGGCTTACCTTAGGGTCTCAGAAGGGTTTCTTAACTCCGCTAGTTGTCATCAGCTTTTGGAAATCATACTCCAGAACAAGATTTGTCTTTTTATTCCACTATGTGATTTGAAGAGTTGGCAAAAATACTCTTCTTTCTCTGCCAAGTCCCTCACTCTTTCTACTTTTTGAACCTGGATAGTAATCTTGGTGTGAAAACTATCTTCTGTGCTTAATACACCTTACCTCCTACCTTCAATGCAATGCATAGGCTAAGTTGATTTCAACTTGCATTAAACATTCTCATTGTAAATAAGGACTAGTCCCCTAGGAGTAGGGGAAGGAGGGCAAGAATTACAATCTACAAGGACTGAAACCAGTTTTTTTTTAATGCTCAACTGAGTGCATATCTCCCCTCTTGTTGTTACTGCTGATTTTACTTAATTTTTTTCCTTGTTATTCACTGCCAAATAAACTACATCAATATCAGCTGGGAGAGGGAAGGAGGTACAGAATGCTGGCTGCTGACCCCTGTTCTGTCCATCACCTGTAAACTGGAGTCTTGACAAGTTGACTTGCTGACAGCCTGGCAAGAGAGAGGTCTTGTGGTTCTGGGGAGCTGGGTGCTCTGGCTTGGTTGCCAGCCCTGGGGCTGGAAAAGTGGCATGACTTCCTGATTATCAGTGGGTCTGAGCTCAGAGCTCACTCACACTTTCTGGTGGAGAGATGTTTTTTTTTATTTCATTAGTGACTCATTTTAGTATCGATAGGTACACATAAAAGAGGGAATTTTGATGCTAAGGGAGGCTTGAGGTTGGCTAAGAATCCAGGATTTCTTCCACTTCTATTGCAGAAGCTCTAAACACTGAGGATTTCAACTAACCCACCATGCCTAACTTGCCCATTTCAGCCCCGTTACTGCTATCTTAGCATCACAGGGCTGAATGAATATCCAGAAGTAAAGTGTTATTGCTGACTATCACTATCATCCACTCTCACATGCCTATAATTGCCCTCTGCCTTGACTGGACCCTGCCCTATGCAAAGCCCCAAGAGCTGCCATTAACAGCAGTTCTACCAACAACACCCAGAGAGCACCTTGGGTAAACTGGTCTCCTCATTCGCCCTCATCTGTTCAGGACTGAGTTTCTAACTTCACCAAATTCTGACTTCTCAATCTTGCTATACTGTATCCTTTTGACTCTCAGGAGCAAAAAGGATAGAGAAATTTTAGAAGAGACAGTTAGGCGAGCTCAGTTCTATTTTCTCCGTCACCCTCTCTCTATGTTCCCTATTGTTGTGCACCTATTTCAAGAACTCACTCAGGGCACAATAGAGAAATCTAGGGCCCCACAACCCTAACCACACTTCCACATCCACCTGTCTAAAGTCCCTCCACTAATAACAACTGCTCCCCACTTGGCCACTGTCACTGAAGACTTAAAGTAGGGAGATATTTACTATTGTTTGTAGCTTTTGGACAAAAGTGTTTGTTGCTTTTTTAAAAAAGCTCAATTCATTTACATCTCTTCATTTTTTGGAGAGTACACATTTAACAGGTGACCCATCTTTTTTCTTTTTTTGGTACCAGGGATTGGCTCAGGGCACTCGACCACTGGGTCACATCCCCAGCCCTTTTTTTTTTTTTTTATATATTTTATTTAGAGACAGGGTCTCACTGAGTTGCTAAGTGCCTCACCATTGCTGAGGCTGGCTTTGAACTCACGATCCTCCTGTCCCAGCCTCCCAAGTGCTGAGATTACAGGCGTGCATCACTGCGCCCGGTTCCAGGTGACACAAATTGTCCTTAACTTTGAGGTAACAGCTGATACCTTTTAAAAGAAGAGTTAGCAGATATTCTGCCTTGAAATGGGACAGGCCGCCTACTGACCTAACCATAACACAGCACAACGTGACTCAGCCTGTCTGGAGAAAGAAAATACATATTTAGTATAAAGAGAAGATATAAGCAATGGAACAGTTGGTTATACATTGTAAGTTGTAATAAATGAAAATATTGAGTGCATTTTAAATGATTAATGTATGAAAACTGTCATCACTTAAGGTGCATTAATCAAGAAAAAATGCACGCTTCGCATAGTGGTTAATGTTGCAGGCCCATTGTTCAGCTTTGATAATGTGCATAATAATGCTCAGTATGACAATGAATTGGGGTAGCTGGAAGTTTAGGATGGTTGCAAGTTTTGTGTAGTATTTGGATTAGCATCTTAATCTGTGCCTTGTCAGCCTCATCAGTACACAAGCTATGTATTTTTTTTTTCCAAAACTAGCAAAAATAGGATGTATTTTTTTTAAAACTTTTTTTTTTTTTTTTTTTTTTTTTTTTTTTTAGGATAGAGAATAATGACCAAGGTACCTGCTTAAACAAATACTACCAGCATTCATTAGTTAGGATGGTCACATGTAAAAGAAATGATGCCAGATAGTAACAAATCCAAGAGAAGTTTATTATGAAAATGGCACCTGCGGATGAAAAAATTAAGTTACATAAAAGACAACCATGTATGTGACATGTATGAGAATCTACAAAAGTATAAAAAGAACCCTGTTGTAAATGAAGTATGTACATTTCTGATTTGCAGCATTATCAATGGTCAATGAAAAAAAAATGTTTCAAAATAAGCCAGGCACTCAGGAAGTTAGGTCCGGTTAGCTTCACACAAAACAAATGTACCATCGCTGTCGCTTTGTAACGTTTTAATTATTTTTTTATATATATCGTAGAGTTGGTAACACTGCTAAGGTTTTTTTACGAACAGAATATCCCTTTCCCCATTATTCAGCTACTTGGCACCAGTCTCCTCATAAAAGTTTTCATATATTTGTACAAGAAATAGTTTAAAAACACAGACACAGTCTTCACAGGTAATGAAGTGTTTTTTTTTTTTCATTTTGTAATTTTAAACACTATGGATTTAGACAGCAGCTGTGATTATCTGTTAGTTTAAATCACCAGAAATCATTTTGACACAACACAGAAACATTTATAAAAGAAAAAATAAAACAGCTGTCTAGCTGTTCTTTGTAGCTGATAGGTGCATTCCTTTGATTGTTCGATAGCTAGAGTAGAGCTTCCAAAATTAATCTTTAAATTTCTCAATCGGCCTTCTTCACCTTCTACACCACCTAAGTCCTTCAGGGAAGTTCGCTACTATAAGTTGTGGCATTTAACTTCCTTCTGCTATTATTCCAGCATGGCTTGGGCCCAACTCACAGAATCAAAGGTTCGAGAGGAATCCACTCAACACAGTGATATTCAAAGGACAGCCGAGTTACTATATTAGCATTGCACGAATAAACAAATATATATGACAATTCTATATTCCATTACCCCCTCCCATTTTGTTTTTTAAAAATGTTGGTTGACCTTTGAAATAATTTTCTGTCTCACTGGTAATTGCTTTATATATTGCTCCATCAGCCAACCTGAAAGGAAACCAAAGAAAAGCACCCACTGCTTATAGGTAGAGCACAAGGGACTCTGGGAATGTTAACAACTGAGGCTGTATGGCATCGATTTATTTAATATATCTGAGCATTATTCTTCAGTGCTTTGTGTAGCACTCCAGAAGAGAGAGAGAGAGAGTCATACCCAGAATTCCATTGTGGGAAAATGGCTCCATAAACCTTGAGCTAGTTAAGAGTCTTTTTATCTCTGAGAATGAAAAAGTTTTGGGGACAGGGGAAGGAAAGCAGAGGAGGGGCAAAGGGAGACAGGAAAGGGAGGGAAAGAAAGGAGAGATAGGGAGAATATACACCAGCAAAGCAACAGCAGGAATTTAAAAAAGTAAAACGGAGGATTCACAGACAGTAGAAGCAGTATAGGGTGACATTACAGAGGAAGGCCACCACACAAAAACCACTAACCCCCAAGAATCACTGATTCACTAGGACTGCAGGAATGGGACTGTACCACTCCAGACTAGAGATAGAGCACAGAGAAGACAAAGGACAAAACAACTACATTAGCTTAGTATATACTGCATATAGAAACACACATTGAAACTGCAATGGGACTGACAGCCAAGGACACGTACACACCGTACACATTACAGTTCTCACATCTGTTATTAGATGTCTTAACAAACAGCTGCCAAAAATGAAGTGGAAGAAGAATTTATACTTGACAGTCATTTGGAGTGTTTGACACCACACTGATTTCTGGCAACAAAGACAAAATAGGATATTTTTTTCTTTTTCTTTTTCTTTTTTTTTTCCTTTTTTTTTTTTTTTTTCATTTTGTAATTTTAAACACTATGGATTTAGACAGCAGCTGTGATTATCTGTTAGTTTAAATCACCAGAAATCATTTTGACACAACACAGAAACATTTATAAAAGAAAAAATAAAACAGCTGTCTAGCTGTTCTTTGTAGCTGATAGGTGCATTCCTTTGATTGTTCGATAGCTAGAGTAGAGCTTCCAAAATTAATCTTTAAATTTCTCAATCGGCCTTCTTCACCTTCTACACCACCTAAGTCCTTCAGGGAAGTTCACTACTATAAGTTGTGGCATTTAACTTCCTTCTGCTATTATTCCAGCATGGCTTGGGCCCAACTCACAGAATCAAAGGTTCGAGAGGAATCCACTCAACACAGTGATATTCAAAGGACAGCCGAGTTACTATATTAGCATTGCACGAATAAACAAATATATATGACAATTCTATATTCCATTACCCCCTCCCATTTTGTTTTTTAAAAATGTTGGTTGACCTTTGAAATAATTTTCTGTCTCACTGGTAATTGCTTTATATATATTGCTCCATCAGCCAACCTGAAAGGAAACCAAAGAAAAGCACCCACTGCTTATAGGTAGAGCACAAGGGACTCTGGGAATGTTAACAACTGAGGCTGTATGGCATCGATTTATTTAATATATCTGAGCATTATTCTTCAGTGCTTTGTGTAGCACTCCAGAAGAGAGAGAGAGAGAGTCATACCCAGAATTCCATTGTGGGAAAATGGCTCCATAAACCTTGAGCTAGTTAAGAGTCTTTTTATCTCTGAGAATGAAAAAGTTTTGGGGACAGGGGAAGGAAAGCAGAGGAGGGGCAAAGGGAGACAGGAAAGGGAGGGAAAGAAAGGAGAGATAGGGAGAATATACACCAGCAAAGCAACAGCAGGAATTTAAAAAAGTAAAACGGAGGATTCACAGACAGTAGAAGCAGTATAGGGTGACATTACAGAGGAAGGCCACCACACAAAAACCACTAACCCCCAAGAATCACTGATTCACTAGGACTGCAGGAATGGGACTGTACCACTCCAGACTAGAGATAGAGCACAGAGAAGACAAAGGACAAAACAACTACATTAGCTTAGTATATACTGCATATAGAAACACACATTGAAACTGCAATGGGACTGACAGCCAAGGACACGTACACACCGTACACATTACAGTTCTCACATCTGTTATTAGATGTCTTAACAAACAGCTGCCAAAAATGAAGTGGAAGAAGAATTTATACTTGACAGTCATTTGGAGTGTTTGACACCACACTGATTTCTGGCAACAAAGACAAAATAGGATATTTTTTTCTTTTTCTTTTTCTTTTTTTTTTCCTTTTTTTTTTTTTTTTTTTTTAAAACTTAATGTGCAGTTTTCAGTTGCAGTTATCTGTCTGAAGCTTATTAACCCATTCTTTAGTTTTAAAACTTATTGGTTTCAACTTAGAAATTAGAACCAAAGGGAAATAAATTCCATCAAGTCAGTCCCCCCAAAATACAAACCTTTTTTTTTTTCCAGCAAGAAATGAAACAAACCAAAAACATGTTAAATACTTTCCTTCTTTTACTCTGAAGTGTTATTGAAGTTGCAAAATTAGCCTCAGTTAGACTGAGTAAGGGGGGGAAAAAAGCTCATATGGCAGTATGTACCTAAACTGCTCCTCAAATCAGTTTGATTGCGTTTTCCAAAAGCCCCCCTTTAAAAGGGCTTTACTGACCCATTAAATTCAATGTGAGGCTATGTTTGTTAGTTGGGAGGTAAAAAACTTTTAAGTCCTGCAGCAAATGTTAATGAGGGCTTTGTCTTAACTAACCAAGGAGACTGCAGCAACGGACTCCAGACCAGGACAGAACACATTTTTTTTTTTTTTTTTTCCCCAAAACCCAGCCCAGGAGCTGCATTTTGTATGAAGACATTACAGATTAATAAATGATAGCACCATGGTTTTAGAAATTAAGTTAATGTTTCAGTAATTAACATTTAGTCCAACTTTTTTTTTTTTAAACATTCTAGTCACAGGCCAGAAATTAAGTTTAAGAACCCAAATTATTTTTTATGTGCAAGTAAGAAAATCTTAAAATCTTAACCATAAAAAGAGAATTAAATTCTGCATAAAATTCTAAAATACTATTTCCCTATTTTCAAAGGAATTAGGAACAGAAACAACAACAAAAAAACCCACCCCATTTCATTTGACTTAGTCAAACAGGGCACATTGTTTATGCTTGTCTCTTTCCATCTTGATCATATCAAGATCTTTATGAAGAAAACCCAATGGTTGTCACTTGAGAAATCTCTTGACCACAAGACTGAGTATTCTATGGCAGAGGCATATACACATTAAAGACATCTTAATAAAGATGCAAAGGAAAGCAAAACAACCCAACACACATCTTAGAAGACAAAATGGCAGGCAACTGGTCATCTGACCCTCTGAAGGCAAAAAAAAAAATAAACATATCTTTACAGGAAAGAATAAGTCACGTTAAAGAAAGAGGGGATGGAATGGGGACCATCGTGTCGAAAGAAGACGCTGACCTGCTCAAATTCAAAGTGCTAGAATTAAAGGTCTAAACAAAAACGCCAACGATGCCTCCGAGCGGACCCTGCGCACGCCGGGCGGCGCCTCAGTCCTCCTTGCGCTCCAGAGTCTGTGCCGCGTGGATGCCGTTGCTGTAGACCGGGAAGGGCAGCGTGGAGAAGAGTCCCTCGGCCGTGGTGAACACGTTGCCGGCGGGCATCTGCGTCAGGCTGGCCGCGCTCACTGCGCCGCCAAACGGTCCCGACATGTTGAGCCGGTGCACGTGGTGGTAGAGCATCTCCATGGGCGTCTTGGGGTCGAGGCCAAAGCCGGGGCTGTTAACGTCCACGAAGTTAACAGCGTGCGCGTTGGGCAGCAGGTTGCCCTGCATGGCCAGGGTCACCTCGGCGGGCGCATAGCGGATGGTGCCCGTGGTGTAGACCCTCTGTGCAGCCGTGCTGGTGGCGGCCAGGGTCCCGGTCACCCGGTGCACCAGCGGGAGCACGACGTTGCCCGCCTGCAACCTCTGCAGCGCCTCCAGGTCCCCAGTGTACAGCAAGGAGTTGGACGCGCTCGGACCGCCACTGCTGCCACCGCCGCTGCCGCTGCCGCCGCCCCCGGGGTGCTTGTCCCGCGGGGACGCCGAGAGTGGGGGCGACAGCGGGTCGGAGGCGACGGGGGCCAAGGCCGTGGTGGCCGAGGTGCTGAACTGAGTCTTTCGGGCGGCCGCGCCGTCGGCGCCGGGCGGGGTGAGGACCGAGTCCGGGATGGCCACGTGCAGCCCCCCGCTGCCCCCGCCGCCCTGCGGGGACGGGAAGTGCTCGGAGCTTGGGGGCTTGGTCATGCTGTAGGGAGACTCGTTCCTGGAGATCTCCCGGTTGGGCGGGTAGTTCCAGATGCTGCTGTCGTTGTCGAAGTTGATAGGTTCTGAGATCTCCGTCTTGATCTTGAGCACCGAGGCACTGTGGGGGGAGGACAGCAGCCGCGGGGGCTCCACCAAGCCCGCGTCCAGGCCGCCGGGGCTCGAAGCGCTGGACAGGCGCCGGCGACTGGCGCTGCCGCCCTTCTGTCGTTTCCGCCTCTTCTTGCGCTTCTGGTGCTTGCTGGAGGCCTGCGCGCCCGCCTCGCCGGCGCTGTCCGAGTCCTTGGCGCTGTCAGACGTGAGCGACTCGCAGTTCTGCAGCCGCAGGTCCGACTCACTCTCCACGTAGCGCTCCACCTTGATCTGCATGGGGCCCAGGGCACCGAAGCCGTCCTCTGCCGCCTTGGGGTTCTCAAAGTCCGAGTGCTCGAAGCTGTCGTCGCTGTCGCGGCTGTCCGGGTTGCTGGAGCTGTGGCCGTCGTCGTTGCAGTTCATGTCGTTGTCGCACGCGTTGCCCGACTTCTTCCGGTCGGGCTCTGGGTCTTCGCTGTTCTCGGACTGATTCCCCTTCTCATCGGACTTGGAGTTCTCGTTGTCCTCTGCGTGGGGCCAGCGGCCGGGGTGACAGGGTGGGGGCGGGGGAAGGAGAAACAGAGAGAACATCCTGTTAGCAGGGCAGAAACCTCGGCGGGGCAGGGAAGGCATTCTGTCCCCCGGGATGAGCTGCACCGCCTTCTGGTGACTTAAAGCTTGGACTTTCTGTGTTGAGGGCCTAGATTAGCGGAAGTTTTCTTGGAGGGTGGGCATGGGCTAGCAGCATGGACCTCACCTGGACACTTGGTACAAATGAAGAATCTCAGCCCCGCCCAGACCCACTCAAACATATACTGCATTTGAACAAGCTCCCCAGGAGTTCTAAGGTATATTATAGTTTGAGAAGTCCTATAATGATACTCAGGGAATGAGTAACCTGGAATGAGGTGCTAGTAACAAAGAAAAATGAAGGAATACAAGGTGACACTTTAAAAGGTCTGCGGTGGTGCACGCCTGTAATCCCAGCACTTGGGAGGCTGAGGCAGGAGGATTGCGAGTTCAAAGCCAGCCTCAGCAATGGCGAGGCACTTAGCAACTCAGTGAGACCCTGTCTCTAATAAAAATACAAAAAAGGGCTGGGGATGTGGCCCAGTGGTCGAGTGCCCCTGAGTTCAATCCCCGGCACCAAAATAAATAAATAAATTAATTAATTAAAAAATAATAAAAGGTCTGCATCTTTACACTGGTGAATATTTTTGTTCATTACTGAAAAGTACACTGACTGTTCTATTAACTTATTTTTATCCATAGCACTTAGGATTCACCATCTGATTCACTGTATGACTTTATTTTTATTTGGGCCTATCTCTTCCCCCATCTAGAATATGAGCCCCATGGTGGTAAGGAATATCTGTCTTGTTCACTGTTATACACTATCTAAATCTGCCATAGTAAAGAACTTTCAAATCAATACAATTTAGGGGTAGGAAAACAACCAAGGGCCTCCATGAGTACCCTTCACCTTCTCTTGCTTTCCCAAGGCTACGTCTGAAGTACAGCTATTCCAGCTGATGAACCTGGAGCACAGGTGCCCTGATGATAGGGGATGTGGGGGAACTCTAGTAATCTGCCACATTGTAGGAAGATTAGATTGTCCCAATAAAAACAATCTTAGAAGATTAAAGGATGATACTGATTTTACCACTTTGCCATGACCATTTTGGATTTGGTTTAGATTAGGACATTGGGCAAATCATGTAACTACTCTGGCCTTCACTTCCCTTTTTGTAGCAGAAGATGTGAGGTTAGAAAAGGTTTAGCAATTTTTGCAGCTATAAAAATTTGCAAGTTCTGTGCTCCCTGGCTCTCATATGTCTGTGGAATGGAATTGGGGATAGGAAGAAAAAGCAAATTTTTGCATTAATTTTCCTGAACTCCGAATAACTACTTGCAAAGTCTGCTTCCCAAAATACCTAGAAAGAGGAAAGCATGGATTTGTTCTGCATTGAGAAAATGAGTTAACAGACTGGGGTGTGGTGGGCCTCTCCTGTAATCCCAGTGACTCCGGAGTCTGAGACAGGAGGATCACAAGTTTGAGACCAGCCTTGCCAATTTACCAAAACTCTCAGCAATTTACTGAGACCTCCATCTTAAAATAAAAAATAAAAAGGACTGGGGATGTAGCTCAGTGGTAAAGTACCCCTGAAATCCCTAGTACCAAGAACAACAACAAACAAACAAAAAGAAAATAAGTAATATTCTAACACCCTGACAGGCATTTATAGATGTCATTAAGTAGCCCACTTTAGGAGCTTAATCCCAGCTTGGTCAAGGTATGAACATTGTGGCTCAAAGCCAGACACTCTTGGAGCTAGCTCCCTGGTGCCTGCTTCTAGTGAAGAAGCCACAGAGATATGGGGTTATAACATAGCTCCTCTACATGGACAAGAAAGGGCTGACATTACGTAAGTGATTGCTAAATCAGTCTTTTGCTCTCTGTATGTTTATGTAATTATACACACACTCTCTCACATATATATCACAACATATATATATACACACACATATATATATTTATTTATACACAATATAAATAATGCATTTGTGTGTGTAGAGAGAAGCGACTCAGTAATAACTTGGTGTATACACTTAAAATTTGGCCAGTTGCTTGGTCTTGACCAGGGCCCTTGGCTACTGCCCACCCTTCATGTTTGACAAGGCAGCCATAACTATAGAACATGGAGGAGAAGTAATACCTGTAATACCTGAGGTGTCTTTAGAGTCTGATTCAGAGTCGGATGTCTCAGAAGATTCGGAAGTTTTCTCTGGCAGATGGGGGAGCTGTGCGATATCCATGGGCGTGTCCTTGTATTCAGGATTACTGTGGGGGAGGGAGACAGTCCTCAGGAGTGCAGTCACCTTTTCTGCATGGTTTGCTCTGGACCACCTTCTCCCAAGCTTGTGGAGTTTAGGGAGTTTAGTAGACTAAAGAGGAAATCATTTCTCAGCTCTTCGTGGGACTTTTACAGAAGCTTGGATTGCATGAGCCAGGGTACAGGTGCACCCTGCGACAGTGATTGAATACCCAAATGCTGCATGAAAGCCACTAAAAAGCTTTTAAATAATCAGGTACCACTGGAGGCCAGGGAACTGCGCTGCTTGACATTCCTCCCAGTATAACCCCTAGGGGGCTGGGAGGATGAGAAGTACTCTCAACAATTCATTCCCATACCTCCTGGTGTGCCCTACCTTCTCTTGGGCTCCTAATGAGTCCATTGCCTCAGTACCCTTGTCTTGGCCCCTTGATGTAACTTCTCAGCTGTTCAGATAGTTCCAAAGCTATTGGTGGGGGTGGGGGGCAGAATCCTCAGTGCCTAACGATCTGACAGATGCACAGGTGTACCTTGGGATGCATGGATTATGGCTACTGAACTGTCAACACACCCATTACAATCACATTTTCATCTGCTCATGTGGTGTACACCTGTGGCTTGTTAGCTGGAAATCTGATTGCAGTGGGGAGAGTCCCAGTGTGAGAGAGGCCCTAACAGAATGGATCTAACCCCACTTGCACAAATGTGCTTAATTTTTGGTCTATTTTTAATTCAGAAACAAGCCTCTTTTTAAAAAGAGAGCATGTTCGGTCAGTTCGAGCTAGTTGTCTTCTGGAAAAGCTACTTCCAGGCTGGCCAGAAAGTGTATGAGTAACATAGGCTGCTGAAATCTGAAGGCACAGGAAGCATCCTGCCTTGGAACAGGAAATGCTTCTTCTATCCTTCCTGGATGGCCAGCCAAGCAGAGAGTTACAACAGATGATTACTGACTCATTTGCTAGCCTGTAGTGACTTTCCTATGTTAAAGAGTCACTATTTCAGTAACTACTTTAAAACTGCAAATGTCCCTGGGAGGGTTAATTCACAAAGATGGATTATCAGGCATTTATTCCTTAGTGTGAATTAGCTTCAGCTGCAAAGCTTTTTCTAAATAATCAGATGAGACTAATGGTAGGAAGGTGGACTTAGCACTTTGCTGTCTCTGAATACTCTGAGTCTATAATTCTATTCCATGTTACAAGGGAGTGGGAAGAATATTAAGGCAGGTAATTTCAGAATAGAGAAGGATGAGCCTGGATAGGGCTCAGAAGTGAGGGATTCTGGGAAAGAAGACAGTAGGAAAGTATTCCTTGGAGAAAGAACAAAAGATCAGAATTTGGGAAAGAAAGCCAAACTTCAGTAGTTGCTATTTTGCCAAGGCCACGTCCTTTTCTAAGTAGATCTCCAGCCTACAGAATGGCCCTAATGGGTGCTGGCTTGGTGGAATTTCCTCTGCTAAAACCCATCAACGTCAGACTCCTTTACTCCATGGGAGTTCAAGGGTCAGCGTCCTTCAGCTTACTGTCTTATATCATCAACCTCAGGGTAGGCCCACCACATCTAAGACTCAGGCTCTGGAGCTTGAAGGCTGGTCTATGATACTCAAACTGCTCCCTATCCATATGGAATTTGAGGGAACAGAATTACCAAAGGCTCACTTGATTGTACCATTTGACTCTTGGCTAGATCAGTGGTGTTGATTCAAGTTTGTGTAGATTGACTTTTCCTAACCCTTCTCACTCCCTCCGTTTGTGAATAGGAAGTCATGAGGCTGATGAGTCAGTAGGAAAGATTTAGATAGAAAAATACCTCACAGAATGGGTATAACAACCCTATAGATGACTTCAGTACCTTATGTTATGTTAACATGGAAGACAGACACTTTCCAGACTATTATGTTCTTGTCATCAATGTTTATTTCTTAATAGCAATGGTTGTCATTGGCATAGCACCATTTTTGCTTAGCAAAAGAATGTCAATCCCAAATACCTTGTTCTATTTTCTGTTTGTTACATAAGCTTTTATAACTTTCTAAAGGGGATAGTTTGCATGAAAATCAAGTCTTAGAGAAAATGGCATTAAATACACATACTTTTACTTTTAGAGGGAATTGATACAGAGCAGAAAAGGTCAAAAAAGGAAAAGAAAGTAGATAAGTGAAGACTCTTTTAAGTGGTACCCATTAAGGCCCTTTCTAAAGCAATAATCATTAGTGTCTGATTGACACTAATGTCTTTGGAAGCAAGCACATTCATGCCTTCAAGTCATCACCAAAGTATGTGAAACACTGACAGGCCAGCATGCTGGTGAGCCATGGTTGTTAGCATCTCAGGTGTACTTGGCTGTCTCAAAGAAAAGTGGGGATTCAGGTAGTCCCGATCAACATTACCTACCAAAGGGCACCAACTTCTGTTCATTAGACCTATTGGACATTTTCCTCCTCAAACCATATGTGGGCCCTCTTGGTGGCTTTAGAAGCCAAAGATTGGAATGACAGTGGTGGCAGAGAGCCAAGCCAAGCATTGCGATAGCTTCGTGACAGGATTGGAGCATGTCCCAGAAGGCTTTTCCCCCAAACCCAGAACACCCTGTCAGTTGCTCCTGGTTCCTTTTCCACTTGCTTGAATCCCAAAGCAGAATGTAGATAGGGAAAGAGAGAGAAAAGGTGTCTCATACTAGAATTTAGGAGGCAGTTGACCTTGAACTCATACATGCATATAAATTTGAGGATACATTTTAAGAGCAGTAAAGCTTTCCTGAGTTCACAGAGCAGTAGGCAAAAGACTGTCTTCATTTTTTTATACTGAGATTGTCATTATTCTGGCAAAGCCACTCACTTTATCTCAATACTTAGAGAATCATATGCTCCAAAATAGGTTGGGAGCATCAAAAGGATTAAACACAAGAGGAATATAGTCTACCCTGCTACTTCTCCTCGCAACTCCCTTTCAGCTTAATTTTCACAAGGCTGGGAGTATGTGAATTAAAGTGTGGTGGGGGATAAGGAGGTGCTTTTTGTAACGCTTCAGTTGCAGGCAAAGGTCCATAGTCTTTTTCTGGTCTGAACATTTGTGAGGAGATCAAAGCAATCTCTTTGGAGCTGATCATATGTTGACAACCTAAGAATTACTGAGCATCTTGCAGATCTTCCCTACAAGATCCTTGCAAAAGTTTGATCTTACATTTCTTTGACTCTCATGGAACAAAGAGCAGAACTTCCACGAAATTCCATACCAAGTAACATCAAAAGATAATACTTTCACAACATGCCAGCTATTAAGTGTAGGGCAGCACAGTTTATAACTGAGACAGAAATAAAACAAGGAGAAAATATACCTAAGAAGATAATTCACCCAGATGATGTTCTTTTCATTTGCATTCTTGGCATTGATAGCTATGGTGGCACTAGACTGTATCCAGATATATCCTCCGTTCTTCTGCATCCAACGGTAGTACTTCGTCACACACTGACCCTTATTCAGCACTGGGGGGGGGGGGGGAAAAAGCAAGACAGAGACATTGTATTAAGACTGAGACCAAATGAGTTTTCATTCCTGGAAAACCTGAAGTCTAGAAACAGAAGGTCCTGAACCAAGCCAGGGGTGCTCCTCTGTATGCTAAATGTAGGATACCATTAGTAGGACAAATGAAATCAACAATTCAGTGGAGCGGCAGCTCTGGAGCCAGGGTTACTGGCATTAGTAGCAAGACTTTATTCCATTCGGGGCAGCCATGGTGTGAAAGGAAGCATAAAAGGACGACAAATCTTTTTGGCTCGCAGAACACCTAATGTGGTGTGGATATTGTCAATGGGTTTGATGTCGAATGGTAAGAAGGCAAATTTGTATGTGATTTATTCATAGCTTCAAGATAGCGCTCTTTGAGGTTCTGGAGATTTGGTTCCAAAGCCGTTTTACCCCTCTGCCTTTGGTCATTTGCCCTCAGTGCAAGCAGTATCAACTGGCATCCTTCTCCACCTGGTCCTTTGATCTTGTCTAACAGAATTTATAGTCCTTGGACGAACTAAATTTACATTGGTCAGTCGGGGAAATTCTGGTGAGACTGCTGAATGTTGGAACAAAATAAATCCCCCAATCGAGTCAGAGAAAAACATTGGCCTAAGGGAGGCACAGAATTGACTTGGCTAGAGCCAAACAGAATGACAGCTCCACACAGACTCTGAAATATGGCCCAAAATGAAGGAACAAGTAAAAACAATCAGTAATGTGAAACGGTGCCATTAAATACCCACTGAAAGAGAGCTTTAAAATGCAGATGTTAAAAATGATACTTTAACCAAAATCTTGCCAAGTTGAAATTGATTTGATTTGTATCTGGGTACTCCTGAGCTAGTAAAAGGGGAAAGTGCAGTAAATCATCCTCTGAAATAAAGTGCTATGGATGGGAATGGTTTAAAAGGATGCCGGAAATGTGCAAAAACTGCTGTTATGACTTGGATACGGACCGCGGCAACTCGGCGCCCCCCAAAAGCTCACTAGCCGGCTGGCCACTAGAGGGCAGTGTGCACTCGTCTACGTGGCCCACTTTTGGCATGTCCTTGTCTCCGTCTGCTAAAATGAAAAACCTCTAACTGCTGTAATAAATTTGGCTAAATTAGCTGCTAAATGGTTATCTCAAGTAATATGTATTTGCATTAATCATCTTGCTCTAAACCAGAACAAGCCAGAGTCCTAAAGACATAGTAAATTCATATTGTCCATTTAATTACGGCTAATAAGTGCTTCATATACAATAGTTTCATGAAGTACATTTTGATTTTTTTTTTGGGGGGGTGGATGGGTAAAGGGGAATCACTTTGGAAAAGAGCCGTGTCTCAGGCTGTAGAAACTCTTCCCATCGTGTTCTGAGCCACTCTCCTGCTTCTGAGAGTGATCTCAAGTCAAACCTCCTTATGTTACATCTATGAACATCTTTGCTTTCATGTTTTCATCTCCTCTCCCTTTTTTTTCGCCCAATACACTAAAAACATGGTTGTAAAATTTAATAATTGTGTCTGTACTGTTGCTTGAAAAAGGCTCACTTTTTGAGTGTTTCATTTTGTGATAAGTTCCATTCTGAAATTACCACACAGTTTAGGGTATTTCTAAGGTCCGGAATTGTCACCTTCTCTTGGTGGCAAAACTCCACAGGTAGCATTGTACTCTCCTTTTGTAGGCAATTGTAAGTTCTGCAATTCTGCATGCATGGCTTCCCAGGCTACAAAACTGCGTGGTGAAGCTGAAAGCAGTAAAATACTAACTCTGCTGTACAGCTCTTCTGTCAAACCATTGTTGCATGCAACAAGATGTGCTTTTATTCAGAGCCTCTCAACCTGGTTAACTATTAATCGAGGAATGATGGGTTATATAATTCTGTCTACTCTTTTCACAGAGAAAACTTATAGCATTCCAAACAGTGGTTGGTGATATATTTCTATCTGCTTTGTATCTGGAATAAAGGATAATTCCAAATGGTTCTAGTTTTTGTTTTTTACAAAGGCAAATAGACTAAGAAACCCCTTTTGAGGATCACATGAAGAAAACATTGAGAGGGGGGTCAGCTCAGTCTGGTTGGGAATTCTGGACTGGAATATGACAAAAGCAGGCAGGCAAAACTTCAAAACAAAACAAAACAAACAATCAACAACAACAACAACAAAACCCCTTAGTATCTCCAGAATACAGAGTGTAGAAAAAGGCAAAAGAATAAAGAGATTGTAAAATCAAATTAGAATTTGTGAATCCACATAAAGATACCCCTACTCTCTTCCTAATGATACTTACTCTTTACTTAAAGCAAGCAGACAAGCAAAATCTCAACTGTGAAATGGATATCCTGCAAAACATCTGCCTCCCTGGTGGTTTTCAGGTATGTGCTGTAAAGGGGGCTGAAATGCTTATTTGCTAACGGGCTGATATGGTGTCACCTTTTAGAGATAAGGCAGGATGACTCAGTGTGCTTAAATGCATCTGTGTTTTCTGAGAAGACAAATACTAATTTATTAGGGCCCATGAATGCATGCATACAGCCTTCCTTATCAAACCCAGGCTGGGGCCATCTAGCAGAGAGGAGACCTGAGTGAAGGAGAGGCAGGATGGGTGAGTTTTGATGTGAGGAGGTGGCTGTAAAAGGACTGAAGGGCAAGGGGTTTCTTGGGGAGTCTGGGAGCTACATGAATGCCCTCAGTTACCTTGGTGAATATCAAGAAGCAGGTTTCAGGGCCCACCTCAGGCAATTGAAGAAGACAAGTTTGGTCTAACTCATATTTGCCCTGGGCTAGTCTGATAAACAGAACTTTTAAAGGGTAAACATTTTAGCATGGTCTTAGATCACCAGTCTGTCTTGAAGATTAGTGTTTTTGTGAATGAGACCCCCATGCATCATTGGGAATCTAGATAACTACAGATAGGGTATGAAATTAGCTCCCACTAAAGCATGAAATGTTGACCAAAATAGTGCCCGAGTTGTTTTTCAGGAGGTCTCATAAAAGAGGTCACAATGGAATTTTACTTCTTCTAAAATGAATAAGGAATAATTCTTGCTTGGGTTTCCAGAATATAAATTTATGACTTTGGAATGAAGCTTATTTCTTGAAAAAAAAAAAAAAATCATACTGGCAAATCAGTTGGATCATTCCAGCTGCGCCAGAGGCAGGATCTGACAGCTTTTCCTGAGCTCATGTGGTCCTAATCAGCTCAAGAAGAAAAGCCACCTTGGTGCCAGTTTGAAAGAGATTTTTAGTGTGTAATAAATTAGAGAACTTGAAAAACACACAAAAACTTTTTTTGATTCTCTCTAATCCAGTGGATGTTGTTTTTATTTTCAAGTTTTAAGTTAATATAACAGAGAAATGAGAAAATATTTGTCAATTTCATAACACCCCTTTTGTGGGGGAAATCAGAATAAAGCATAATGCCAGTTACTTGACATGAAATCCTTAAAAATAGTTAATTGTCCCTAGAAGAGAGAAAGACACTCATCAAACCACTGAGCCCAGGAGTAAATTCAAACTATCGAGGGAAGGAAACAGAGAGAGAGGAAATAGAAGTGGATATTTTTACTATTACACCCATGAGATATGGTCTAAGTACTTTTAACACACAACCTGGCTTCTCTTTTGGTTTATTCCAAAATTTCCTCTTTTGCTGTCCAAAATTTTTGGGTGGAGCAGCCTGTGTGTCCTTCAACTGAATTCACTGATCATATGGTAATTTCTCTGGAGTCACCGTCTTTAAGGGTATGCAATAGGAATGAGTTTTTATTTAAGGATCTTGAAATTTTTAAATAGCCTCTTTTTAGATTTTACATCTGAATAGTCCAGACATGACTGTGCATCCCTCTGCTACCACACAAGAATATGTTCCTTATTAGTCTAGAGTGTAACTGGTTGCATTGTCCCTTAATGCCTGAAGGAAAACCAAGCTACTCTGTTCAGCATCACCCCACCCTCCAAGCTGAAGGTACCCGAGACTTACAGACTGTGCTCTTCAGTGGACAGAGATGACCTTCTGCTTGGGAGAAGAATACAGCAGAGATGAACAAAGAGAGATTGAAATTCTCTCCTAGTTGAGCCGTACCAGCCCTGCTCATTGACAATTAGAGAACCATGAGTGTCTCTTTGGCTTTTAGTCAAAACACTACCAACCCCTAAGAAGATAGTTTGTTCAATCAAAGAAAATTACAAAGTGCTTACATTTTAGAGCATGAGACCTTTTACATTCACCACTACCACCAACACCCCCCCCAAAAACAACAACAACAACAACAACAACAACAACAACAACTGGATGCTAAGTTTTATTGAATATGTTTTTAAAATGTCACCTGGTCTGTTGGTTCAAGCTTAGTGGTTGGCATACAAGAAATGTTCTGCTTGTAGAGAATAATCACTCTTCCCCAAACCCGATGAGCTTTGTTGCTGTAGCACACACCCACAGCCCTGCACACAGTTCCCAACAGAGGGATTTCAGTTTTCCTTCGGAAAACTTTGTCCACAGACATAGACTGATGACTGAAAGGACATAAAGGAAGCCAGTGTCTGCGGCGGGAACATAATTCTGTTAGTAAATCAAAACAAATCAGTACAAGTTTGCCTTCAGAAATATGAAGGAAAAAAGAGAACATGGTCTCTTCCTGTTGGGCTGTTCTACAAAATCAAAGCCAAAGAGTCTAAATAGTGAGTTAGTTGTGTGTCAAAAAGAAGGAAGCAGTCGAATGCAGTTTGCAGAGGAGATGAAGAACACATATCAAAAGCGGTCTTTTAGCAGAGTGTCTCACAAAAGGACATTTTAGTGGTTTGCATATGCATTAAAAAGCTGCAATACTTGGTGTATTCAGGTAAGTATAGAAGAAATAGGAAATGGTGAGATCATCGGAGATTCCACACTTCACATTCACACAGCTGAACAAAGAGCTTCATTATCGTCATGGCGATATGAGGACGCATCTGCCGCGCCACTCACCCCCCCTTGAGGTACCTTCATCAATGGCTGCAGAGCGCAGAGAAGGGATGCCTTCTGCTAGAAACTCAAAAATGATTTTTGAATTCACTAAAGTGGAGTGTGTATGTGTGTGTGTGTTTAAGTAAGGGCGGGTGTGCTAGAATCACACTTTCTACTTAATACCACAGTTGGGTGCTCAGCTGTAGCCACTGGTTCTCTTTCTACATTCACAAAACTGGCAGACGAAACATGAAAAAGAATACTGACTCTTTAATCTCTGCTTCTCCACCTAAGGCCCAAGGCAGGCTGACAGGGAACTTCATTCTGGAAACAGACTTAAAAAAAAAAAAAAAAAAAAATTCTGGATTACTTTTTCCTCTGCTTTTGAAAACTGTGGGCTATAGGGGAATGAACCTGACATAGACTTAAAACAAGAACAAGTTTCTTTATCTAAAAAGTTATAGTCCTTGATGCTTACAGGAAGGTCATTTTCAAAACCCACCGGAGAAACAGCATTGTAGCCAGAGACTGCATTAAGTGCTTTATTTACTTGCAATAGAGACAGTTTTTCATTTAGAACTGCTCATAGGCTCAACCAAGGCTTTGAAGCTGTGCAGTCTTTCCTATAGATTTTGCAATTAGTGAGCTAGATGTTTTAAATAGCAAGCATTCACAAATTGGTTTTAGTTTTTTTCTGTAAGTCTGTGTGCTGAGCAATATTTGGTAAATTTGAATGATATTTGATACTTAATGTGGGTTATGAGCTTAAGGACAAAAGACCTGTAGATGTTTTGTGAATGCCTTTGCATCATCTATGGATTTTATCCCCTTAATACACTAATGACAGGCCCTGCTTGAACTGCTATCTGTGTGATTTACAACCTCAGAAGAGGTTTTGTCCTATACCACTGCCAATTGATAGATTTTTATTAACTGTTAATATTGAATCATGCAGAAAACTTTTCATTGATTTAGAACATGTCAATTTGTTAAGTTTGAAAAATAAATTCCCCTTTTCTTCTTCAATGATAATGTACTAAATTGGAGTCTAAGGGTTTTAAACACTGATGGTATCAGTATCGTGATCTAGGACAGAGAGGATCAAAGTAATTGTTGGCACAAGCGACATCTAAGATCTCAGGTTTTCTCAAGTTGTCTACAGTCCAACCAGAAATTCTCAATACTACTTATTCCTTCCCTTCTTCAATTTAGAAAAGTTAAGAATAGTATTTTAAAAGACCCCATACCTTTATTTTTGTAGGGATTTGCTATCAAAAGGAAAAGCAGTAAATTCTTTAGCATAGAATTAGGAAAGGTTTAGGGAATGTTCAATGGACTTATCCAACCACTCAGTATTTTTTGTGTGTACCTACTCCGTGTCAGGCACTGGTAAATATAGCAAACAAGCTCTGTGGTGGCCCTGTTCTCCTACTCAGTCTCAATCATGCTAAGCATATTCCCCCTGCTGGTGATTGGGGTAGGTTAGAATATGATGACGCCCTGGCCGTGAAAGTAGAGGGAAGTTACCACTGTGAGAAGTGGCTGAAAAAGTTCTCTTCTCTCTAAAGTAGTGACTTACCTCTACTTGCCTTTGAGAGAGAGAGAGAGAGGCTTATCAATCATTTTTACTAATAAATTTATAGTCATGACAACTGTATGGAAAATAGCATGCAGGTCTATGAAAGCCCACGGGGCCTGATTTGGGCTAGGTGAATTCCTCTCCTCCCTGGAGTATTGGAGCTGTTAAGCTGACTGGGTTGTAGGGGGAACCAAAAAAAGGCAAAAGAGATGAAGAGGGCCTTAGAAGAGGACCTTGTGTTTCTGGATGCAGTCATTTGGTTAAGTCTATGAAACATCTTTAAAAAGAAATATGTAAGTGGTGAGGTATGGGTATATTAAAGTAATGTTTCATGAAATCAAGACTATTTAAAGAACCCCAGACAAATTCTATTTTTTCTCCCATTATACAGATTTTTAGAAATCCAAGTACTTGTTGGTAAAAACCTTATAGATTCTGCCACGTGGCTGTCATTGTTGGTGGTCCACTGAATGGACACTGCCACTTCCTCCCAGATAACAGAACTCTGATTTTGGGTTTTATGTTTGGTGGCCTTCTCCAAAATGCCAAGGAGAAAAAAATCCTTGATTGCTTAACTCAGAAATAGTTAATTCCGTCCCTCTGCCAGTGTGTAGCTTAGGCTTGGGCATCTGATAAAACGCTGGACAGGGGCTAGAGTTGTGGCTCAGTGGTAGAGCACTTGCCTAGCATGTGTGAGGCACTGAGTTTGATTCTCAGCACCACATATAAATAAATGAATAAGCACCATCACCAACATCTAAAACAAAAAATAAACAACAACAACAACAACCCCCCCCCCAAAAAAAAAAATGCTGGACAAAGAGCACAGGTGCTTCTCTCTGCTGGGCAGGGAGCTCTGAGAGTGTTTTCTTTCTTTGAAAAATGAACACACAACAGCAACTGACCATGTCCTGACTTTGGACCCTAACCCTGTTAGGAAGTGATGATTGGTGGGTGCTATAATTATCTTCATCATGAAGAGAAAGTTAAGAGAATTACAAAGTTTAAGTCATTTTTACTTGGGTTTTCTGTTAATTGTAACCAAAATACATTTTAGCTGAGATGCCCCAACTAAAGTTCCAGGAAGCCATGGAGGGATATGTTCAGAAAGAGGTCTGAGCAACCTGATCATTGGTTCATTGGTTCGTCTCTCGCATGTGACAAACTCTTGTATGTTAGACACGTACATGAATTGAATCCTGTGCCGCTTATTTGGATTTTTTAAAATTTGAGTTTTTTTTTGAGGTATGCAGGATGTCATTGATGTTTTAAGGAAAACTTAAAAAACTTTAAAAATACAAGATTAAGATGCCATTGCAAGAGATAATGAAGTTGATTTATTTATTAGGTTAAAATTGATGATTTAAAAGTATTGATATTTTTCTAACCCTGTTTTATAAGAATGATGGGTTACTTTTTTTTTTTTTTGCCAAATAGAAGGTTATTGTTTTTAAAAACTATAATAAAAGCAGCTACTAATTGAAATGGTAACAAGGATTAAGTATCCACAGAAGGAATGAATTTTTCAGTCGAATCAAAGTTCTGGCTTACTCTCTGGGGAGAAAGGAAAGAGTCTGTGTTTGTATTCCACATTCCTCATGTGCTCTTCTAAGCCTGGAATGCCCTTGACACCCCTGCGTGTCTCCTACCATCTTGGCGTCTTGCCACCATTTTTCAAGGTCTACAGGTAGTGTGCTTTCATCCTGGCTGTTTCTCTTCTCCCTGCTTGCCCCCACCTTGGGGGTTTCTGTGTTTTGTCTATACTCTTCCACCTATTCAGAATTCAACTGAAGCTATCTTCTCTACTAGTATGTAAGCACCTTGAAGGTAAAGACTGTATCTTAGTTATTTTTGAAACCTCGTAGCAATATCACAAACTTCGTATAGAGTAAGATCTCAGAAATGTTAGATGAACTTGAACTGGGAAAATATCACTGTTCACATTCAAAACATGGAATCAAGTAAGTATGCATAGGAAAACACTGACCTGGGAGAAAACATCAAAGAACTACTTTTCCTCCTAAGTTGGATACTATTACTTTTTGTTTTTATGTAATTTTTTAAAAATTTATTTTTTATTCTAAGTTGTTAGAAATGACAGCAGAATGTATTACATTTCATATTATACTTGTAGAGCACATTTTTACACATCTCTGGTTGTATACAAAGTATATTCACCCATTCGTGTCTTCATACATGCACTGAGGGTAATGATATCCATCTCATTCTACCATCTTTTTTTTTTCTTCATCCTTTTGCTCCCTCCCTACCCCTCCTTCCCCACTGGCCATTCTAGTGTTCCTCTGATCCTCCTATGCTCTCCGTCCCAACCCCATTGTGAATCGGCCTCCTTATGGATACTATTACTTTTAAAACTCTGCTAACTTCCTCCTTAAAACTTCACATCTTTGTAAAGTCACCAAGTTTATCAGGTAATCATATACTTCCCTCATTTGAACACTGACTGAGACACCCTCAGAGCCAACTCACTACTCACATCTTACTGTTAATAGAATTCATCCAAATCCAGAGGAAAATGAAATTCTTAAGATGGTTAGTCATGTTGTATTTACTCTGTAAAATAGTGCCTTCTACGTACAAGAGTATGGTCAATATTTCTTAAGCTTTGAAAAGTTGGCTGGGGATCTTGTTAACTGCAGATTCAGATTCAGTAAATCTGGGGCAGGCCTGAATTTCTGCATTTCTATAAGCTGCTGGGTGATGTCAATTCTGTGGTTCCAGACTAGTGTGTAGAGCAGGTACTCAGCTGGTGGTTAGGCTCTTGTGCTGGTCTTTTTTCTCAGTGCTTGCTGCCCATGGACAGGAAGAACCCAAATCAGCAGTTGGCAGAAGTTGGGGGGAGACATAAAATAATAATACTAATTCACTCCTGGATAAAAATCTGGCTTTATCTTGCTCCCAGTGACAGTCTCTTCAATTAATGGACAGGCCCATGATATAGGCTGATTTGGCTTCTGAAGAAAGGCACACAGGGTGGCTATGAAATGCATTTCCTTCCATGGGAATTTTCATATTCACATGGAAGAAGTGACAAAAACAAAAACAAAACAAAACTCACTTGCTTTGGGAAAAAGTCCAGCCAATGCCCAGGTTGCAGTGAAATCCCTGAAGTGGTACCAGCCCCAAAGAAAGGCTAAGATCAGGCGACAGCAAAAAGCCCACGGGTGCTATCTGCATTTGGCCCACCAAACTTCACTCCTGTCCTTCTTCCTTCACTTGCAGCTTCCTTTCCTGCATGCAATGGCTGCATACCCAAATCAACAATTAAATTCCCCCTTTGTTTGTGTGGCAGATGACAAATGCGTGGAGGACATCTTGTGTTGCCTAGGCAGGCAGGGCACTTACTTTGATTGATGCTCGGTTGTGGAAAAAAATGAGCTGGGAAGGAATTACAATGGAGGGCCCGCAGACTGGAAGGGGATATACTAATTAGTCCTGCATTAAGCAGTCTGCTTGCATTTGGCGATGAGATGCCTTCAGGAGGGAAGTGTAGGGGTTATTGATGCAAAACAGCATGGAATGCATTATGCCAGGTAGCTGTATATTAGTTTTGTTAAGAAGTATAGAAGTTTGTAATTAAGAAATAAACACTTAGGCTACTGTTTTTTGTCCCCCCTCCTGCCCCCCAACACTCACCTTCCCAAGTGCATTCGGTGACCATGCTTTTTTATCTCAACCTGGTCTCCTAGACAATCTGGAAGCCTTTCTCTCCCTCTGGAATAATTCTTGCAGAGTTTTCTTATCCTGAGTAAGGTGCTGGGAAGGGAAAGCTGCCACCACATCTATACTCTGTGGCTTCTTTTCTCTGAAATCCCACAGCTGCAGAGCCTTGAGCCTTGCTGGAGGAGTGTAATGTCACAGGAGAAAGGGGCACCCCCACTCCCTACCACTCTTTTTAAGATTTTACAGAATTGTTGCTGATTTGACCCAGGAAGAATCCTGTGGATGTATCAAGACAGATTCAGCTCCTACTATAGACAAAAGACTGGATTCAATGGGAATAAAGAGAAATGCAGAGCCTGTGTCTGTGTTTGGTTTAGCCTTCTATTTTTCCAGCTACAGACAGTGGTAGAGTGGTAGATGGTTGTGCTGAAACCTCTCATAATTCAAGGGTGACACAGATGCTCTGGGTAATGAGCGAGTGACTTTAGGGTCACGACTGCTCATCTCCAGGTCAGCACTTTCTGAGTGATGGAGATCAGAAAGGTGATAGAGAGGGAAAGGTGCCCAAATAATTACTAATATGAGTGGTTTAAAATTCAAGCCTTGAAATGCTGATTTGGTCAATTTGACCCGAAGAATCAATGAAATTGGGCTTAAAGAAAAGAAATCACAGAGGTCTTTGGTCACATTGGGAAAGAAGGGGCCCTGAAACTCTCTTGGTTTTAGAATTCCAGAATAATTTCACTAACCCACCATGTTGGCATCAATAACATGATTCTTAGTGATTCTTTATGTTGAAATCCAGTGAACTACCAGGTGTCTGGTGTTCGCCCAGTGGGAAGTACATAGTCTCAAGTCTTGGTTGGGTTTATCAGAGTTGTCAAATCCTGGTGCTGCTGAGAGTCCCCTTTATGTTCCTTATTCTAGAAACAAGTTCATTTATGGATTTACAGATGCCTATGCTAGGAAAAAAAGACACCAGTGATAAAGATGATATTTTAGTTACTAAAGATGAATGAGCCTTTCTTCTTTAAGTTTTATCCAGAAACCAGAGCCTAAGACAGTTATCAAATATCAGAAGTATTATCAGATGTCTAAAACCTGTCTTTCATGGACAGAGCCAGGAATTGTGCCAATAGCTCTAGGAAGAAAAGCTAAATAGTTAATGTGCTTTATTTTTTAACCACCCCTTTGTTTTAGAATTCTATCTTATTCTTGAACTGATTCTATGTCACCATGACCTTCTCCCTCCAAGAAGACACAGTGGAGGCCTCCTTCAGTAATAGCCCAGGGCTTTGGACAAGCAAGATGCTGTGCTGGCTTTTTGCCGTTTCTTCCAGTGTTTACACAACCAAGACTTATTACATGCTCTGTCATTTTGTTACTGGGCTAGCTTTGGTTTGAGAATTAGGTAAACATCAGACATTCCATCACACAATTTTAGACTCAATCTTACTTTATAATGATGTTAATGTTTATTGTACAAAGTGAGATGCATTTGTATATTTTAGCATTTTCTTTCAGTCACAGAATACAAAACCTGACATTGGAATCAGTTTGATTTTTTGTGTGTGTGATTGAAGATATTAAGCACTACAAGAACGTTGAAATTTCAATCTGATTAGGATCAAAATTCTTCAGGATCAAAACACTCCTTTTCCTCCCCCTACAGCTTTACTAATTGTGTGCTACTTGACATTGTGGAGTTATTCCACAGCATGATAGCTAAATATGTGAAGTGTATTTTACTGTGCAGAATTATCAGCTCATTCTATTTGTTTTTCATGTGTTTAAGGTTATTAAAAGAACTCAAAATTAGAAGTCATGTGTATGAGTTAAAAGAGTGAACTCAATCATTGTTAGCAGGCTAAATCATAAAAAAGCAATAGCCAGTATGTCAATATCGAGTAATGAAAAAAATCACAGAATTTGAAAGCATACTTTCTCTGTTTATTAGTTGGCAAGATACCAGAAAAATTAGGAGAAGTGCACAATAGTGAATGGTAGAGTAGTTTATTTTCAGCACTCTCAAATTATTCCAGCTACTGAAAATGAGATAAAAGTAGATGGGAAAGAATGGCATCAAACATATTTGTTGGAGACCTTTGTGTATGGGAAGAAACGAATTGCTCTAGCTCACTGTGCCTGAGGAATTGTGTTTCTTCAAGCTGTAAATCAAATCCCAGAGAGATAGCATAATGTTTGCCAAATAATAACAGAGGATGACAAAGTTCTTTTTTGTCAGTGTCAGGTTTCTGAATTTAGACCTTAATTAAGATTCCCAAACGAGAAAATACATCCGGTCCTCACACACATGGTCTACAAAAGTATCCTGAGAGCAATATATTCATTTTTAAAGTTTGTATCTCAGGCCTATCTCATTCCAAAAACATATCTAGAGCTTCCTTCAAAGATCCTGAGTTTTCTCCATTTTCTCTGAATTCCAGGCAACAAAGAACTTGATGTTTCTTTTTAGGAAACAACATCATTTTTTCTCCCCACTTAATTGAAGAGCCATCTGCTTCTGTGATACATGATACCCATTCATTCTTAGCAACAAGTGTGTTTCCTAAATCCCTGGTGTGCAATATCAAGGCACACGGTTCAGTGCCGGGAAGGGAATGTGCCAGACAGCAGCCTTGCAGGCAGGTTCTGCCCAGAGATATAGTAGATAGAATTTGACATTGAATTTGCTCCTACACTGAAGTGGCTAACTCAAGGTTAAAAACACTGCAAAAGGTGGGCACAATTTGAGGCTTTGGAGAGCTGTCTCCATCTTGCCTTTGAAGATCTGAGTTCAAAATGAGGAAATGATTACAAAGACAGGAAAGATCCAAAATAGCTGTCCTCAACCATGGCAAGAAAGGGGAAAGGGGGCGCATACAAAAAATATTTGACTGGTGTTTACTACATAAAACTTCCAACTTGAAGCCATACCATTTCATTTGTGCACCTTGCATGTGCTTAAAATCAGAGTTCAGAACTGGGTTTAGCATCTTCTGGGAATGTAGGTGCTCGAGCACTTGTCTTTCAGGGAAAGTCTGTTGAATGTTCATACAAAGAGCTCTGATGAGAAAGGGGCACCTCCTTCCTTGGTGGTCCACCAGATCAGGGCTCTTGTCAGACCCCTTCCATATACAGTGTAAATAAACAGCTAGGGGGCTTTGAGGGAAAAGGGCATGATGACACTGGTGTGTGAGTTATTGCTTGGACCCAACCAGAACCCTGCTGGTCTTGCTTGCTTGCATGCCACAGAAGGTCCTTGCAATTGAGCCTGAAGGTCAGGAGCTGGGAGATGGATTCAAAGAGTGGAGATTAGTTTCTTTTTTTCCCCAGGAATCAGAGGCTGGAGGTACCTGCTCCTCTGAATAGCCTTTCTCCAGAAATACACAGAAAAGATACAGCTGTTGAGAGCTACTGTGACCACATAATGTGCTCTTTCCCTGCTCACTGGACTTCCTGACCTCGACCCAGTTTTGTGGCTGTACAAGTAGACATTGTTATGAGGATCTGGCCTATTTGAACATGTCTTCTTCCATGTACAGCTTGAAACTGAGACACAAATTTTCAAGTAGAAGCTGCTCTCTAGAAAGTGAAAGGGTCAAGGAAGCACTTAAGACTGAGGGCTCCCTACCACTTTCTGGGAGAGAGAGCACAAAATTCTGGGTGAGCATCTAAAGATCCAGCAATTTCTCTGGGCCTGAGGTCCAACTTTCAATCTAATGCCAGCACAAGTTGAAATGATTTACGTCTCACTTTTTCTCACGGCATGCTGATAGTCATCACAAATGTATACAGGACAGATAAAGGGGAAAAATCAGCACTGAAGCCAAAGAAGCATCAGAGAGAGACGATGCCAGCCCAGTTCATCCCCCCCCACAGGGCTACTTACAATCCAGGTGGCTGTGCCTGATGCCCTCCACGTCTTCTGCGTGAATGAAGTGGTAGCATCTTTTCCCTACGATGTCTACGGGGGTCAGGTCCATGTAATCACTAATCCTACAAAAAGAAGGACACAGGATGGAACTTGGAAAGAATAAAGATAGAGAGACTGTCCAGTAACACATGAAACCCATCTACTGACATACTTTCATCATGCCAGGTACTGGTGAGGACATGACACTTGGAGGGAAAACCCTTTATAGGTAAGATTATTTCTTTGGCATATAAAAGAATTTTTCAAAACCAGGACATGTGCTAGTTCAAGCAATTGCATTTAAATAATTAGATAGGATTTTCTTTTCTTCTCTTTTATTCTCCGGCATTAGAATACACATTTAGACAACATAATTCCATGGAATTATTGAGAATCAGTAACAATGCAAGATCCTCATTACAGGCCAAGATAATTCAAGGTTACATAATAAAATAAAAACATGCTATGTTTATACCAAATGATTAGAGACACCTTTCATTTAAACAGATTGGTCTTCTATTGGGTATTTCCATGAAAAAAGGCTTCAACTGCTTCTTGGCACAAAGTCCAAATTGGCATTTCAAGGGATATAATTTAAATGCTGAGACATACAGATGCCTGGGGGTATTATCTTTTTTAGTCTTAGTCAGTTGGGAGCTCAGCTTTCACTCCTGGCTCTTTTAACTGGTACTTTGTGGTAGATTCCACACAGAAACTTTTAAACCATTTCAGCAGCTCTCCCAGGCTTGTGCTTGGTGATACGTGTGTGTAAGCTCCTGTCATTGATTGTCCAGACGTCAATGTCCTCAGGCAGAGCACAGAAAAATAGAACCCAAATTGGAAAACATGTTGAGGGAATCTGCCTGGTTTACACAAACATGTCAAAATGCTTATTACCCTCTGTATCACCAAACCCAGATTCACTTTGGTCAATTTGAAATAGACTGTATTTTTTTGGTGGTTGTTTAATTTATTCTCCTGTGTGTGTGTGTGTGTGTGTGTGTGTGTGTGTGTGTGTATTTTAATGGTTTATGACATTTGATCTATTTAAGTATAAAATAAATCTTCGGAAATGACACATTTAAGAAACATATGAGATTACTGTTAGGGAGTTACATCTGGCCCCCAAGGCAGAGAAGTAAGAAAGAAAAACAAAACTGAAATACTATGGAATATAATTAAAATACACTACTCAGTAAGTGAATTTCTCAGTGACTTGCAATTTAAATGATATTTTTGGTCAATCTAGAATTCTTAGTAAAATAAGATTAATTGGAGAAATAAAAAGGAGTGTTTTCTAAGGATTCCATGGTTTTGTGCTACAAAATAGATTAGTTGGTGTTTTCCTAAAACCATTAGCCTGTTTTTCCAAGTGCAGTTTACACCCCCTTTCTGCAAATGAGGGAACAAGGATGTCATTAAAAGACCCTCCTTGGTGTTTCTGAATTTGCCAGTTCCTCTGAAAGCATTAGATGTTGGCTTTGCCAGAGGCCGTCCTGGGGAAAGTGCAGAAGAATGGTCTGCAGCTCAAGGAACAAGCTTTAGTTTCTAGTTAACAATTCCCTAATTAAATAGCAAACCCCAGGAAAAAGCCACTCCATCTTTAGGGAAGGTATTGCTTTAGTTTGTTCTTTATTCAAATTAAATCCTTCAAACAGCAGAGCTTGTCACCCTGGTGAAGGTGAGCAGCTCAGCGGTCAAGGACTTCTTAAATGCACGGGATGCAGCAGACCAGAATCCTGAGGCATCTTTTACTCTGATCCTCAGTTTCCTCATCCGTAAAGTAACCCCACAGAGTGGGGAGGGGATTAACAAAGGGAATGAAATTAACACAACATAGTGCCTGGCACACTGTATGCCTTTTCTGTCAATCAAATATGCAATTACCTTTAATATAGGCCTTTTTCATAATTACTATCATCTTCTGTTGGGAAATAATGCTGTATCGTATTGGCTAATATGGGGATGTAGAAAGCATTTTTTTTTTAATGGAAAGGAAAAAGCTAAAAGCAGTTCATAGAAAATGATCTCAATTACTGGAGTGATACCATGAGGCAGGCACCCAGGTCTATGGAATGTGTCAGAAGAATCAATCAATTGATCAAAGGAATGAAAATTAAGTGATGTTTTAGAATAGGGCAATCACTGGAAATTTGGGAAATAAGCCGAGGCTCCATTTTTTGGAAGGTCTGGAGATGGTAAATCTCAACCAAATGAGTTATATTCATCCTCTGACTTCATATTTGCCTCTCTTGGCTGGGTCTCCTCTAGTATTCTATATTTTAATAAAATTAAGCAGCTTTGAGGGCAGTAATTGTGTTCTTTCATGGTGTTTATGTATGAAAAGTTCCTCTCAGAGGTTATTCTGACTGCTCCCTTGCCATTTGGACCCCACAGAATGTAGCCAAGGACATGGTCTTTTGAATCTGGCAGACTTGGTTTTAAATCTTGGCTGAGGGCAAGGAATCCTTTCTATCTAAGCTGAAATTTCCCAAGAGTGATAGAGACATTGGCAGCACCTACCTCATGGAATTGTCCTGAAGCTTAAATGAGATGGTGCAGATGATTAGATTTGCACATGGCTGAGCATGTAGTAAATGTTCATTAAATATCAGCTGTATTTATTATTGCTTGCCAACTCTAGCTAATCATTCTGGCTAACTTGCCTTCCCTAATATTCTGTGGCCAATCCAGAATACCTTAGATATAGCCAAGCATATAGTCATGGATGACAAAAATTCTAATAAATGGTAATGAAACTTGAAAAGCAGATTTAGAATTATTTATCAAATAATAGTGCGAGGTTCATGTTATCTTCTATTCTATTGAACAATCACAGCTCAGGTGGGTTTCTTTTCTAATTGGTGAATTCCTTCCTCTAAATCAGACCCTGAATGGAAATGGTAGGCAATTTCTAACTTGATCTGGATTTCTGTAGCCTGCCTCCCAGTGGACTAAATGCAGGGGCTGTCTAACTTCCTCTGGGTCAGCCTCTGGAGAGGTCAGTTACTCAAGACACTTGACCATTCTGCTCTTTCATTTCCCCTCCGAAAACACTTAGAGGGCTCAGTGAATATATATTGCCTTCAAGCCTGACAATAATCTGCGCAACAAAAGCCTCCCCCCCAAACTGACTCTGTGATTCTCCCCATGGCACCAGGGGATGCCCAGGATCACCATGCTACCTTCCCATGGCTGAGATGTGGGCTCTTTTCCACTGTTCTTCCCTCTCTCTTCAAATCAGTCTGATGATGGGCTGGTGACTTCTAGGTGAAAGGTTTGAAGGGGCACTGTCCCAGTTTCCTGTCCCTTGCTTTGTGCTTAATGGAAAAAGTGAACTTTTTAACCAGAGGTGAAAAGTCTTTTTTATAAAAGCTCAGTCTTAAGGAAGAACTGCCAACTCATTCATATGATGACTCATCTTTTCTTAATTTATAATAGTGAAATCCTCAGGATGATAAAGTTTTATTTAATAGTGTTGCAAATTCCTTTTGCATTGCTTTTCCTCTGGGGGCATCAACTTCTAGTTTGTCCTCTGGGCTTACTGTCTGTGTGAACCCTCACCATCACGATGCTGGGCCCTTGAACTAGTTGAAGTGGGCTGCATGGAGGCACCAGGAGATAACCTTTTACTGCATCATTTTGCCAATCCAACAATACCCCAGCCCTGCTCTGTCCTTGGGTTCTCAGCCAAAATGGGCCTTCACTATAGTGGATGGATGTCTGGGTATCCTAATTCACTCAATTGTTGTCCCTAATGTAAATCAGGGCAGCCATATAAATTTTAAATAAAAAGCATGTTTGGTGTCAGTCCAAGCAGCCATTAAAAACAAGATCAGGATTTATAATGAGCCTCACTGGGAGAGTAAAATCCTTCAGATTGCTGAAAACACAGACCCTCACCAATGAGCAGTGTGCAACAGGACAAATGAAAACAAAAACAAAGTACCTATTTTCACAGTAAATGATATTGAGGTCCATATTTACTCGAGTGACGAACATATGGCAGTCAATTCTGACTTCATTGATTGTTGGGGGAGGCAAGGCATGAGCCACAACCACAAGACCCATGATTTGGCTGGGGACGGTCCTCCCATGGGATAGCGACACTCTCAGGCGTAGCCGACCTGTTATGTGAATCACCTGGAAAAGAACATTAAGCATAGGACACCAGTCAAATTTCCATCCTAGATGTAATAGTTATTTCTTCTGAGAAATGCAAAATTACATCTGGAACAACCAACATTAGCATCTATCTTATAATCATAATGACTGTCAGTGTGCCCTCAATGTCCTCATGGGAAGAGACAAAAGAGAAATAATAATATACTCTGAAAATTTCTCAAGGCAGTATTATGATAGTGTTGTTGCTTTTGTTTTGTTTTGTTAGGACCTTTTTTGTTTGGTTGTTTTTACATTTAGGAGAAACTCATAACCAGATGAAATGACCAAAAAGTGAACACTAAGCTGTAGAAGGAAACATTTGCATTTTCAGCCCTTGTTAATAATGGAAGATGTCCATCTCTCTCCAAATTTGTACTGAGAAGGATTACACAGCCACCTCCTTTCAGAAGGGTGGTTCCAAGCATACCTTCATCCACGAGTTGGTATTGCAAAAGGCCAAAGACTCCAACAGATAAAAAATTTAGGCGTTATGACATGTATTTTTTTTTTTTTTTTTCCTTTTTCAAGGCTATTTTGCACTGGCAGCACCAAGTTACCAGGAACACAGCAATATTTTGCAGCACCCATGGGGTGGAGGGTGTTGGTCTATAATTCATTCCTTGAGCTCATACTGAAGTAGGGTCAGCGAAACTTGTACCATTTTGGTGGCAGCTCAGAGGTACTTGCCCAGAAACCAGAGGGAGAATATTGGGCTGTCATTTTTTAATTTTTTTAGCTGAAGAATACCAAATAAAACCCAGGTCACCCAGAAACCACCAAACCTTTGCTTGTAACCTGCATATAGAAGGAAAGCCATAGTGTTAACTTCCTGAAATGATGTTTTGGGGGAAACAAAATCATAAAAGGGTAAAAAATAGAAAGAATTTGTGTGGCTATACTTTGAGATAATGTGAGTGGACTGCATGTGTGTGGTCTTGGAGGGTGTGTGTGTGTATGAGAGAGAGAGAGAGAGAGAGAGAGAGAGAGAGAGAGAGAGAGAGAGAGAGAGAGAGGAACTCTAGCCATGTCCTGAGGACCCTGCCACTGTGCGAGTTCTCCAAAACCAGGTCATAGAGGTAATTGCTGTGGTTCACTGTACCATGGAGCTCAGTTTAGTAGCTAACTGAGTTTCCACATTTGCTTTGCTCCCCAAATGCATCGCTGAGCACCAAACCATCTATGGAGATTCCACTTTTCCCTCTTTGCCATAAGGAACCAAAGAGGGAAGTAGGTTTCTCTTGCCTCACCTCCCAGGAACAATATGATCTAGAGTCCGCCCTCCTTCCCAGAGGCTTAACTGGCAATTCCTTTTGCGTTTTATTTTTGTTTCTCTTAAGTTATTCTGTTTTCCAAAAGCAAGCCACACTATTGTCAGTCAGGAAGCAGGATCAAAGCTTACGGGGCTGCCCTTCAGAGTCCTAGCTGTTCTAAATAATACCTCTTCCCCGTCACCCTTCACATTTGCGCCCAGAGCTGCGGATCTGGAAACACCAATGAGGAGGATTATTTAGGTTATTTCAGCAGCAGCTTTTCGACCACCCACATTTGAAGTTGACTGAATTCATACTTAATGCACCTTTGCTTTACGCTTTGGTCAGATGAGCTACTTTATGAATATTTGAAAACGTTCCTAGAGGCAAGGATGCTAAAACACCATCACAGACACACATTTTTGCAAGACCTCATTAACTAATAAAGAAATAGCTAAAAGAAACAGGATTAACTTCACAGGAGGGGTGTTGCCGTCCGGTCCTCCTCCCAGCTAGGCTTACATAGCTGCTCATTTATCATGATCTGTCTTGTTTTATCAGGAAAACTCAGCTTCTTGGAAACACACAGATCTATAAATGCTCAGGAAAACACACACCCAGAAATGATATGCTAAATAAATTCCCACTTGGTATTCTATTCCAAAGCAATTTAAAGGTGTCTGGGCTGGAGCACGTTTGGAGAAGGCAGATGTAGGGGAGATGTTGGCTTGTCAGGTTTGCCCAGCCTCTGAGCCCCCACTTTGCCTGTGGCTATTGTGGTAATGGAGGGGGTCAAAGTGGGGACCACTAGGGGTCTAAACTTGCAAGTTTCTGATTCTGTTACCCTGGGAGCTCCTCTGTGTCTCAATTTCCTTTTCTGTGAAGTGGGGATAATATTGACTATTCTATAGTTATGTAATGAAAATCACAGGAGATAATGGCAGTGAACGTAAACAGTAAAGACTTCTACAATTTTAAAACAATGCCTCCGTTTGCCTTTAAAGATATCAACCAATAAGGATAAGGAAAACAAATGTTAATTTAGTGTTGGCTGAAGACCTAATAATAAATGCCTTATTATTTTAAAGGATCATCACATTTCTTATTTAGAAGACAATCTGGGAGGGTCTGTCCTGGTCTGGTCCCTCTCTCTTTTTTTTTTTTTTTTTGGCGGGGGTGGGGGTGGTACCACAGATTGAACTCAGGGGCACTCGACTACTGAGCCACATCCCCAGCCCAATTTTGTATTTTATTTAGAGACAGGGGCTCACTGAGTTGCTTAGTGCCTCGCCGTTGCTGAGGCTGGCTTTGCACTCACGATCCTCCTGCCGCAGCCTCCTGAGCCCCTGGGATTACAGGTGTGTGTCACCGCGCTCAGCCTGGTCCCTCTCTTTTTCATTTTGTAGGTGAGGAAAGAGGCTCGGGAAAGTTCATTCCCTGTCCAAAGTCCCATATCTTGGAAATGGCAAATGAAATGGAATTCAGGTTTCCACATCTTATCTGAAAATCATCATGACTTTATACCTGTATACATTTAGGTGCTTATTCATATTGAATGAAACAGAAATATATATCAGATGCCAATTTATTACTTTAGGTAAATGGTACTAGGAACCTTCAAAAATATTTCATTTATTACCAGAAGCTCAGGTTATTTGAATAGTCTGAGAAAACAGCACAAACTAAGAAGGAACAAAACAAAACAAAAACCTCAAGAAATTTCCAATGCAGTAACTAAACAGTTGTTAAGAAATGTCAAAAAACAAGCTAAGAAGAATGTTTGTCTGACTGTATGTCAGGGGGTAAGGGAGGGTGGGAATGAAGAGAAGAAAGGGAATCTGTTGGATCCCACAATTAATTTTTAGGTTTAAACTAACATGTTTTTTTCCAAATTCATTTCATAGTGCCAACAGAGCCCTTTTCCCCAAGTGACAGGTTATGTTCAAACTTTAGAAACATATCTGGCAACATGTATCCTAATATGCATATAGCTGAATTTTTCATTCTGTAGTTTCTTTTAAGGTTATATGAAACTGGCATTATACTGTTGATATAAGACAAAATCATAGAATGGGGAAAGGGTTTTCAGATTGAAGACCTAGAACAGAGGAAAACTATCCGGAATTCCCAGGAGCATTTCAGTTGGTGATAGCAGTAGAGGAGACAGAGATGGGCCCCAAATGGAAGGTACAATCAATAGAAATTGGCAGTGGGACCAGTGAGAAGAGACAGCACCATGATTTTGATCCTGTTGTCATAGTAAGATATGACAGTAGACTAAATGGTAATTGGGAATGAAGGAACTGTGACCAGGGTGGGGTCTAAGATGATTCCCGTGGACAGTGACCAGCCTAGGGACATCCTGGAGAGGGTGTCCACAGGATAGTTGAAAACAAGAGTTGGGTACTAAAGTGATGATAGCCGAAGGTATAGTTTTAAAAGTTTTTCTTTTCTTTTCTAGAGGTGATAGTTAAAACCAAGAAATGCAATGAAATTCTCAATGGAGAAAAACAGACAAGAAAAAAGTGCCAAAGGCATTTTTTTTTTTTTTTTTTTTTTTGGTCCCTTTGAGTACCTGAAGCCTAAGGCAACTTATGGGTTCTTTTTGTTGTTGTTCGTTTTCTCTAAGTTGAGGTTCTCTTGCTCTGTAACAAATGCAGTAGTCCTCTCTTTATCTGTGGTTTTGCTTTTGTGTAGTTTCAGATAACCATGGTCAGAAAAAACAGTATAGTACAATAAGTTGTTGAGAGAGAGAGAGAGAGAGAGAGAGAGAGAGAGATTGTATTCACATAATTTTTATTATAATGTATTGTTACAGTTGTTCTATTTTATTGTTAATCTTTTGCTGTGCCTGGTAGATAAATCATACTTTCTCATAGGTATGTATGTACAGGAAAAAAACAGCACATACAGGATTTGGTACTACCTGAGGTTTCAGGCATTTACTGGGGGGTTATGGGGGACTTGATTTTTTTTTTTCCCCATGCTGGGGATCTGACCCAGGGCTTCCTGCCTGCTAGGCAAGTTCTCTACCCTGAGCTATATCCCTAGCCACTGGGGGTCTTAGAATGTATCTCCGGTGTCTGTATTTTGTTTAAAAAACGAACAATTCTGAAAGCATCTAGGCATACATTTTCTCCATCTACTGTTACATTCTAACACAAATGCCAAACTTGTCATACCATTGCCAATCCTAGTGGTAACATCCCAATGAATGGGTATGGCTTCCTTTTAAAGTTTTGTAGGTAGATGGGAAATGATTGTGAATACAAATAGATAAGCCTAAATTCAAACACTATGTCAAGAGTCATGACACTACAAAAATAACCCAGCTGCTTTAAAATGAAAGGAATATTGTAGGGTAGCAATACTACTGAATTGAGAAACAGGACTTCTGATTTCAGTTCTGGTTCTGGTCATCTAGCCTGGCCAGGGCAATATTTCTTTAGATACAAAGTGGTGGAAAAGAACTGGGTGATGATAACTTCTAGAGAATTCTATAACCAAATGCTCAATGGAGGGGCTTTTACTGTGTTGTAGAATTTTCTTCTTCTATTTTTATACCCCTGGGGGAAAGGGCAGAGGTTTCAGAGTATAGTCGCCAGTTGATAAATGCAGTTTATTTTAAGAATTCATCCATAGGGATTTTATGCATCCTATCTGAGTTGGAACCATGCTTTGGTTTTGGTTCAAACTAGGTAAGAACTGCCTCTGTGTTCTAAAGGTTCATCTTGGTTTGGTCTTAAGGCTAATCTATAGATATTCTTCAAAAGAGCTTTCTGAACTAAGACATTCTTTGCCCCTGAGCTCAACTTTATATAAGAGCTCAATCCTCACACTTCCTTTCACTGTTCTTGTCTTATCATAAAGAGATGTACAAAAATGCTCAAGCCCATATTTTTCTAAATTCCTTACACAGCAACTGTCCGGATGCCAGCAAAAGTAAAACAGGATGTGCAGAATTTCTGGGTTGAAATCCCACCATATTTGAGAAAAAAAAGATTGTCCAAATTAGCATGATTTGATTGTCTCATAATAAAAAAAAAAAAATCATGGTTTAACTTAGTTTTCTCTGATCCAGCAAGGAGCTGTATGTGGTGCTGTAATTGCATGTCTGCAGAGTTAAGGATGAGTGTGGGAGTGTTAACAAGCCATGCTGCCTGGACAAATATCTATTTCTCTTCCTGCCATATGCTCCTTTCATGGGCCTGTTGGTGATACACACTTAGGTGTGCTCCCCCAATATCTTCTCATTATAAACAAGCCCATCACAAAGACCTTGATACAACCTCCCCTCTGTCAATACTTAAGGAGAGAAGGCCCATGATGGAAGAGTACATCTGGAAGCTATTCTTCTCTCTTTTAGGAATAAATCTCAGTTCTACTAATAGGAAATGTTTTCGTTATCAAAAGGAAGTGCCAAGTATTATGTGCATTATTTTCCACATATAATGTCAAGCACAGAATAGGGCTAGGCAACTAGGAGAACAGAAAGGGCTGCAGGCACAAAAAATATACAGATTCCCTGGGTTTAAAATATCTATCTTCAGAGATTTTTCACTTGTCCTTTAAGGGCATACAAATTTATCTTAAAAATTAACCTTCCTCCTGGCACTCTGGTCTCTTTTCTTTTTTTCCCCCTGTAGAAGTCTGGTTTAGCATACAGATCATCGAATCACTAGCTCATATGGGAGAATCAGCTAATTATTTAGAGGGAGCTTTAACGTGGCCCTAAACCTGTTGAAAGATAAGGGCTTAACTGGGTCTTCTGAACCCAAACATCTAGCCTACAGCATAACAACTTAATCTAAATCAGCATGAGAATATCAACCTTATATCTAGATGTCTATTATTTCATTCAAATTCTCAGGGAGTATGTTTTCTAGAATTTAGACCATATTCATAGGTTGTAGACTTTGTTCCAATAGGTCTGGCTATCTCTGTCTGACTTCTGCCACCTAGGTCTTTGTACAAGGTCTGGAAACAAAACAAAAAAAAACAACAACCCTAAACCTTGCTGAAACATGTGCTTGTCCACAGAAGCGAGCACCCTTGAGATGAAGGCTTGTGACCTTTAGACCTTGTGGAGGCAGAAGAATAGCAGAATGTCATTTCCCTTCCTTTTCCATGATTTCAGATTTTAGTTCTGGAAGTTGACTTTAGAATGAAAACTGTAGGCTTCGTCATCATCACAATGGGACTTTAACAACAGGGGCTAAGAAAAAGAGAGAATGGAGAAATTGGCTTCTCAAGGCAAAGCTGAGACTGAGGGAGGCAAGATTCAGGAAGAAACAAGATGTTGGCAGGGAGTGGGTGATGAGGTAGAACTCCCCCAAGGCCAAGGGGGATGCAACAGGACAGATGGTCCTCAGAGGTGGTCATCACCTAATGGCCATGAACTCAGGAAGCAAATGTGTGTAAGATTCTTTCTGGGAGTTTGACCCAAAGAATTTCCTTATTAAGATCAGAGATCTTTAATACTGGACAGGGAGTATGGGGGTAAAATTCAACTCTTAAGGATACAAGGCCAGTAAGAATTACTAAGGGTGTCAGGGTTTTGGGTGGGCTCTCCTTGAGGGCAGCTTTGGTGGTAGAGAAGAGAGGAGGTGAGACTGGGTACCAGGGAGAGTTCTGGCCAAAGTTAAGAAAGAAGAATCCTGGCAGAAACCTAACTCCTCGGATAACAGGGCTATAATTATATAGGAAGTGTTAGTTCTTAGGGACTCCATGATCTTCCATTTGGTTTGAATGGAAATGAAGTCGACAGGAGAGCAATGTCATGGGGCACACTCTTTGATGCTTGGTCTGATTCCTAAAGATTCATGACAGTTGATTCAGGAAATAGACAGAATTGAAGCGGTACAAAAGGGCTTTCCAGACTGAGGAAGGCAGAGGAAAAGGAAGGAAACCAGATTAATTTCTCTACTCTCACTGAAGTACTGAGATCCTCAAGGAAAAGAGGCACAAGCTTGTGTGTAAACCTGGGCATTCCTACTCTTACAGATGAAGTCCAATTAATTGGGTCACTATGCAGATACCTACAATGGCTAACAGGCCTGGTGCAAGAGGGAAAATGTATTTTGTTCTTTGAATGGAAAAGCATGAAACACCTAGTATTGATTTCAGGGACTTCTTTTAAGGAGAGATAAACAAGATCAAACTCTAGGGTTAATGGTTCTTAAATCAGGATGTACACAAGAATCATGTGGAAAGTTATAAAGAATGTGGATTCCCAGGCCCCATCTGCACAACTTCAGATTCTCTAGATTTAGGGAAGGCCTGTGAATCTAGATTCTACCAGACCATCCAAGTGTTTTGGATGGCAGTGGTTGGCAGGTCATATGGACTACCCAGCTGCAACTTCTCTCTGCAGGGCAGTTGAATGAATCTAGAGATCTTAATAAAGACCACCCAGAGGCACATCACAGATTGCCTTCCAAACAGGGACAGGAAGATAAACATATATTTACAATTAAATCTATACTGAAAATAGTTCTACTCTTTGGAACATAACGGGTTGCCTTTGGGTTCTTTGAAAATGGAGGAGTGGTGCATGATAAGCAGGAGGCCTGGGCTACTGTAGGATCTGGGCATGTTTCCGGTGCCTGCTCCTTTCTTTGTGAGAAGGTTTGCTTTCTCTCAGTGGCCACACCATAGTGGGCTGCACCGTTGTGCTGGGAGCCTCCTGGGGGAGGCTGAGCTCTGCCAATCCCCTCCCCCTCGCTGGGCCTGCCCCTGGCTCAGCTCCTGATTAATTCAGGGGATCCTGGGAGGTTAACCCTTAATTTGATGGCTCCAGTGGGGAGCTGAGAGATTGCTAGTAATTCATCACCCTTGTTTTATTTATTTTTTTTAATGCAGAAATATTTTCTAAGGCAACAGATAAAAAAATTATTTTTTAAAACCCACATTTAATATACATTAGACACAGCATTCTCTTCTTACATGACTGTGTCCTCCAAACATAACAATTACTTCTCATCCATCTCTTTTAACAAACTTCAAATACATAACATTAAAAAATATAACTACAATTATAGTTTTAGTTTCTCAAAATGGGCCCAGGCCCCATATTTGCTTCCTGTACCCTCTGGAGAAAGTAGTCTTTCTTCTACTAAAGATAAGATTTTTTATTGGGATAGTTTAACTAAGCTGCTGAGATCTCCTTAACGAGATTATGTAAATGTATGCCAAGGATATAAACCACATTTTCTCTGAGAGTGGAACACTTCAAATATCATTTAATAAAACAGGACCATGGTAGAAACACCTCGATAAATTGTTAAGGGGCAAAGCAAGAAGGCTGAACTATACACATCTGATCAAATTTTGTTTGATTCAGTTACTTTATTAAAGTCTCCTAGAGAAGGACAGAGGACCATTGTACCACCGTAGAGGGCAACTTTTTTTATTCCTCTATCACTTGATGTGAAGGAGGGGGTATCACCCCTCAAGGCCCCCCGAGGCCCCTTGTGGCTTAGTGCCACTGTCTTGAGGGGAGGCAGTCTCGATATAACAGACTGCGATTGTATTTCCCAACAACTCCAGGGAAACAAAGAAGACTCAGAACTAGCCCCATGCCAGGCAAGGATAAAAAGTGGCTCCCTACTCCCATCTCCCACCTCCCACCCTTTCTTCCCAGCAAGAAATACTACAGTATTTTGATACAATTTCCTAGGAACCCATGGGCTCTTATTAGGAAAGATATAATATATGATATGTTTGGATATACACACACTCAAGGAATTATTTCTCATCCTTACATAACACCTTTGTGTGTTTTACTTAAATTTCTAGAGTTTAACAACCAGTTTTGTTATAAGTTAGTCCCTTTGCTTCTGTTTCTCTTGAGTTTGCTAGCAGAATTTTGTACAGACACTCTAAACTATAAAAAATGCAACAAATGTCCAAAGACAGCTGTGCGCCATGGGATGAACGCTCTTCTTCATGAAGACGGTGGGCCTAGAGAGCATTCTACTGCTGAGAGAAAATGTTGAGGCAGCACTGCATTCAGGCAGCCTCCTTCATCCCCTCCTTCAGTCTAAAGTGCTGTAGAAGGATATGTGATTGTATTTGTATAAGAAAAGAAACTCTTTTTTTTTTTTTTTTTTTTGGTACCAGGGATTGAACTCAGGGGCACTCCACCACTGGGCCACATCCCCAGCCCTTTATTGTATTTTATTAGAGACAGGGTCTCACTGAATTGTTAAGTGCCTCGCCATTTCTTTGAACTCGCAATCCTCCTGCCCCAGCCTCCCAAGTGCTGGGATTACAGGTGTGCACCACTGCGCCTGGCTTAATAAAGGAAACTCTTTAGGAATAACTTAAAGTTATTATATAGAAGCCAGCAATCTCTCCCTTCCTTAGTTTCAGAGGGTGCAGAATCAAGGCAAGAATAGTTTTCAGGGAGGGCAGTTTTGCTGTCTCCTGAGGTGGAATTTTTTTTTTTTTTTTTGAAGCTAGCCATCCCCTTAAAGGAAAGATGCAAATAATAATTATAATTGTATTTCTTTATATGTATATATGTATATATATTTAGTTGTGTATGAGCCTTTATTTTTATTTATTTTTATGTTGTGCTGAGAACTGAACCCAGTGCCTCACACCTGCTAGGCAAGCGCGCTCTACCACTGAGCCACAACCTCAGCCCCTTATAATTGTATTTCTGATCACTGAAATTATTTAAAGCTAACAGGTGGGTCATATGTTCATTAAAAAATTTTTTTAACTCAAATATTCCCCAAATGTAGACATAAAACTCCTTAATCATCAAACCTAAAATCCTTTCCAGTACTTTTTCTACCATTTATCAGAGCATTTCCTTCCATTTCCCCCTTCTTTTTTCAAATGTTTCTATGTCTATATCTACATCTGTATCTATATGTGTATCTATATCTATATCTGTAAGTGACTGATCAAACCTAGGATTTTAACCTTCAAAAGACCCCAGGGCTCTGACATGGGTTATTATCCATTCCGTATGTGCAATCCAACCCCCTCATCGTGTGACTTTTGTGCGTGTCCCCAGCTCATTTGCTGCATTTGGTTTATTCAGCCATGATTAGAGATAGTCATTTACAGTCACACATTTGGAAACTCCTTAACAAGCTTCTAGCAGTTTCCTTCCCAAAGCTGCTTAAACAGATGAGGGTGGGGTGTCAGCAGCGGCAGCAGTTTCCTCCATACCACCGACTCCTGCTACTATTTGTATGTCTTCATCAGGATTTCCATTTTGTGGGAAGGCTTGAAAAAAAAGCCTCAAAATACAAAGATTCACAGTCCAGACCCTATATAAGTCATCATTTTGGGTAGACTGACTTAAAAAATTAAAATGGAAGCCATCACACTATAACCTAAAGTCCCCCCCCCCACCAAAAAAAAAGGTAAAAAACGAGTCCCCCCTCCCCTCTTTATTTTAAAGAATACTTTTTGAAGTAATTGGCACAAAGACTGTTCTAGTGCAGATTGCTGCAAGTGTGCTCTTGGCAAAAACATCATAAGCACTAGAACAACTTTAATATGCTCAAGAAGCCAAATATAAGCTGACACCAGGAACTCAAGTGTGGGAACAAACAGGGAAATAAAGGAGAGCATCTCAATTTAATACAAACCTACATATAAAGGGACCAATTTTTACTATTCATGGTTTAGCATACAATGTAGCTGTCCTCTGAGTGAATATAGAGTAGTTATACATAAGAAATTAGAATTATCAATTCGAGAGAATTTCTCAAGAGTCCTTTTGATATGTAATACTGCAACCATAATGCCTAAGAAACCAGACATCATTGCATTAAATGAGATCAAGTTAGGATCTATTTTAAAAGAGAAGGGTTTGAACTTGGAGAAGTGTCTCTTTGATTTGACCTCTGGAACAGAACTTCTGCAGGAAAACTCTAAAGGGATCACTTCCCCCCTACCTGTGGCCTTGCTTTCCAGGTCTTTAAAATGTTAAAGTGTGAATCCTTGTAACCTATGTGGGGAGTGGGGAATCATTTTAGATGTGTCTCCTGTGTGGAATGAAATGGGAAGAATTTATAGACTTTTGCACTCTGTGAGATATGGGGAGAGTGTTCAATTCTCCTGATTCCATTGAATAGAAAAATGAAAACTATTTTTTAAAAAAATTTCCTTCAAGTCATCTTCTTTGCTATTTTATGGTAAGGATTCAAGGATTTGGAGATTTTCTGCATCTTTCTCCATCCACTTTTCAAATTTCTCCCTGATTGCGACCAACACTTTCTTTACCCTGAAACTGAAAAGAAGGCTCGGTTTTCACAGTCTTGCTAAGTAAGATTTCTCCTGCAACCCCCTGGAGTTCAAACGTGCTGCACTTTTTTTTCTTGGGGAACGTTTGAAGTCCCCTTTAAAAATAATGCCTTGAGGATATTTTTCCCTAATACCATTTAAAGAAACTTGAAAGCATATGGCTCTCGAAGCGCACAGGGTTCTAATGAAGTAATCAGCAACACTGCTCATATGCAGACTTCCACCAGGAGCTTTCAGACCCAGCCCAGATGAGTCTTTTGAATGAACTGCAGTTCTGCAGAAACTCCTTTCCTCCATCTGTGGGTGGACTTTTAAAGTGGTGACTTTCAGCCTTTGAAGGATGGAAGTTGCTGGAAAGGTTGTGTCCGGATCAGAACTGTCAGTGGCCAAGCAAATCAATCTTGTAAGCTTGTAAGACAACTGAAGACAAATATTCCTCTGTAGTGCAGTCCCCATCCATAGTATGGGAGGAGAAAATAAAGTTTCTTTGTTGGGTTCTATTTGATGTAGTCCCTAGTAGCCCTGCCATTACCTTAGGTGATTCTCCACACAGCCAGCAAAGACTAAATAAAACAAAAACATGGGATATTAATGCACTTTCCCTGGAACTGGGTAGAACATGCTGTTCTCCTGTAGTTTTGCAATGGATTCTCCAAATCTATCATAATTAAAATCACACTTCTTCGGGCACAACCTCATTAGTGCCAAAATATCACATCTAGTGCTATTTCCCTGGGATTTTAGCAAAATAAGTAATGATTCTTTTGATTATTGAAGCAACTTGTGCTATTATTATTGCCAAGTGAGGATGCAACTGTTTAAAACAACTAGAAGCAGCACTCTATTTTTAAATTCCTACTTCAGTTTAAGAAGACATAACCCCCCAAAGAGAGATTTTAGGCAATAAACCCCACGCATCCACAACATCTTCTTTTCCATAACACTTGGAAGAGAGGGATGAGGTGAGTAGTTGATTGACAGGTGTGAGGTGTCAGATTCAGAGACAGGCTGTCCTATTCTTTCCTGGTCTCTACATTGTTAGATAATGCTTTTCAAGTGTCCAAATGTTCCTGTGTCATTTTATATACCTCATCCAAACTACATAATTTCATTCATCCAAAATATCAATGAGATTAATCTATTGTGAGGCAGTGTCCTAGGCTCTCAGGATCCAGCAATAAAAAGGACAAAGAGGAGGGCTGGGATGTGGCTCAGCGGTACAGTGTTCGCCTAGGACGTGTGAGGCCCTGGGTTCAATCCTTAGCACCACATATAAATAAATAAAATAAAGGTATTGTCCAGCTACAACTAAAAAAAAAAAAAAAAAAAAAAAAAAAAAAAAAAAAAAAAGGACAAAGAGGAGTGCTATGACCTGATAGATGTTTCTGGCTGCTTTAAATGGCTGCTTTTGGGGCCCAGTGAAATCAGGAAGGCCAGTACAAAGCTCCCACAGAGATCCAGGTGAGAGAGAAGATGGTGGTAGCTCAGGAGGAAACAGTGCTACATAGTTGGGCTTTGGATAAACTCTGAAAGTAGAGTTGACAGTATTTAACAGAGGGCAGAGTTGCTGATGTATTAAATAAATGTGCATGTGCGTGGCGGGGAGGTGAGGTAAAGAGAGGATTGAAGGATATGCCAGAGCTTTTGTCCAGAGCCTCAGGATGGAGGTGTCACTTATTGAAATGGAAAGGGATGGTAGAGGGCCAAATATTTTGAAGATGGGTTTTGTTTACATTATGACTGAGGAACTCAACATTTGAATGAAGATTCAGTTGGACACAGAAATTCAAATGTCCTTTAGTGTCAATATTTTTTTTCCAAACTTTATTCAGAGATCTTCTGTATGTTCAAATGGAATAGTTCCAGAAGTTTTATGTATATCCATTTCGATAAATGCACTTGACAGAATAAGGACATAAATGATGTAAATACCACAATCTCTGAATTTCTTTTCTTTTTTTTTAGTCCAGACTGCGAGGACAAGGGATGCATTTTCTGATAAAAGATGCCACTGAGTCAGGACTAAGGATAAGCAGAGCAGACCAGGCAAACAACAACAATGTCCCGCAGCAGTAAAGCCTACTACGTGGCCTGCAAGGGATTCTCACTAGACAATTTTTATTCTTCGTATGCTTTCCTTAAACTTCATTTCCAAAGCACTTCTGTTTTCAAGCGTGGAAACACATTTCAAAATCCAGAGTAAGAGACGAAATGTGTGCATCCCAATTCATGTTCAACCCCCCAATGTAAAAGTATGGATGAAAGGTTTAATTTAAATGTGCTAAGGTGGCAAACACTCTCCCTGAGCCCTGATATTTCCCATCTTGCTAGGTCTCTGGAAGACATCTAAATCTATGATCAGGAGAAAGGAAGATAGTATACAGAGCCTCCTTCTGGCAGAGTGCACTGGCAAATATTTAGGGGACATTGGTCCACTTGGCAAAGGCTCCCCTTTTAAAAACATGTCTGCAGAGTACTGTGGGTGGCACACCTTCCTGGAGCAATGACCTTCTCCTGGTAGCTGCTGGAGGACTGCTGCTTATGTTTAGTTTCCTTAATCCTGATAAAGCAGTGAGGAGGGCTTAGGCAGTAATTTATTTATAAGAAATTATAATAAAGCTTCAGCAATTTGGATGCTGTGTAGAAAAGTGGGAGGTAGGTTGTACAGAGGCAGCCTACCTAAACTTAGAAATGAGTATTATGACAATCTTTTGGTTTATCTACTCTTGGAATCAATTTTGTCATTTTTTAATTGACCGATTTTCCCTTGTTTGCTTAACATTTATTAATTGATTGTTATGCTCATGCAATTAATTCAAAAGCTGGCAAGTTTAACGCAGAGAAATTAATTTTCTTTTACCAACATGCCATTTAAAATACATTTTTGGAAGCCTGGGTTACCAGGAAATTACCTTCAAATTAATCAACAAGGAAATTAGATGGTAGTGTCCCTTGACATCTGTCAATCCAAAATATGTCAGTTTCTTCCTTTTGTTTGAGCGAGATTTTTCTGCTGAGTAAGGAATAAGAAAAACCCTGGGTGTTAAAGTAAAACTACCTGCATCTTAATTGGCAGAGAAAGGGAAGCCGTTCCTTTGTATAAATATGCAATGTTTAAATGATTTTGATTTTTTACTGAGGGTAATTTGAAGAAAAGAGTAAATTTTATAAGAGAACATGAAAATTAGGCACATCTCTGTCTTCCTAAATAGCTCCTGTGCCATTTTTCTTTATTTTCCCTTTGAACCCTCACTAGGATCTAGCACTCTGCTAGGCCCTATAGGGGCACACTTCTCAGGCAGATGGGCATGTAAGTCAAACCCCAAATAAGACCTGAATAAGGGAAGTGAAGAAGAGGACTGGTCTCACCAGGCACCATGGAGAGGCTCTCAAGCAGGAGGCTGCATTTGTGTGGAATTTTTATGAGCAAGTAGGGTTTGATGGACATTTGGTTTGGAGAACTATTATAAGCAAAAGCACAGAGACAAGAAACTGTGTTTAGGAATTGAAAGGCCTAGAAAGGACAGAATAGAATAGGTGGGGAAATGCTGGGATACATGAAGCTGGCTAGAGTGTGGAAGGCTGTGAATGCCATATGACATGACATTATTTTACAGACAAAAGGGAACCACTGAAGAATTTTGAAGCAAGGATTATTTGACTGCACCTGAGAATTAGGAAGAAAACTCTGAGGGCTTTCATTCATTCACTCAATCAATCAACCAATGTTTCACCTTTCTCAGGCTCCACCCCTCTGCTGGCGCTGGGGCTATCCTCAGTAATAGGAAGCACACAGTCTATCTGTCTATACCTAATCAGAGTGTGATCAGGGATAAAATAGAAAGATTAATAAAAGGAATGGCCAATTCCCTGTCTAGGTAAAGGTAAGGAATGAAAGTGGGTAGAACTAGTGCTCAACTACTCAGGCTTGAACTTTGGACCATTCTTTATGGTAACCCCTTCCATTTCGTGGGAGTCAAAGGTAAAATTATTGAGTGTATTGCATCTCTTAGACTCATTTAAAAAAAAAAATTACGACAGGATCTTAGCTGGGCATGGTGGTGCATGCCTGTAATCCCAGAGGCTCCAGAGGCTGAGGCAGGAGGATCGCGAGTTCAAAGCCAGCCTCAGCAACAGTGAGGCACTAAGCAACTCAGTGAGATCCTGTCTTTAAATAAAATACAAAATAAATAGGGCTGGGGATGTGGCTCAGTGATCGAGTGCCCCTGAGTTCATTACCCGTGCCAAAAAAAAAAAAAAAAAAAAAAAAAGAAAGAAAGAAAAGAAAAAAAAAAATGCAGGGTATTAAGTTGCTGATGCTGGCCTCAAACTTGGCGATCTTCCTGTTTCGGCCTTCTGAGTCACTGGGATTATAGGAGTATGTCACCATGCCCAGCTTCTCAGACTCATTTAAAAAAACTTTTTTAGTTGTAGATGGACACAATACCTTTATTTTATTTTTATGTGGTGCTGAAGATCAAACCCATTGCCTCACACGTGCAAGGAAGCACTCCACCACTAAGCCACAACCCCAGCCCTTAGATTCATTTTGAACCTTGCTCACTTACCAGATCCAGTCAATCACTGAGGCTTCTTTCTTTGCTCTCTCTCTTACTCTTGACATTGCATCCATTCTCAGTACCATGACACTAACACAGACTATTGAAATCCCACATGGACATGTTGGTGGGTAGCTTCTGAACTGATCTCTCATTATTTTTACTTTTTGGTGCTGAGGACTGAACTTGGGCCTTGTTCATGTTAAACATGCACTCTATCATCAAATTATACCTCAAGTCTGGTCTCTCTCTTTTCCACCTCTCTCTCTTTCCCCCCACTCTGGTGCATCCTACATTTTCTTGCCAAATTTATCTTCCTAAGATAGCTTTACACTAAGAAAGCCAGACCAAGAGTGATGTGATCTCTCTCATGTACTTGTGTAAATCTGGAACAACCATGTGACCTCTCCGAGCCTCAGTTTCCCCTGGTGAAATAGAGATGATCATTCTTCTCCCACTATTCAAGAATCTTGATCCATTCTGGAATGTCATAAGTGACACAACTTAGCTGTTACAAATCATGAAAGACTTGCAACAATTTAGCTCCAAACTTTACCACTTGGTTTGTCTTCCTTGACTTCCCTCCTTAGACTCCAAATGCTTTGCACAGTGTCTCCTGAATCTGCCTTGTATTTTACCTTCTTCATTTCTTTCCTCATACCACCTTTCAGATGAGGAAATCTTCCTCTGTCTCTTTCCATTGGTGGAAATAATATCTATTTATTAAGATCTTTATTGAATCCCTTTTCCCTCTGGCCACTTTAGCCCAAAGCTTTCCTCTTCCTTTGAATTATTGTTTCTCCCACCTTGTCAACATTAGGTACCTACTATCATGGAGTGTTCTCTCCCTGCCTCTGCCTTTGCCTCGATTTTCTCCTCAGAGGCACAAAATGTGTCTTTTGTTTCTCTGTGTCCCTCACAGACACTAGACTATGGGATGACTGACTACTTGCATGATTCTATATCTGTCTACTGCATGAAGACTCATGAAGTTCTAACTTAATTTCTTTTGATCCTTACAATAGCCTTGGAGGCAGGTAGAACAGATATTAGTATCTCCATTCTAGATAAGGAACTGGAGGAGAAGAGAAATGAAGTGTTTGGTTATGATTACATAGCCAAAATACAGTTCTGACATTCCTCCAAGTTCAGAGCTTTCTCACAGTCTACCTACAACCCCTGTCACTCTCAATTCCAATTTTGATCCATCTGAGCAGTCTAAAACCATTCAGCTCCCCCTTCTACTTCAAAAACCTCTCAGTATGGATTTCCCTTTAAAAGATGTATACTAGTAAGATTTTTTGTAGAGATTAGTTATTCCTTGAACACAATGGGGTACTTCAAGTAAGCCACCCTAGTGGAACTACAGAAAATGTCCTCTGAGTTGACCGTATAGTAGGTGTGTTTGGCTTATCTGGATTCTGAAGAGAATATCTTACCATTTCTAACTATAGGAAACCGAAGTCTTTATAATACTAATTACAGACTTTAGTAACTGATTACTTTATTCCAAATAAGATACAAAGAGGGATACCTAAAGTTTCAGTCACTAATCAATGAAATACCAAATTCAAAGTTGGATAATAATGACACTAGGGAGCTAAACTTTAACATTAAGTGATGTGAGCAACAATGAGAAGGAGCCCTATGAGGTCTATGGTGCTCACCAGGCCCTTGTGCAGCCTAATCCCATCAACCTTGATTTATTGCTGATGAGTGTATAATCCTTTACCCTGAGGCCACCCACAGACTCTACTGTGGGGACAGAGTCCCGGTGGTAACGTCTATTTATCTCTCTCCTCTTACTTTAAGAACATACATTCTGCCTTTGCTCTCTTCAGAAATGGGTATTCTGAAGGCTTCTATTAAAAATAGCTATTCTTCATAAAAATAAATGCTCTAAGAACAGAAGCAAAATGAGGAAGAGATCAATTCCTAGTGATAAATGTAAGCTAAGCCAATTCTTCTGAAATGCTAAAATCCTAGACTTTACAGTTATAATCCAATAAAGATCATATTATTGGCTAGTCACAGTCACTTAGAGTTTACAGAATATTTTCACTCATAACATCTTAACCTTAACCTCATAATAACTCTATGATGTTTCAAAAGAGGTACTTTTATTCTTTTTCAACAGACCAAAGCAGGCTGAGTGAATTCCCCAAGGTCAAATATATACCAAGCAGCAAAACCAGGACTAAAACCTACATCTGTTGATTCTCAAGCCAGGGGTCTGTATGTTCTACCAAGTCACTTAAAATGCCATTGATCCAATAATTTTTGACATTATTTTATATATACACATGTATATATACACACAAAAGCTACTTATAAAAACTGCATTGATGAATTTCATGTTTTAATAATTTATAGATAGTTTTTATTAATTTCTGTTTGGTAGCTCTATTAGGCTAGAATAATTACTATCACAAAAACTGATAGCTGTAGAGCTTAGATATTTAAAAAAATATTTTTAGTTGTAAATGGACATAATACATTTATTTTATGTATTTATTTTATGCAGTGCTGAGGATCGAACCCAGGGCCTCACACATGCTAGGCAAGCACTCTACCACTGAGCTACAACCCCAGCCTGACAGTTTAGATTTTAATGTTATGTATGAATCAACTTCTATACAAACATTTTATTACTCAATTAATGGTCAATTTTTATGCAACTCACCAAATGACCTTGTGGTACTCTTAATTGGTTACAAATATGACTACTGAGTTGCCTAGTTATTTTGGAAAGACATGTAACCATGTTTGTCCTTGTACATGGGCCTATTTTCTATCTCCTCTCTCACACCCAGAAGATATCCCAAATAGTTCTGGAAGTTCATTTACTTTTCAGTCCTCTTAATAATTCAGATTTTCTAAATGATATGTTCAAATTCCAATATGACCACTGGAAGCACCAGATTGAACTGAATTAGAGGTGGCCCATGTGTTGTGCGTACTGTAGAAACCTTAGGCACAATTTGGAAGCAAGTTCTTCTCTATGAATGGAGTTGAAACTATTTGTGATCTTTTGAAACTCATTATTTTCCCCGCTAACATAGGATTTAAGGTAGTTCCAGTCAGTTCTTTTCACTTGTCTTCTCTATCATGCTGTGCCTAGATAGCCAGGTCAGGTCATGGTGACCCATGGTGAGCTCTAATAATGCTACTTGTGACAAGTGACACATGTTTCCTTTGGAGCAGGAAATGTCCACTCTAAGCCTGGCACTCTCTAGTGTTGTTCAGTGTTTGCCCCCTAAAATTTACTGTGGCTTTCCTATTTGCATGACTCTTACTGCTGTATCTAAAGACCTGTCAATTGCATCCATGATTCCTTTTGTGAGACACTTCATGGCAGTCACCCCAATGAGAAATGAGCATGTTTCAAAAAATCCCCAAATGGTCCATTCTGTCAGCCCTACCTTATAATTCTCAAACATCTTCAGACCTTTCAGCTTTATAGTTCAACAATTTTAAGGACAGATAGGGAGAATAATATAGGGAAAGACTCTCAAAAGAATGTGTGGTATTCTTGGGAAAAGGAAATGAAGATGCTTTGCCATTCTCTAAAATAGATTATCTGTTTGTATCTGTCTTTTTAAAAATGTAATGGGATGGGGTTGGGGACACAGATCCCAGAATTGACATAAATTGTTGCTTACTCACATTCCAATGAAGCCATGGCCTCCCTATGTCCAAACTATCACAGGAGCCTGGTCTTTGGGCCTGGACTCAGCCTACTGCAAGAATAAAGTGATTACTTTCTTGGCCCCCTGACCCAGCAGGTAAAAAGCTTTTTTATTTCTCCCTAGTGGGGTTGAACCCAGGAGTACTTTACCTCTGAACTTCAACCCCAGCCCTTTTATTTTTTATTTTGATACAGGGTCTCAATAAGTTGTCCAGGCTGGCCTCAAATTTATAATTCTCCTGCCCCAGCCTCCTGGGTAACTGGGATTACAGGTGTGTACCCACCTCACCCAAGATGAAATGCATCTTCAACATCATTCTTTTTCATATTCTCCTCCTCCCTTTGCTGCCCAAAGATGCTCACTCCACTCCACCACTGCTGATATCTATGATCCCAAATCATGCACTATTCCATCCCTGACACCCACTCTTAATGCTCGGTTTTAAAGAATATCAGCAAAAAACCCCTCTAATATTAGCTGGTGCTGCTTTACTGTATTACAAGCTACTCTTGCCTCAGCTTTGTTCATCCACCCACTTCTTTCTTCAGTCATGACCTCAGGGAGTTCATGGGGTGCCTCTGAGTGCGTGTTTCTTCTGCTTTTCTCTCACTTTTTACCTTATTTTCTTAATAGGCTCAAGAGGCAACTTCTCCAGGGTGGCTGATTTTTCTCTTTACAAATATTTGAACAGGGGATTATTATACCTCAACCCCTTGGGAGCCTCTTCTGAGCTGGGAGTCCATCCAGCCCTAGGGAGGGAACTGAGAGGCCAAGCTTCTCTTGTGTATTAGTCAGCTTTCTGTCACTATGGCAAATACCTCAGACCATTAACTTATATAGAGAAAAGGTTTATTTGAGCTCATGGCATTAGCGGTTTCAGTTCATGATCTGTTGGCCCCATTGCCTTGCGCCTGTGGAAGCACATCATGGCAGAAATGTGTGACAGAGCAAAATTGCTCACCTCAGGTGAGGGAGCAAAGGAAAGAGTGAGGACGGGACCAAGGTTCCCACAATACCCCTCAGAGGTGGCACCCCCCCACACACCATGACTTAAAGACTTCTCACTAGGCTCCACCTCTTAAAGGTTCCTCCACCTCCCAACAGTGCCACAGTGGGGACTAAACCTTACACAGGCCTTTGGAGGACATTTAAGGTTCAAACTATAGGGAGGAGAAGAAAGCCTCCATATTTTATTATCCTTGTAGCATGGACATCTGCCCTTATATTAAGTGATGGGGGAAGGGAAGGTAAGAGGGAAGAATTTGTGAATTAAAGGTTTGGGGAAAAACAAATCATTTCCTTTCCTTAAGAAGCATTCTCATTGTATTTGCCTGTTGTAGCTATTGAAGTCAGATCAAGGAACCTGTAGATTTTTCTCCATATATATTTTCTTGCTTTTTAGGGTATTGGCTGCATGATCTGATAAAAGCTGTGACTAAATGAACCCTACGATTTGTATTCCCACAGCCACAAGTATATTGGTTACTCCTCCTCCTCTTTTCCTTCCCCCTTTGGCTCTGGAAGGTTCATTACTTACAGTTACTGCAGAATCAATCTGAACTGGCCAAAATCAGTGATGATGGAATTTATAGCATAATAAATGCCCTGCCACACAAATGCAGTTACACATGAAAAGCTTGGGAATGTTCTTTTGAGCAATCCTTCTACATTGTGGGAGTGTACTATTTCTTTCTTTTGTTTTGTTTTTTTAATTTAATAGAATCATCTTAAGCATATTTTAAGAAATATAATCCTGACAGCAACAAAACCAATTCTTCCCCAAGGCAGGTATTGCTGCAGAAAAACAATGCTATTGATAAAAACAACAACAACAACAACAAGCAGCAGCAGCATATTGATACTTGGCAGGGAAATGATATACATTTTTTTCATGCTTTGTATTAGCCTTTTGGAGTCCCATTTTCTTAATCTCACATTACATTACATTTTCTCTTTATATTTTTATTTTTGTAAAAATATTTGAACACTTCTCAAAGCACACTAATGAACTGTTCTTTACAAGAAGCAGCCATTCCAAAGTTGGCTTCGAGAGGCAGGCAGCATTTGAAGTACACTCAAAAGATAATGCACAGATTGGGGTATCAATGATTTTCCTTTTTAAAAGTCTGCAAGTTAAAATATTTCATTGGTATCTGGCTCATTTTTCTTGCTAAGTGCCCGTATTATGGGTGAATCCTGTTTTGTAGCATTCTGATACACCGAGAGTTGAACTTGAGCATGAAATGTTGAAAAAAAAATATCAGAAAGACAGATGGTAGGCCGTCCTCCCAAAACTCAATTTCATATTATGCATGTGATTGCTAATAGGCAAGCACTAAAAAACAATTTTCCTTGACGGAGAAGGGCTGATAAATTGTCAACATAAAGTTAGACTGTGGTTGCTCCAGTGATCGAAAGCTCGTCTGTGAGTTTGGTCCCATCAAAGTCGGCTTCTTACAACCGTATCAAAATTTATGAATGCGTATGTCTATAAAGTGACTGAAAACAACTCATAATGCATGTTTGTTTATTGTGTATCAGCTCTGTGTTGCTTTAGTACATGCAAAGAAACCAAACATGCCTCCAGCCCATTTGTGTCCAGTTCACTTCTCTAACTTCTGCATATGGTAATGAAAAAAAGCCAAGAGCCAACTAGGGATGTGATTTCCCCTTGAATCCTGAGAGCTGACTTAAACAAAAAGATTTACTCTTAAATGGCTCTTGCATGGTTCCAAAGTGTACTCCATGGGGTTACACCAGTTTTGCGGTGATAGAAGTAGATGCGTTTGAGGGTAATTGAGAGCATTGATTATCTGGGGAAGAAAAAGATGTTTGAAAAAGAAAAATAAATAAAATCAAGTAGATAAAAAGCAACTCAACTAATGACCTGCAACACAAAGCACCAAAGTTTCACTATCTTTGATAGAAAGATAAAGCATATGCAGACACTGCAAAAATAGGCAGAAAGGGACAGATCTTTTTAAAAAAAATTGTTGAAAGTTTGTTTAAAAAAAGTATTTAAGCATTCAATCCATGAATATAAAAGTTCTTCCCCCACCCCCATGAGGAGAAAGGAGAAAAGGTGAAAATTGTCATATTGAAAATCCAGTACTCAGATACTATATTTTATTCTTTAAATATCCCACTTATAATATTGAATATTTGCAGTTATAAAACTCATATTTTATGCCATCAGTTACTGCTTGCTTAAGAACAGTTGTTTAATTGCAGATGCATTGTCCCTGATCCAAAATGCATGGTTCTGATTGGAACAAAGGTATTGGTACTTAGATAACCCTATTTTCTTTCTTTTTTTTTTTTTTTGATAACCCTGTTTTCAAAGGTTGCTACAATTAGTATAATGGTTGAATAGCCAGTTAAAATTAAAAATAAATGACTTGAAGAACAAATAATTTTTGTTAGTCATCATCTTTAAAGTCAGGAGTTTCACTTAATTACATATCTAAAGGGAGCTCAGGCTGCCTGAAATGTATATTATGCCAAATACAGGAGTATTTCCAAGCATCCAGCAGTGTACAGACCAAGTACTCTGAGACTGAGGTTTAGTTTTTGCTTCCTGCTTTGATTCATTTTGCAATCCAAGATCTCAGTGCATAAAGATTTTTGGTTTTTGTCCCCTGTCCCTGTTTGGTTCTAGGAATATCATATTCCTCCTCTCAGAATGTCTATTTGTTCAAGCAATTTGAGGTTTAGGGGAAAAAAAAATCCCAGCACTCGTATACTCACATTGACAGAATGACAGGACCAAAAAAAAAAAAAAAAAAAAAAACTCTGAAAAAATTCTAAAACAAATTTTCCAATGACTTACATAAATTAAAATACTTAGTCTCCTACCTTATAGGTTAAGAACAACTTTCACAGTCTCTTTGTTAGAAAATCATGTTCTTTTTCTTATAATGAATTCAAGAAATTTTGTTAACATGAAATACTCATAATTTTCATGCTTGTTACCCTGAACACTGATTATCCCTTGGGGCTGGTACTGCATGAAATGAAGCCTCCTACTCTGGTCTAAGTTTGCCGAGTCAGTCCAGATGTCTTCCGTCCTGCTTCCCATAAGCCAGAGATGTTTCTGCTCAATGTACTTGATGCCTCCATCTCTCTGCTGATTTGCATTCATAAATCACACCTCTTAATCATCTAATATCTCTGCAGGGTGAGTCTACCTTTTAAGAGTTGGCTAAAATGATGCTCTCCGTGGAATCCTCTTCTCTTGCACTACACAGATTTACCCATTTCATTGTATTGCCCTCAAAACACACCTCTACTGTAGATCACATCACACTCTCTCACAATCATTTCTTTGTGTGCCTGCCTAAGTCTAGACTCTGTTCTCTGTACCAAGGACTTGGTTTATCCATCTTTGTCTTCCTAGCACCCAGTACAGTGTGTAATACACAGAGGCACACAGTCAGTATTGACCACATGATTGAGTGAAATCAATGCCTAAATACTTTGAACAAAAGGTGATGTTGAAGAATGAAAATTATAGATTATTCTTGGTTACTCTGGATTCTCTTTGTTTTCTCACATTCTTATAAATGGGTAAAGCTTAATTTTTTTAAAAAACAATCTAGTATGTAGATGTAAAGATTTTGGGAAAAATATATTCTGAAACTGGATGGAACAATTAAAATTTGTTATTTCCTATTAATCTGAAAGGAACTGAGGTAAAGAAGCTCTAGGGTCAGCATATGCCTTGTTCAGCTTTCTTTGAGGCATGGGGAGTAATAAAGCTTTCCATTTTATCTTCAGTGAAATAATACTGCTGAAATATCACCTCATTTTTGATGTCAGTGATGATTTCTTCTTACTTCCATGATGTCAAAAGGGAATTAATATTATTAGAGTGACAGATTACTAATGATGCTGTTAAAAAAAAAAAAGGAATAGCTGAAATCATTATAATCCAAACATCCGATGTATCCCTTCTTGACTGAGCTCCACTGTTTGGTACTTTGAACAGAGTCATTCTGCGATATCACAGCTGTATAAAAATTATTCTAAGCAGGGAGTAAATCAAGAGCAGGTGCCTATGAATTTTCACTAGCCGAGTACCATCCTCTTAAAGTTTTTAGGACTGGCTAGCATGATTAGGAGGGTGATTTATGAATGCAAAAAGGGAAAAGATAAGATTCTTTGAGGGCCCAAATTTCTCCAGGGCTCTTGTGGCATACCTCCACTGATGTCTTCTCCTAGGGACAAGTACTGTGTGGGGAGGCAGATTGGACGAGGGTCCTTTCTAGGCTTAGCAGTCTGTCAACCCTCCATGGAAGAGTGACAGTATGGTTTCTTGGTTCTTTTTTTTTCTTCTTCTTCTTTTTTTTTTTTTTAACCTACTGAGTGTCTTGCTGCCAATCTGTGCCTACTTTTGGGCTTTAATTCAGCATGGAAGGCTGAGTGTTCTCTCTGAGTGCTTGAGAACCTGAGGTGACAGACACTTTTGTGTCTTGGTGCTCAACTCCACAGAATTGAACTTTCCTCCACTGTGCCAAGGTGGGATTTGGCCACTATGGGTCCTTGGGCAAATTGCATCACTTTCCAGATCTTTCCAATGATGAGAGAAGAGACACATTTCATAGAGAAGATAATAGTTCATAATAAAATAACAAGTCAAGAATAACAGTGGTTTATATTTCTGCGATGTCTTTCTTTGAGGAGCTTAACAGTTATAATACTGTTAATTCCACTCATCATTAAAGAGCATTTACTCAGGACTCAACTACCTGTAGGGCCATTTCAGTCATATTTAAAGTTTTAGGTCTTTTCAACTGGAAACTTATAACCACTGTAGACAATGCTGGCACAGGTGTTTACCAATAAGTTAATTGCCAATAAAAAAAGGGGAAGATACATAAATTCCATAAGAACATGGTGCTGTATGTTGTTTGGCATAGAGTCATTGTTTTGACATAAACAATATTGAGTTAAAGAAAGTGAAGAAAAAAAATGGCCACTGCTCATGGCATGAAGCAAGGGAAGTATTTTCTCAAATCACCACTTTATTTTTGTCTTCGATTTAGGATCTAGATTGATTTCCCAGAGTTTGAGTGGTTTCATTCCATCTACAGTCTCCTCTCAGGACAGGGTACACAAGTTCACTGAATCCCCCTAAGAATTACAAAATCCTCCCCAGATGTCTTCTAACACCTTGCAGCACTGATTTAGTTAAATGTTTCCTGGAATATTTCATCTTCTCAAACTTCTTTGGTCACAAAGAAATATGGTAGCTCTTGGGTGACTCTGAGTGGCTCTTGCCAGACTTCCCTACCAATTTTAGCTTCTCCTTTTCCCCAAATAAGGGGCTGTTCCTTAGTAGGCAAATCCTCTATTCCATTCTACTCAGAACATCCCAAAGGTCCTACAGCCCTAAGGTACACAGTGGAGCTAAAAGGGATGCAGTCTCCATCATCAACCACTAATGAGCCTGGAAGGGACATTCTATTGTTTACTTGGTTTATAATCAAAGAAATAGAAGCTCAGAATAACTAGGTTACTTGTCCAACATCGCAGAGCAAGTAAGGAAAAAAGTGCTGGTAGTAGAATAGAATTTTCTGATTCTCCCCACCAGGTGTGCCCCTATTAAGCCACTCTGTTTTCATGATTTCTACAAGGAATCATGAGTTTGAAGGACATTTGATAAGGGGCTGTTGAGGACTGTTAAATATATTCAGAACTACCAAGTAATAATCAAGTATCTCTTGATTGTGCTTCTAGAGCTCTAGCCACTAGAATTGGGTACAAGTGGGGTACAAGTTAAATACATGTTGATTTTTAAAAAACTGAATATGATAGTATAAAATACATCATAGAATATGTCAACCATCAGTGTAGTTTTTTTAAAAGCAAAAGGAGGAAAACTTCAACTTATGCTTATCAGGGCCTAGAAATGAAAAAAATTAAATAACTCTATTGGTGGCATCTTCTCATCTCTAAATCCCTTTTATAGGAACTGGAACTCTGACCATGTACAATATTTTTACATCCATTCATTTTTTTTTTTTTTTTTTTTTTTTTTGTGGTACCGGGGATTGAACTCAGGGGCACTTGACCACTGGGCCACATCCCCAGCCCTTTTTTGTGTTTTTATTAGAGACAGGGTCTCACTGAGTTGCTAAGTGCCTCGCCATTGCTGAGGCTGGCTTTGAACTCGCAATCCTCCTGCCTCAGCCTCCCAAAGTGCTGGGATTACAGGTGTGCGCCACCGCGCCCGGCTTCCATTCGTTTTTAAAAACAAAAGTTTATTTAATTTCCTCTATGTATTTCATTTTAGGAGCTGTGGTTTACATTTTAGTGAAGGAGAAAAAATATTGACAAATAAATGTGTAAAACAGTGTCAGGCTGTATTAGTGTTATCAAGAACAATAAGGCAGTGGGATAAAGCATATGATGGGGTATAGAGGGTGTACTTGAGGTGTTTTTGATGGGGAGGTGAAGAAAGTGATGTTTGAGCAGAAATATTAGTGAAGTACATGTGTGATCCATAGGAAAATCTCAGGACAATATACACTCCAGGGAGAATAAAAAGCAGGTGTAAAGACCCTGGCAAAAGGAAGATGTGAATGCTGCTGTAACTCAAGTGACAATTTATATGGGTCATTTCCATAGAAATTTGCCAAATAGGAGGTGGAAAGCAATGGCAAGTTAGAGACATATGTTGCTCAGAGGTAGTTCAGATTAACACAACACACACACACACACACACACACACACACACACACACACACACAGCCAAGACAGCAGCCTAAAACTTCTCCCTTCAATATTACTACAGAGGGTTGAGAACTGATTACATAGTGATCTCCTATTTAAATAAGAGTCTTTTTACTCAAAGAACTTTGCAATGAGGTCATTTTTCTAGTCTGATGGTGGAGTTTGGTGGAAGCACTTACAGAGATTGGAATGATACGATTGGTTCCTTGTTCCCTGAGAAGTCAATACATGAGAGACGAGAACTCCAGAATCCTGGCTCTCTTCCTCCACTTGGAATGAGTCCACAGAGTCCCCGGTGGAATGGTGCATAGTATCTCTGCCATGCAGCAAGGCTTAAGCCACAGTGGTATTTTGCCTTCCCTAGAGGGTTCAATTTATATATGTAGATGCTCTAACCACACCTGAAGCCTGTGGGCTATAAGAGCCTAGAAGCTCCATTTATTCCAGAGATCCACAACATCAAATTAGCCCTGCCCCTACTTCATTTCTTACATTAAAGGGCTATATTAGTCTTGCCATGACGCTAAATCAATTCTAGAGAAAACCATTTGGTATGTGCTTCTTTTGTTAAAGGGACAGATGACGTATTTCAGTCATATTTTGTCCCTTATAATTAAATCATTATTCAGGACACTGAAGCATGGAGAAATTTCCCAGAAATAAATGCATTTTCTATATTCAGAAGAAATAATTTATTATTCTGGAGCTCATATAACTTCCAGGAGATAATCTGAAATATTCCTGATGAATTACTACTTTCCATAGTTACAGGTACATATGAGGAGTTGTAGAAGCTAGGGTTTGGGATCGTCTAGACTCACCTTTGTCAAACTCACAATATGAGTTCCATAAACATGAAACTTCACATATGGACACATATTATGTGCTCGTTATGGGCCAGCCATTGTCACAAGCACTTTGTCTTAATTATTTCACAGTAACCTTATGAAAGACATTTTCTTGGTACTTTCACTTCACAAGGGAGCAAACAGATACTTACAGAAGTTTAACAATTTACTTAAAGGGTGAGGAATGTAGGACAAGTTCAAAATCCTTGGCTATGTGACATCATAGCCTCTGTGCTTACTCACTCAGTAGAGAGGTTTTGAGATAATTAGGGCCAAAGAGGGTGATGTATCTGGAAGCCCTTAAACTGTGTTAAGAGTTAAATAACTTCTACTCCAGACTACCGGATCAAGAGATTACTTTAGGGAAACAGATATTGTTGGCTATCCTATATGTTTATAGGGCATCTCAGCACATTAAAAGGTGCCACACCTGAAAAAAGTAATGAACAGTGTTTGTGTTTACTTTTTAGTTCTTAAGTCAGTTTTTAAAACTATTTTCTTCTCTTTTTTAAAAATTTTCAATTTTAGATGGACATAATGACTTTATTTTATTTATGTGGGGCTAAGGATTGAACCTAGTGCCTCACATGTGCTAGGCAAGCGCTCTACATGTGAGCCACAACCCCAGCTCCTTAAAACTAATTTCAATGGGCCAATGTCTCATAGAAGAATAATTATATAAACAAATCTATTAGATTGAGAATATATTTACAGAGACATTAACTATAATTCTTGAAGGTCATTAAAGAAAGTACATAGAGAAAAGGATGTTAATTTTTGCATCAGTGATATAATTTGCAAAGTGATCATCACTTTTGTTATTCTTAGTTAGCAAATGTTCATAAAACCAAACTGAAAAGACATAGCATTAGTCAAAGAGGAATGCTGTTACCTCTCCTACTTTCTTTCTGTAATCTGTACAATGGAAAATGAAGTACCTGTAAGTTAGCAATATACTTGGGTTGCAGTCACTGACATACTTGGAATGTACAGACACTTCACAGAATGGCTAGTGATTATGCCTCTAGTTGGTAAAATAGCTAGCTGATTAGTCCCGGCAGAAATGACATATCCCAAGCTGGAACTACTGTCATGCCATGGTAATGGGAAATAAATTCTTTAAGATCAGAAACAACGTCAGCTGTATTTAAAATGACACTGGAAACCACGTTGTAATGGACAATTGTGCAGAGGTGAGCAGAGACTAAAACGAGATAATAGGATTTTAAAAATTTGATTTTATTGGTTCTTTCCTCTATTTGCATTTTTCATCAGGATAACTTCTGCCTGTAAATTCTACCCTGGAAATTTTTTCTCCTTCAATTTATTCTGGGTGTCTGGGTTGATTGAAAGGCAATAAATGCCTAGCCTTCGAAAGCCTGAATGGGTTGACAGAATTTTTGGTCTCTCTGAAAATTCATCTATTGATTTGACAAGACAGTTACATTTTACGCAGCTTGGAATACTGTAGTCATCATTTCAAGACAACACAAAGCTGAAGCAAGCTTCAGGAGAACTACTGATATGTCAAGACACCTGGAACATCTCTGAATCTCAGATTGGAAGAAAGATCCAGATGGCATCTAGTATGTCCACACTCGTCTGGGAGAAAGGGCAATTCCTCACTGATGAGTTTAGTGTATGCTCTTAGAAATCATCAGAGAAGCACCACTAATACATGACTATTTACAGTAATGCTAAGTATACCTCCATGCTGCACCTCTCCTGGTAGAGTTAAAACTCACTGCTTACAGACACGCTCTTGGGCAAGAAAAGAGCTAGAGTCTCGTGATAACACTTCATATATTTTTAGCAATCTCTGAGAAATCATGGAAATGTGCCTCAAAACAAGGTATTGGCAAATACTATAATTTTCAAAAAGAGTGTCAAGGGGGCTGGGGTTGTAGCTCAGTGGTAGAGTAGTGTTATGGTTTGGATGTGAAGTGTCTCCCAAAAGCTCTCGTGTAAGACAATGCAAGAAGGTTCAGAGGAGAAATGATTGGGTGGTAAGAGTCTATCTATTTCTAATCAGTGAGTTAATCCCCTGATAGGGATTAACTGAGTGGTAACTGAAGTAGTAGGGTGTGGCTGGAGGAAGTGGGAATTAGGGCATGGCTTTGGTGTAGATTTTTGTATCTGGGTGGAGTCTCTTTGCTTCCTGTTTTTTGTGATGTGAGCTGCTTCCCTCTGCCATCCTCTCCCACCATGATGATCAGCCTCACTTTGAGCCCTAAGGAATGTAGTGGGCCTTACATCAATGTTCATAGCAACACAATTCACAATAGCTAGATTGTGGAAACAACCCGATGCCCATCAATAGATGAATGGATAGGGAAACTTTGGTATATATACACAATGGAACACTACTCAGCACTAAAAGAGAATAAAATCATGGCATTTGCAGGTAAATGGATGGAGTTGGAGAAAATAATGCTAAATGAAGTCAGCCAATCCCAGAAAACCAAAGGCCGATTGATTCCTTTGCTATGATGATACTGAATTATAGTGGCAAGGGAGGGGGGATAAGGGGAATGAAGGAATGTTAAATAAAACAAAGGGGAGGGAGGGATGAGGAGGGGGCAAGGGGATAGAAATAATGGCAGAAGGAGTCGGATATCAATATACTAAGTGCATGTATAAAAGCTCAAATGGTATGAAAATACTTTGTGTAAAACCAATGACTTGGAAAACTGTGTCCTTTATATGTAATATGAAAGGAACTGCATTCTAAAAGCATGTATAACAAATTAAATTAAATTAAAAAAAAGAGAAAAAAAGACCTTTGAAACTGTGAGCCCTCAAATAAACTTTTCCTCCTCTATAGTTGTTCTGGTCAGATCCTTTAGTCACAGCAACAAAAAAGCTGACTAAAACAAGTAGTGCTTACCTAGTATGCACAAGGCCTTGGGTCTGATCCCCACTCAGCATCACAAAAAACAAAAAACAAAAAACAAAAAACAAAAACCCCAAAACCCAGACAAATGAATGGGGTGAGGGAGAAAAAGAAAGAAAAGAGGGAGGGTCCCAAAATGTTAATCTCTAGTAAGAACTTTTGAAAGATGATTTAGAAAGAAATGATGATCACCAGAGGTTGATATGAAGTCATGAAGAATAAGTGAGGCTAATATGACAACTTCTTGTCTCCTGAAAGGAATCCTCAACTGAAGGCTAAAGGGAACACTGTGGATTTGGTACATTTCAAATATGGGAAGTCATTGATAAAAATTCACAATATTCTTGTAGGTAGGATGGAGAAAATGGAGTCAGATCATGATACAGTTATTTGAATTCATAGCTATTCCAATGGTCACATCTAAAAGACACTGATGTCAGCTTGCAGGATCTCTAGCAATATGACAGAGAGCATGGTACTGTCAACATCTCCCCCCCTCCACACACACACACACACACACACACACATCATTTATACTTCAGAAGAAAAGAAAGCATGCAATTCAATTAAACCAAAATGTATTGAGTCTCAACTTTGTGCAGCATATTGTGCCAGGTCCTGAGGGGAGAAAGCAGAATACGAAAGTCCCCAGTATCTAATAGTATAATTGAAAAGAAGGAGGCATTTGAAGTCAAGATCTAGATACCTCTCTCAGCCATGCCATTTACTGTATAGGTGACTTTAGAACAGTCAATTCATATTTCTGTACTTCAATTTTACTTAACTTCAAAATTGGGAAAATAGAGATAATTTCCTGAAATAATTATCATGATCTACATATGAAATTATACTAAAGTACTTTATAAAATGGAGAGAAGATGCTTAGCTGAGCTTGTGTCATCTCACTTGATCTGTAGGAAGTCTTTGGGTCATGTACTATTAATTGCTTCACTTTATAGATAATAAAACTGAGGTACAGAGAGTGTAAGTAGTACCTAAAGATGCTATTTTAGCACAGGGGAAAAGAAATAGTTTTATTTACATGCACTAGGGGAAATGAAAAAAGAAGCAGTATTTAGAATTTTTCAGGTGGCAAAAAGACATTTTAGGAAAAGAAAATAGAATTGTCAAAACCAGAGCCATGTGAATAGGCAAACATATGTCAAGGAAGGTGATTGGCTGGATATGATTAGAACATTTTGGTAAGAGTTCCAGGAAAGAGTGTTGCAGATGGTGGTAGGAAAGTTAAGGGGGGGTGGATTCTGAAACATGTTGGCACTGTGATCCACTGATGACCCATTAACGACACAGCAGTGGAGAAGTGAATGATCTCTGAGACTTCAGGAAAATATTTAAGGGAGCAAATCACAGGATAGAATGGAGAAGTAAAGTCTCCTGGGAAGTAATTTGGAAATTTCCCACAATAGGTCTGGAAAAAAGCCATTAAGCAGGAGGAACGGAAACAGAAGCAGGTGGATTCAGGCCATCTTGGCAATGCATTAACAGAGTAAGTAAGAGGGAAAGATGGACATCTTAGTATTATGGACTTCATTGAAGAATTAAACCAAGAAAAATTCCAAATGACTGAAACAGTAAGTAGTAATTTGTTGCTAGTCTGCTATTGTGTTGAGATTGTTACTATACACATTCAATCAAGACCAAGTTTGCATATGAAGAGACTTCAACTTTTAAATTTAGCTAGTTGTGATTTTGACATCAGAAATTCTAGTGATGTACACCTAAGTGAACAGGAAGGAGGGATCAAGTGCCACTGAAAAGAACTGTCTTGACTACAGATATAATTTTAAAATATTAGCTATACTAATTCTAACAAATATTTTCTGATAAAAACATTTTAGAAGATTATCCTTATCTGCATGAGGAGATCAAAATGCAAATCTTAGTTTTGTATTTCTGCAGTGTAGGAGTTGTATTTTGCCACAGGACTTCAATATGTATTAACACTAGATGGATAAATGAGACGGAGAAATGAGTTGGAAGGAAAGGGCTATTGTATCTGTGAAGACGTGTTGACTTAGTTTCTTAATAAGTACTGAAGATGTCATATTAAATAGGATTTTGTAATTTGAGATCAATGGATAAACTTCAAGGATCCAAGAACCTACAGATGCAAAATAAATTTACCTTGGGAAAAGCTCTGTAGATTTCATCAAATCTTTAAAGGGAACTATGACATTCCAAATGAAACAAACCACGATTAAAATTATGTGTTCACCTTACCCCACAGAACAGATACAATTATGAATTTTAAAAATGAACTCGAATCGTTTCCAATTTAAAAGACACCCTTGGTTGTGCTTAGAGAAGGCAAAAGAATTTCCTTTGGCTCATTTGCCCCTTCGAGTTTATTGGTTTTGTTACTTCATGTCTAGATACAGCTATTCTTAAAACTGAGGTTTATCAGCAATCCTAATAAACCAGTGAACCTACCAATTATTTTTATGATTTTTATATCATAAGGAGGCTAGATAGAATTTCAGAAGTCATTTAGTTCAACACTTAGCTACAGGCAAATCCATATCTGAATCATCCCAGATGGGGGACTGTTTATTTTGAAGAATCCTGAGTTCCCCCATCCTCCCTTAGTAATCTAAGAGTGTATTAGAACAGGAACTCCCGGCATTTGCTGATTTTCCCTGTGCGAAGAGTTCAGAGACATCCTCAGCATAATGTAAAACAGAACAGAGATTTTTCTCTTTCTTTGTCTGTTTCTCAGTCTAGGCTGCTCTACTATGCCATCAGAGTTAGGACATTAGAATGTGTGGGGATAAATATTCCAGAAATGACAGTGGTGCTGGTGGGCATTTAAGAGCAGATTAGAAAACTGCAAGTCCCACACCAAAGGAAACTATCCTCCAAAGACAGGAGCTAAGGAGGCGACCCAATTAGTCTTTGCTTCTATAATTTCCCTGATTACGTATCTCCTTTTACCCCATGTGCTACACCTAGTGAGTTCCCCCAGCCATAGACCTAATCAGGAAGGCAGAATAGGGATGCAAGGCAATTTAAATGGGAGCTGTGTTATGCTAAGATATGTACCCAACAATGAGACCCAAACAACAGGGAAGCCCCTAAGGCATAAGAAGTGGCTGGACCAGATAACATGCTACTGTGGATTTCAAAGAAAATGAGGATAGAAACAACCCAATGTCAGCTCATAGTTAGGAAACTTCATTAAAGAGGGTGACTTTCCTGAGGACTAGGGTGTGGCAAACTAAGCCACAATGGTTTTACACTCTGTAGTAGATGGAGACTGGCATTTCTCTGGCTAAGATTCTTAGTTATGTGGTACAGGTTGAGTATCCCTTATCTGAAGTGCTTGGGACCAGAAGTGTTTCAAATCACAGTCCTCCCCGCTCCCAGATTTTGGAATATTTGTATATCCATAAGGAGACAGATATTTGGAGATGGGACCCAAGTTTAAACATGAAATTCATTTATATTTTTTAGATGCCTTATACACAGCCTGAAGGCAGTTTTGTATGATTTTTTAGTGCATTTGTGTTTTGGCTACAACCTGTGACATGAGGTCAGGTGTGGAATTTTCTACTTGTAGCATTATGATAGTGTTAAAAAGTTTCAGACTTTGGAGCATTTCAGATTTTCAGCTTAGGGATGTTTAGCCTTTGTGGGTGCAGGTATGAGTCCTGGAAAGGAAGGTAAGTCTGCATAACTCCTTGGGGGCATTGTAATCAACAAGTGTGGCTATATCAGTGCAATGGGATTTGGTGAGCCCCAAGGGAAAGGTTTTAATCAGGCAAGAAGTTTTTCTTTTAAAAATTTAAATTCATTAATTTTTCAAATGCTGATGTCCATCTCATCTTGAGTCCTTCTTTGTACTTAATTAAGCAGTGAAGAGAGGGGCTAAAATGCTACAGCCTAATCACATGGATTCAATCTGGAGCACCATGGCTCATGATTGTCATCCCAGCGACTTAGGTAGTTGAGGCAGGAGGATTGCAAGTTGGAGGCTAGCCTCAGCAACTTAGCAAGACCTGTGTCAAAATAAAAACACAAAAGGGCTGGAGGTGTAGCTCAGTGGTAGTGCCCTTGGGTTCAATCCCCAGTATTGCAAAAAGCAATCAGTCAGCCAGTCAATCAATATTGCATGGATTCGATTTTGACTCCTCACTAGCTACCTAAAAGTTATGAACATGGGAAAGCCTTTTGCTTATTAAGGCCTCAGTTTCACTATATGAAAAATGAGCATAACAATGCACAAAGGAGGTTTTTCAAATAATAATGTTTCATGGATTAAAAAATAAGTGTAAAATGTTTGGCACAGTACCTGACACAGAGTCAATGCTCAGTATGTGGTACTTTTGTTTCTGTGATTACTGTTAGTGGTAACAGCAACAGATAAAGTACGTCCTAAAGGTTTGTGTACCAAGGTCACAGGAGAAAATGGAGACAAGTATAGTGACCTGCACTGAGCTAGGCTTACCATCTTGGATCTTTAAGGGAAAAGAGAGATGCATACAATAGTAATAAATTAGGGTGAATATTGGGACAGAGAAATTATCTTTGCTGTTTCTTTTTGTGTTTATTGTGTGGTGGCGGGGTGATTACCAGTTTTATTGGAATGTTTATAAGCTGCTAGATTTACTTACTGAGAATGAACAGATAAATAGGGATGTTATTCAGCTGTGTATGTCATGGGTTCTCATCAGTTTTTCTACCAAATTTCAGACAAGGTTAATTAATGAGGGGTGTTTGTTCACTGAGAAGGAGGAGGGGACAAGTCAGGTCCGTTGGGTGATTCATCTTATTGGGGGACAGTGGATGAATTAATTCTTGTAAGCAGCAGTTCTGGGGAGGGGAATAAGGCATTGGGTAGAGGTTTTCATGGTATATTTGAATAGAGTATGGCAGAAGAGCATGGGTACTTTAACATTATATGATTTGATGGGTTCTGGAACAGCTCCCAAATCTTTTCCAATCCTGTTTGTTCAAGGTTGTGCTTTTTAATATTTTGTTTCTTGAAGGCTACATTTATAGCAAGATATCTTTAATCCTAAACTTGAATTGCTTCAGAAACATTTTTCTTCCATTTGTTCATATGGTGATTCCCTTCTTATTCACTACTCATAGGTGATATGTCTGTCACCTATGCAGAGAGGCCTTCTGTGACCCTCCTATCTAAAGTGGTCTCTGGCATCTACCAGCTACTCCTTCACATTACCTGACTTCACTCTGCATAATAGTGTAGCCTAGTTGTTAAGTACATGGAGTGTGGAGTGAGACTCCCCAAATTCAAGCTCTGTCCTCTTTGATGTGTGATATTGCATATGCTAATTAGCTTCCTTAGCCTTAGTTTCTTTATCTGTGAAGTGGAACCAATAAAAGCATTTTTCCTCTAGGACTGTTGTGATGCTTAATACATGCAAACTATATCATGTCCAGCATATTGTAAGGCCCTAGAGCTCAGTTGTTGTTACGTTAGTATTCATTATTATTTGAGATTATTTCTTTATTAATTGACTTGTTATAGTCCATTTCTCCCAATACAATGTAAGAGGGAAATAGTTTTCTATAATTTTATTGATGCATTGTAGTTGTATATAATGGTGGGATTTGCAAGGGGAAAACTTTTTTTTTTTGGTACTGGGGATTGAAATCAGGGGCACTGGACCAGTGGGCCACATCCCCAGCCCTTTTTTTTTTTTTTTTTTTTTTTTTGTATTTTATTAGAGACAGGGTCTCACTTGAGTTGCTAAGTGCCTCACCATTGCTGAGGCTGGCTTTGAACTCGCGATCCTCCTGCCTCAGCCTCCCAAGTGCTGGGATTACAGGCATGTGCCCAGATCAAGAGGAAAGCTTTTTATGAAAGCAAAAACATTATTCTTCAATACTGGATTGTTAGAATCTGGAACAAGTCCCATAGCAGGAATTCAATAATCTGCTGAATGAATGAAGTATTAGTACTTAAGATCTTCATTTGTCTGATTTCAGGTCCAGCAGCAAAATCAACTTTTTTGAGGTGCCTGTATGGCAAATCAAACACAACAAAACCGTTTCTCCATATTACTTCTTTATCCACACGGTTTACTATTTTTTTTTCTTTTCCTTTTTGGTACCAGGGGATTGAGCCTAGGGGCATTTAAACACTGAGCCACACCTCCAGCCCTTTTAAATATTTTATTTAGAGACAGGATTTCAATAATTTGCTTGGGGCCTCGCTAAGTTGCTAAGGCTGATTTTGAACTTGAGATCCTCCTGCCTTAGCCTCGTGAGCGCCCGTGATTACAGATATGTGCCTCCCCACCCAGCCACATTCTACTCTTGCAGACCAAAAAATCTGAAGAGCTCTGTGATTTCTAGTTTGTAATATAAACAGACTTTTTTAAAATTACATGATCTAATGATATTGAATTATAGTAACTATTGCATTTTAAAACCTGCTCCTCCTGGGATATACTCCCACAAACCAGTAAAACCCAGAAAAGGTGAAGAAGCAATGCTGAGAGTCAGAAAAGAGTTGAAAGGAAATCTCATGGTTCCTAAAATCAGGGATGCAAAGAATGCCTCTTTCTAGCATAAAAGTAACAATAATCTCGACATCTGTAGTCTGTTTATAGAATCCTAAACTCGCTAATGCTACACAGTTAACAACTAATAAATGCATAATGTTCAGCAAGGCAGGGAACTACAAAGTGGTCCTAAGGATGAGGTCTGTTTTCTTTCCCCCAATACATTGCCTTGCAGCAAGCATCTATAGGGTGAACTGCAGCAGGCGGCAGGTGTAGGTGGAACTGCCCTGGCTGCCTCTTTGCTTCACACCCTGGAAAGGTCAAGGTTGCACCACATGTGCCTTTCAGACTGTAGGACAGCTCAGCTAAAGGTCGTCCTTGGAAGGGCCTACTTTCCCACCTCCTTTCTTTCTTTCTTTCTTTTTCTTTTTTCTGAAGAATTAATGAAAAGAAAGTGCCTGACTCTGACTTTATACAGCTGCTAGTCTACTGATGACTTATATGAATGTTTCAATGCCTGATGTTAACAGCTGTTTTTACCCTTGACAATGCTATGGTCACTCTAAAGAACTGAGTTATCAGGAGTTCTAAAGTCCCAAACTGGGGAAGGTCATGCTGGCCACATCAATGATACATTCAGTTTCTGTTTGCCATCCTACAGACAATAAATATTGCTTGAGATTGGTTAGTGTGCTGTAAAATTGATAAGATTCAGGTTGCCAAAGGCATTTCATAGGTCTTAATTTATGTTGCTATAGTAACAGGAATGTTGGAATTTCTTGAGATTAGAGAGCTTTTATATCTTTAACCTTAAAATGATAATAATGTAGATTATGACTCCAGACTTGGTCTCTGCTTGTAAGGGACATATATTCTGTATGTCATGTATTCTATGTATGCTAAGGTATGACTGAATGTTCAATTACTGTAATTTCAGAACGAAGGTTTCTAACACCCAACCTGATTTTCCTATCTATGTGTACATATCTCAGCAGCCAACATGATCTTAAACTGGACAGTCTTTCCCTAAAGAGAAAGGGAGAATTTGAAGGGGAAAGTGAGAGAAGTAGAACTTTCATAAGCAACAGTTCTAGAATACTCCTTTTAAGGACTGATATGAATTTGGGTCACCTTCTCCATCAAAGTGAATTTCTTGCAGGTGCTGAAGCACTTGGTGTGTTATTAACCAGCATTTTAAGAAAAGACACGACCCTGGGGCATTTAGTGCATCAGCAATGTCTGAAGTGATAAGGAGGTATAAAGTGATAAGGAGGTATAAAGAAGCCCTACTTTGAGACAGGAAAGATGACTAGGAACCCTATGGGCTGGTCAAGGTCACATGTGTTAATTATACAGACCCAAGGCATCTGGAAAACTCAATGCAAATTACCTCAGATTGGCCTGAAACAGAAATGTCTCCCCTCTCCGAACCCAGCTTACCTTATATCCTGATGATTTGATGTGCACACCACGTTTGGTCAGAGTAGATTTCATTCGGATGAAAAAGGAACGCTCAAGGGTGTTGTCAGTGGTTAGCAGGCTGGGGCTGGTGGACTCCACTGAGGAATACAAAAATACACACACACGTGATTTAGAGCTCTCCACAGCCCCTCACAGCTACTGCTCAGGTGCAATCCTTGAGTTCACTAAAAATAAATGACTGATGGGTGCTAAGAGTGTAGTAATCAATTTACCTCATTTAGAGAATGTTTACTTTGCAGAAAATAAAAAAGAAAAATTAATGTGTCTAAAGTAGCTTCTTTCCTGTTTCTAGCTAGAGCTTTTTTCAAGTCTTTTAACTTGTAGCAGCTGATTTTTTTTTTTTTTTTTTTTTTTTTTTTTTTTTTTTTTTTTTTAATGTAGCAGCTTTTTAAGTGGGGTCCAACGGTAGGTAATTGTAGCTCACTTTGAGACTTAGTTGAGTCCTATGTAGAGGGGACTGTCAGGAAAAATAAGGGCCCTGTAGATTTATGGACTCAACCAAGGTACAGGAAGAGATGCTTCTGATGAGGGGTCAGAACTACAAAGCCTCCCAGATTGGACAGCCACATGCTGACCAATGTCCTTGCCCTCCTGAGTTGGTTTTCTTCATTGTGGGGACAAGAAGCACAAGGTCTTCTCAAATGACTCCAGACAGAGGGATGAGAATGGGATGCACAGAGGACAGAAATAAAAATGATATCAACGTCCCATTCCTGTCACAATGGCATCTTGCCCCTGGCCCTCACCCATATAGGCAGGGGTCTCTTTTTGCACTTCTCTACTTCTGATATGAGAAAATAAGTTTCCTCTCTTAAACAAAATACTTACTCTTCCCTTACACATCTTTTTAGAGTAAGTAGAAAATTTGTAGACTTATGAAACCTAAAGTGGTAATTTGAAATCTTGCTGATCTAAGAACACCTTCATTAAAACAGACCAGAAGGCAGTGTAAGTCTTTTTTTCTTTAAAAACAAACTTCTAAGGTATTTTATGAATTTAGGTCTCTTCCTGCAAATAAAATAATTTGCGGGGTTTAAAGCCTAAAAAATACTCAAATTCTACTCTTCTTAAATATTAAAGTTTTTCTTATTCAAAAGGGAAAAAAATAAAAAAATGATGTAGAACAACAAAGAAGGTTTTTTTTAAGTAGCCCTATGCTAACACGAATTTTCTCTGGAATGGAGGTAAAGAAATAAAGTTAATTAAGAGATTTGAGAATTGAGTATATGTGAAAATAGCTATTAAAATAGTTAAAATGGCAAAACAAGCTTTTAAATTTTAGATTATGAAATGTAATTCATATATTTCTAAGAGTAAGTAATCTCTATTTGTCATATTAAACTTGATGCTCAGATGAAGGAATGAGAGCTACTCTAATAATAAGACTCTATATTCCTACATTTGTGGCATTTCTATTCTGGGGTGATGAGACCATTGACAAGCATTCCTTTCTTATGTGTCTCTCTTATGATTTTCTTTTCTTTTTCTTTCTTTTCTTTTCTTTCCTTTTTCTTTTTTTGTTTTAGAGAGCATGATCTGATGTCATTTTAAATGTACAGCTTTTTATCACTCGAGGGAAAAGCAGAGCCATGTTATATTTAGTACTTTCATTTCTTCTGATTAAATATGAATTACTATGAAATTTTTCTCATCATCTAACACGCCATAATACGCCAACAGCTTTTTAATACACTATATAAGCACAAACTTCTGCTCTAAGAGTTTAATTTGCCCCTCTAATCCAATCACATCAACCTTATTTCTCTTATCAGAGATTCCCATTTTGAATTAAATGAGCTCATTAGTTTTAATCAAAAGCAGAGAGATCAAAACTTAAACGTAAATGCTTTAGATCAGAACTGTCAGTCAGCCGTGCAGTTCTATTTTACTAAAACACAAGATCAGAGACCCTTAGAACCAATTTTTTCTCGTAAGGGATGCCGAGAGCTTGAAGATGCTATATCCTTTTTATTTTTTTCCCCTTCCAAGGACAGATTATACATTTAAGGTTAGACTTAATTTATAGCAGTTTTTTCATCCTGGTGGAAATGGAAAAGTATGCCAATCTACTGTTGTCCCTTTCACATTTATTGACACTGGTCCTCAGAGACTTGAACTAACGTGAAGCCATCAGAATCCCCACCACAAACAGCGTTCAAAATTCAGTTCTGTTCAGCAAGATTGTGTTTGCAATAGCTGAGGACAAATGAAACTTCCCAGAGAAGTGAAATATGTTTTAGGGCCAGGGTCCTGGAGACCTTGACCTAGTCAGGAAGGAATTGCCTAACTGTAGAAGGGAGGGTAATTCAGACATCGTGAGAAATCACTACTATTTTCAGTAAAACAGTGTATATGAGAGACCACCACACGGGCACCTCCAGCTGGGTGAAGACACGAGCTTTGCAAGAGCTGTGGAGCCAAACACTGCCTCATGCCCTAGCGGAGGCGGGAGTATAGCACCCCACCACGCAGTGCAATGATAATTGCCTAAACATGCAGGGCAGCATTAATTACACCAGGGACAACTGGTGTGCAAGGAATGCTAAGGTCAGGTTTTGCCCCAGTGAAGCTGAGATTTATAATCTAAACTAGTCTTTAAATTTTAAGATCAGGGGGTGGGAGAGTTGAGTCACTGAGTGGGGGATAGGCAAGCTAGAAAAGAGCCTGATTTCTTAAAAAAAAAAAAAATATATATATATATATATATATGTATATATATTTTAGTTGTCAATAGATTATTTATTTATTTGTTTTTATTTATTTATTTATATGCTGTGCTGAGGATTGAACCCAGGGCCTCACATATGCCAAGCAAGCGCTCTACAATTGAGTCACAACTTCAGCCCCAAAGAGCCTGATTCTTCATGATTTCTAGTTCTGAGGATGGAGGCAGAAGTAACCTGCCATGCCATTCCTTTCAAAGGGACATGTAATGAACTCATTCACAGCGCATACACACACAACCATGCCATGCTTCCTTCCACAGGGGATGGTAAATTCACTTGGCTTATCCCAACTGTGGCCACGGTGTCTCTGCGCATGGCAGTTGCTTCAGGAAAGATGCTTTCTGACTGTCTCAGGTGAGAGTTACATTGTAATGAAAGTTCTGTTGGGGGAGAGCCAAAGTAGCATGGCCATGGTGGCCACGCGAGAGTCTGGTGCTGAATAGAGAGGGGGCATGTGAGGAAGAGACGAAGAGAGGACAGAGTAGTGACAGAAGTCTCCCTGGGACCCATGCTCTCTAGAGACAGTGGCACCAGTTTATGTCTGAGAAGCATTTTAGAGTGCTTTCTAGATATGAAATTGTTTTCTGTCAACTTTTAGAGAGTGGCCACGAATGCTGCATGCTCTGATAAAGAAATTTGGAATTCAGAGAAGTTTTATCTGCTGCCCAAGACCCAGGAGACATCTGTAGTAAAGCTGGATTAAGTGGTCAAAGCGCAGTCATGCCTAGTTTCAACCTATGAATTATAAACTAGGAACTGGGAAACAAAAGTCAGACCCATGCAACTAAAAACTAAATAAAGAAACATAAAGTATTCTCTTTTGCTGAATCTCCAGGGCCTCAACTTTTTAATAAATCTAAATCACCTCAGTTCTTGAAAGTCAGTTTTTGCATAGTTTGTAAAATTTATAGAAGAATTTATGGCAAAAGGGGTAATAATTTTTATGTTGGCAAATGCCATCAGCCATCATGTGAAATCATTACCTGTGTTATTCCACATCTGTTTGTGAATCTGTAACTGGTGGTGTAGTTGCTGTTCTCCTTATTATTAGGTAGAAGCAGGAAGTGGTGTGAGAGGTGGAAGGAGGAGGCAGGTGACTCATCAAGGAGGAGTACTTCTAGTTCTTCCTAGGCTGAAACTAGGGCTGGGGCCATTCTGAACACTTTCAACATTCTCTTTAGGGTCTTTGCAAGTGCATGAGGCCAAAGCAGAAAAAGGACTTTTTTTAAGTACACTCCAAATGTTTTCAGTGCAATTCTAGAATCAGAACCCTAAAACTGTCAGCAAATCCTGATATGTGTAGGAGAGAGAAAAAAAAAAAAAAAAAAAAAATTTTTTGTTTTGTAGTTGAGGATGAACAGCATGCCTTTATTTTATTTATTTATTTTTATATGGTGCTAAGGATCGAACCCAGTGCCTCACATATGCTAGGCAAGTAGTCTGTCATTGAGCTACAGCCCCAGTCCCACCGCCCCCTAATTTTCTTTCTTTCTTTCTTTTCTTTTTTTTTTTTTTTTGTAGTACTGGGGATTGAACCCAGAGGCATCCTATCACTGAGCTACATTCCCCACATCTCATATCCTTTCTATTTTTTTTTTTTTATTTTGAAAGAGGGGTTCATTAAATTGCCCAGGCTGGCCTTGAACTTGTGATTCTCTCGCCTTAGCCTCCTGAGTTACTGGGATTATAGGCATGCACCACCAAACCCCACAGGAAGAAAAAAGTTAAAGAAGTGCTCCCCCTTGATAGTGAGTAAAATATTTTTCTTTTTAAAGGAGAAATGGAGTTGGGATAAGTCCTTAAGATATGAAGTTAAATATAGTCATCCCTAAGTATTCATAAGGGATTGGTTCCAGAACCCCCACAGATACCCAAATCCTTAGATGCTCAAGTTCCTTATGGAAAATGGTATAGCATTTGCATATAATCTATGTGTATTCTCCTGCATACTTTAAATCATCTCTAGATTACTTATAGTACTAGAAAATGTAAGCACTACATAAATAGTTTTTCAACTGTATTGTTTAAGGAATAATGACAAGAAAAAAAGTCTGCACATGTTCATACAAATGCAATTTCTTTTTAATATTTTTGATCAGCAGTTGGTTGAATCTACAGATGCAGAACCCATGCATATGAAGGGTCGACTGTATATTCTTTTTCCCACTTCATTGTCTAAACAAATCTTTTCAAATCTTTTTGAGATGTTCTGTGCACACAGGACAATCCAAAGTGCAAATACCCAAATTGACTTTCATGTGACAAAGGTGATATTGTTTCATTTTGCAATTATTTTGATAAAGCCAAGTTGTTTCACTGGCAAATGTAGTTAGGTTTGTTAGAAGCTGATGCACTTTAGGAATTTAAAATGAAAGATGTATCCACTGAAATTTGATGAATTTGTTTCTTACACAAGTTTTCCTTTTAGTTGAGGGGAATGCACTTCTGCAGTCACTTTGAGTTGGGGCTGTTCATATGACTTGCTTTAGTCAATGGAATGGGAGCAAAAGTCATTTCTAGGTAGAATTTTCAAGAGCCAGTCATGATGTGCCACTTTCTTTTTCCCTCTACCCCATGACTTAACATTTTAGGTTGTGGCTGCTCCACCAACCTGAGTCTGAGAAGACACTGAGGAGCAGAACCCCTTGCAAACCCTCAAATAAATAAATCTTTGTTATAATTTTGGGATTTTTTTTTTTTTTTTTTTTTACTGCTGCATAACCTAGCCTATACTGACTAGCACAAATACAAAATATTTGTTAAAATACTAAGTAAGTCAGTATGTGGCCCAAGATCTTCTATATAATCAATGACAGAGCATGAATATGAAAAATGTTTACCTGACTCCGAAGAATGTTGACAATATACTGTTCTTACCATTATTTATATGTTTCTTTTATCTCCACTTAATCTTATGCTAGATATGTGAGGGAGCAGGACTGATATAAGTCTAACTATGATCCCCTGTAGCATCTAGCTTGGTTCACTGTATGAATATATTACATATACACACATATATTTCCTGAACAATACAGTGTAACAAATATATATATACATATATATTTATATATGTGCATATACATATATGCACACACATAACATTTTTGAGTATATATTATATATCCATTTATATAGCTAGGGATATATATTCAATTTATGTTTAATACATGATATTCACTAAACATTAACTGTTATAAGATCTTCTCAATCTAGTTTCCCAATAGCAGACCAAACACGGTAAAAATAAATCCTTTCTCACAGAACTGTCCCAGCATATTTTATGTTTATCCAGCATGATATCTGGTTTTAAAAATGCCACAAATGCTTCAAAAGTCCTCCTTCCAAAAGGTGAAACTATTTCCTCTCAAGTGAGTATGGGTTAGACTTGGTGACTTCCTTCACATAAATAGCACATGGTGGAATTGACAGTGTATGTCCAGCCTAGTCATTCCCTCCTTGCATTCACTGTGGTCGTTCATTCTGATGGAAGCCAGTGGCCATGTTGTGACAATACTCAAGCAGCCCTGTGGAGAGGCCAATGTAGCAAGGAACTGAGGCTTCCTGCTAACAGTCATATTAGTGAACTTAGAAGAAAACCATTCAGCCCCAATTTAGCCCTTCAATGACTATAACCTGGCTGCCATCTTGATTGCTACCCTACAACAGACCCTGAGACAGAACTAGCTAGATAAGTCACTCTTTGCTTTCTGACCAACAGAAACTGTGTAAGATACCTTTGTTCTTTTTAAGTTATTAATATTTGGGGTAATTTATTATATAATAGTACATGACTAACATAACAATTACCTATAACTTCTTTCTGGAAAAATCATAGCCTTGTTTTGATTGACAACCATATAAATAGGTAAAGTTTGTGAGCTTGACCCAGTGGGTCACTATCTGGCAAATTCACATTTGTAGGGAAAATCAACAACAGTACTGATTTTTATAAGCAGGGTCTATATTTCTAAGTCCTCTATTTTTTTCAATAGGTTGTTTGCCAAAGGTGCTATCCACAGTGTCATCTACAAGATTGTGAGATAGGAAAAGCAGGGATGATGACTTGTCTTTGTTGTATCTCTTTCTTGCTCCTCCCTAGGCTCCCTCATCTTCCTCAAGTGTTTAGGATTGTGTTTTATGTAAGTCACATTCAGTCACACATGTTGAAATAAAGTAGCATTCAGATGCTTTCTTTTAAGACAGATTATCCACTTTACCCCTGCCACCCTCTCACATAAATACAAGTTTTTTTTTTTTTTTTTTTCTATTTTTGAGGTGAGGGGATCATTGTGTCCTCTTCTTGTATTCATCTTGAAGACATGTTCTCTGCAAAGTGTTCTGAGAGTCATGGGCCAGTGGGTGTGGTAGTTAAAAGAGGATTGGCTCCATCTCCCCCTGAACTAGAGAATGCTTTGTTCTCTGGAGAATTGATTTTCATTTCACTGGCCTGTCTTCTACCATGTAAGGGCAACTCTGAGGGGGGGTAATGGCCCTTAGGATACTAGAGTGGGCTCCATGGCCACTGGTGGCACAGTAGTGCCTTCCATTTTCTGTGCTCATGAGTTATGCCATCCTTACACACAATGCAGTTGCAACCGTTCTGCTCTGGCTCAGCAAACTGCTTCAGCTCCAAGCTTACTCTGGGGTGGGATAAAAAGCCCCATTTAAAAGCCCCATTTCCCAGCACTTTTGAGGCAGGAGGATCACGAGTTCAAAGCCAGCCTCAGCAATTAGAGGCACTTGCAACTTGAGACCCTGTTAAAATATAAAAAAGGGCCCAGTGGTCAAGTGCCCCAGTTCAATCCCCGGTACCACAAAAAAAAAAAAAAAAAAAAAAAGCCCCATTTCTTAAATCTTTGTTTAGTTCCCACCCAGTCAAGTCTTCAGCTTTGTTTAGAAACTTGTGAATCATTAACCGAAATTCCAGAGCATAGCTGTGAAAATGATTGTGGTTCAATAATGATGTAATAAAGTTCTTTTAAAGTGCATTAAAAATAAAAAGGAAAAAAAAAGGAAAAATAATAATAGTCTGCCACCCATGCCACTTGTCAGGATAAACTCCCTGGCCTTGTGTGGCCTGTCTTTGATGAGAATCATAACACATAAGGTTGACTTTCAGGTTTCCTGCGCCTGGCAGGGGTTACTACTTGGTGTGGCTGTCCCCCGAGGGAGAGGAGAGCAGTCAGGGGCTGCCCTGCTGCTCCGCAGTTGGTGTTTGGATGATACCACTCTGGGGAAATATACACAGTGTCAGAGTCAAGCTGCTACCAGTGGGTGTTTCTATATACAAGTACTAAGCAACAAGAAAGTTCAAGGGGAAAAACCTGAATATTGTAAAGATCGCCTTAGAGAGTACATGATATCCAGTATGACCCGTTCTGCAGCAGGCTGTGCACTCCCAAGGATGTGCCATATGAATACTGCAAGCAAATATTTTAAATCTTATTGGAAACTCCCTATAAATGTTGCCACTTGAGGGATCTATTCTGGAAGAAAAATATAGCATGTCCTCCCGGGATGCAGCGTGGATTCCATTACGAATATTGCGCACGGGATCCAGTGTGGCAATGCTTTTATCACGACTATAAAGTGGTTACGAGCCAATTCTTCATATAAAACATACTCAATAACACTGAGGTTTTCTTTCCCTTTTCTGGTTCCTTCTTTTATTTCCTTCCTTCCTTTTCCTTTCCTTTTTTTATGACAAACATGATGTCAGACAAAGGGCATTTGGACTCGGTCTTCGTAGTACAATACAAAAATAATACATAAACACCTTTGTGAAGGCAGCTCAAAACCCCATGTTTTCTATTAAAAAGTCATGTTCAATCTTCACTGTTGATAGAACTGAATAGCTAACACAGAGAACATTGTATATCAGAAAGGTCAATAGTTATTATGAGCTACAAATATATTTTTTTCCATCCTTCAGGCTGTTTAGCGCATATCACAGCATGAGCAGCTGTCTCCTTTAATGCTTTTAAAATTAGAATCCCAAAGAAGAAGAAAAAATTATGGTTGCAATGATTGCTCTTTGCTTTTGTAAGTTTACTTTAATATACTATTTTATATACACGAATCTTCCATGCAGCCTATCCATGGGGCAGTAACTGGTTGCCAGTATCCAGTTGAACTGCCATGTTTGTTTTCTTAGCATTCTGGCCAGATCTCCATATCAGGCACAAATGTTGTCCCCATACTATATTTAAAAAGCGAGTTATATAGAGGAATCTGGCTACAGAGGCAGTTGCAAATGCACACACATGCATTCTGCCTTTTCCTTGCTTTAAAGCTCTATTAGGAAGGAGAACAATACCATGTGATGAGAAACAGCTATACAGCACCGGGTGAAAAAATCAGGCAGTGAATCAAACCATTATTAAGCACAGTCGCTCTCTCCATGTGCAGGCATGTGGATTGAGAGTGTACTTTTTAATTTTTTTAAAGGTTGATCTTCTGCCTGTCCCTGGAACTTCTTGTCATTACTCAGCACTGGCCATAAAAGACAGTGTTGGCATTTTAAACATAAGTAAGCATACATCGAATGTTTTATTATAGCTTACTTATTCTTTGTTCAGCTGTTTAAATTAAATACTTAGTATACTGGTGAGGACCATTTATAACAGAACTTATATTTTGGGGGAGGAGCAAAAATACAGTGATTTCAGGTAGTGACTAATGAAATAAAGAAGAGCAATGCAGAGTAAGGGGCAAGAGACTAATGGGGTGGGGAAACACATTTTGGTTGGGTGGTCCCAGGGTCTTCTCTGATAAGACGGCATCTCAGAAGAGATCAAGTCATGTGTATATGTGGGTGAATGTGTCATACACATTACCATGTTTAAGGTTCATGTTGTAATTTTATGTCATACACATTACCATGTTTAAGGTTCATGTTGTAATTTTATGATTCCAGCTCGGTAAAGGAATTTACAGAAAACAATTATGCAGATAGATATGGACTAGTGACACAGTGAAATTCTAGACATCCTACTTTTTGAACTTTTGTTCAAAGTTACAGTACATGACTTAACATGTAGGAAACCAAGGGAAGAGTTCATGATCATGTAGCCTGTCCAGTGCCTCTCACACATACCCACTGGCATTTGCAATTTTTGGGAGATCTCTAGAGAAACAGCTTCCACAGAAAAGTGGGATAAGGATTGAATAAATAAATGGTGTATTTTGGTGGTAAAAATAAAGACACCCCAAGTATGTTTCTGAATGAGAGTTCAGAGCTTAGAGTTGTCCACATTGGATATGTTAACTGAAGAATTTCAATCCTAAGGGATATTTAATCAGTAACAGAAAGAGAGCTGAACCTCTGAAATGAGGGGGGTGGAAAGGGAGAGGACGAGAGAACCAAAGAGAAGGGTTGGAGGGAGAGAGACAGGAGTGTGATGGGAATGGTTCAACAATTTACTGTCAATAAAGTAAAGTTTGTTGCTGAGATAAAGGAAGTGGGAGAAGGAGGTTTGGGGAGTGGGAAAAATATAATTATGAAATAGCCTACTTGGGGAACCAAATAAGATCAATAGAAAATAAGTACTAAGATTGCATAGTAGCTATATGTTACATAGCTTTGAGAGTATTAACTTTCAGGTGTTCCATAATAAAAATGGTTTTGTGGGTTTAGAGGATGGGCTCAGGCAGTGAAGTTATTCTAGAGATGATGGCCAGCGCAAGTGGAATGAAAGAAAGTCAATGGAGGGAGAGACTCCAAAAGGTTGGAGTGGTGAGCTGGGGACTTGATAAGATGGTAGGACTGTGGAATGGGAATAGGGGGAGGTAGTCAATAGGAGCTTATTCAGACTGATATCTGAGAATGTTATTCACTGCTTTTTAAAAAGTTTGTATTTATAATATAAATAAATACACACACAAACACAAATATAGTATGTTCACAGAAAAATTTGAAAATGTAAAGTATAAGAAAATGCAAATATCTCTAATCTTAGCACCCACTATTGTCACTACTGATACTAATTTATTTTCTTGAAGCCTTATTTATTAGAATCATATCTGTATCTACCATGATTTTTAATTATAAAAAGGTCATAGCTTATTATGTGGTAATAGCTATATTTTATTAGACACTGTTAAGGGAATAAATGGATATTGGGGCTCTTGTGGCCTTGGATGCAAACCAGCACTTGAAAGAAAAATTTTAAAGAACGTTTATGTGTTCATGTCATGTCATTACACTACTTTCAAAATACACTATTTTTTAGTATATAATATTCCATTGCATAGTGAAGAATTTCTTTGAAATTAATCTTTCTTAGCTTTGTTATCATTTCTTAGGATGGGTTTCTTGAAACAGTATGTCTAGGTATGAACTTTTTTTTGGTACCGGGGATTGAACTTGAACTCAGAGGCACTCGACCACTGAGCCACATCCCCAGCCCTTTTTTGTATTTTATTAGAGACAGGGTCTCACCGAGTTGCTAAGTGCCTCGCCATTGCTGAGGCTGGCTTTGAACTCTCGATCCTCCTGCCTCAGCCTCCCAAGTGCTGGGATTACAGGCATGCGCCACCACGCCCGGCTACTAGGTATGAACTTTTAAAAATGTCTTAGTACATGGACACAAACTGATTTCCAGAGAACTTGTGCTATATCACTTTGCATATATATTAAGGATATTAACTTTGGCATATTTATTGTAAAATCTCCCTATTTATTTGCCTTTTACTTCTGCTTATGATGCTTATAGATACTCATATGTTTTAAAACTTTATATAGAGACGTCTGTATATTTTCCCTTTGAAATTTTTGTTTTTTTAAACATGATATTTGGGATCCTGAAAATGAAGCCTGGTCTGATCATGCCAATGGGTGGCTGAAGGTAAGCTGAAGAATGATTTTTTTTCTTGGAGTTCTGGCAGTTGAGGAACTAACAGTATATTGAATATTTACCACCAAGGAAGCCCTCATCCTGGCATCTGTTAGCTTCCTTGTGGAGAGGTTCTTGAGCAGGGCTCAGTGCCCCAGAAGAAAGTCAGTGAGTGAGGTGGGTGTTGACTGACAATGACATTGAGGATGGGGAAAGAACACTTTCTTTTTTTTAAGAGGGAGTTTTTAAATGATTTAGGAAAATGGTATGGAAATATGTAGTATGTTCACAGAAAAATTTGAAAATGTGAAGTATAAGAAAATGAAAATATCTCTAATCTTAACACCCATTCTAGTCACTATTGATACTAATTTATTTTCTTGAAGCCTTATTTATTGGAATTTATTAAAAGGCATCAGGAGGAATTATGTGTCCACTTCTCTTTATACACAGGACTGACTCTGAACTGAGTGGGTATACACTGGGGAGGGTTTTTTTGAGAGCAGTAGCCTTGAAGGGAGAAAGGTTTCAATGAGGGTAAAGAGGAGGAATAGGGCTTGTGGTAGAAATGGTGGCTCCAAGAGTTTATTCCTAGTTTATTGCTAGGTGAAACACAGGACATCCCATTCATTTGAATTTCAGATGAATAACGAGTGGTTTTTTAGTATGTTTCAAATATTGCATATAAATTTCATATTTGCCTGGGAATTCTGGATTTTTTAGTCACTAAATCTGGCCATCCTTTTCCTAGAGGCACAGAGGAAGGATTTTGGGTGATGGCAGTGATACAGGGTCAACCAGGGTGATGACGGAGGACTCCAGAAGACTGCCTAAGACACCTGGGATACATTGGTATGATGGAGAGAATGCTGCATGGCTAGAGCTTTCTCACTGTAGAGTGTTAGAAAAATGAGCAGTGAGTGAGAATTCAGGGGAAATTTATCATGACATTGTAGCTTTTCCATATTTGCCCTTGTAGGGATGGAGTTTGTCACAATGGCCAATTTTATTTTTCTGCTGTGTGAGTATGTATGTTCTGTAGATAGAGGTAAGCATGGGTTGGAAGGCCTCCACCAATCTCCTGAATCAGTATCTTCTGTTAATTAATTAATTAATTAGTTAATTAATTTTTCATACAGGAAGAATTTGCCTGAGTAGCTAGAATATGTTGGTGTTATTATGGCTGTATTCCAGCACATCTTGAAACGTTTATTTTTCAAATGTTTTTAGTTAGAAGTACTGTATTAAATCCATCATCAATAAAGACTTGAAGGTTATTTATTGGAGATTATTCTTAGTAACATTATTTATACTTTGTAATTATTTAGAGAAGCCAGAGATGGGAGATAACCCAATAATTATCTATATCTGCTATTTTGCTAATGAATATCTCTTTTTGACATCTTTAATTAAACAAAATTTCCTTTGTCTCTTGATCTCAACAAATTTTAATGACCACTGTTCCATTGTTCCATTGTGTGTGTGTGTGTGTGTGTGTGTGTGTGTGTGTGTGTTACTAGGGATTGAACCCAGGGTCTCACACATGCCAAGCAAGCACTGGGCTACATCCCCAGCCCTCACTGTTCCACCTTAATACCTAAATAGTCTTCTTATCTGCAAGAAGTAGTTCTGCCTTCTTGTGAGGAAGACAGAGCTTCATCATTGAGATCTTCATCAGCTAATGTATGTGTAGGTAGCATTTCCATATCTGAACTCCGTGTTGGGTCATTTGTATATTTTTCTTCAAGGCTATGCATAATCTTCCCAAGTGGTGGGGATAAAAAAGCAGTCTTTTTTTTTTTTTTTAAACAAGCCCATTTACATTCCTTGCTTTTAGTCTTGCCATAGAATTACCCTCTCTTCAATAAAAAAAAAAAAAAAAAAAAAAGATAAAGGCTATTGCCTTTGGTGATGGGGAAATGTGGGTAAAAACTGCAAAAAAAAAATTGTTGATATCAATTACTGCCTTTTCCCCTTGCTTCATGAGGCAGAATGTTTCCTTTAAATGTATTTTTTGATGACACGATTGATATTTTTTTACCATCAACACTTCAATGTTATATGGATGTCTCTTGGGTCTAAATTGTATTTGCTGCAATGCCAAATAAGTATTTTTGAAACTGGTACCACACATTCCTCGTTGCCAGGGAGCCAAGAGCTCCCACGGCATTTGTCATAATTGTTGTGTGGTTAATCCCCTCAACTGCAGGGGCTCCAGGTATTTGTGGTTGCCCTTGCTTTGGGTTTTTGATTATTTGACCTTACTTGAGAATGAATCCATCTGTAACAGTAGGCTGTCCTTTTCTGATTTCTCTGTTTTATTATTGCATTTATCCCTAACAAACTCCATTTGCATGTCATTAGTAAAGTTCTTAGAATTTTTCAGTGACTTCAGAAGCTGCAGCTTAGAAATGACACAAAAGTTTGGGCCATATATGTGGAGAAAGTGGCCCTGTCTTCATGCTTATCTGCATGTTTTACTCAAAACTATGATCTGTATTCTGGAGTTTCTTACTTAATCATTTCAGTGACAAGCAAAGCCAAATAAACCTAAAGAAGTTTCCCTGAAACAGTCAGTAATTTACATATCAAACACTTGAAATTGAGTGTATCCTGTAGAGAGACTTTAAACTATTTTTTAATTTATTGAAATTCTTAAATTTATAACATTCATTATTATACCTATGCAAACAATGCATAGATATTATAATGATTATCAATATTAATTATTTACATGGGAGATAATATTGCTTTTGCTGTCTTCCGGTAAATGTTATATACGATTATTTTGGTGATAAAATCATGCATGCTAAATTTATTTTATGTTATTTAAATTAAGACCATCTAGTATACTTGACAAACTTGCTTGTATCTAAAGCTGAACTTAAAATACATAAATATGTTGATAGTAAAGACCTAGAAAGGTTATATTCTGAAAGCTATGTCTTTCCCTTCAAAGTTTTTAGTTGCTGATGTTGATACTAATAACCAATATCTACAATCCTTTATGAAAGTAGAATGCCTCTCCCCAATCAGGTAAAATATCAGTGTGTGTATAAGTAATTTAGGGAAAGACAGAGGTGGTTTTACAGGGGAGAAAAGGGCAAAGAAGAAATTATCATTCCATCAGAAGAATTTGTTTACTTAAAAAAAATATTCTCTCCTACTCTAACATTTTAGATGCTCGTCAGTCCAAAAACATAAAATTAACAATAAAAGTATTTGCTATTTTGACAATTATTTTTCACTCTCTTTTTGACTTGTTGGGGAAGAAAGAAAGCATTTAGATACATGCAGAACATGTAATCTCAGTAAGGTGATATTCTCAGGATTTTCCATATTTATATATTTTTTTCCCTCCATTGTATTTTCACTACCCTAGAGCCTAGGCTGTTTTTTTTTTCCCGAAGTCTGAAGATCACCCCATGGATTAACAAATGATTGAGGATTCTCTCTTAAAAGACTCTTTAAAAAACTGTCAGAATCAGCCTGAGACAAAGATTTATTATGAACTATTTAAAGGGCTTAATATATGTATCCCCAATGAGCCCTTGGAGCAAACTAAAAAGGAAGAGTGGAATTCTCAAAGAATAGGAAAAATTCTCCAATGCCCCACTTTCTTCACACCATGATTACTGTTTACTCAAAGGATAAAATGCCTAACCTGTCACACAAAGTCTTCAGAAGCCACAGTCCTGCTGATATACAGTAAAAACAAAACAATGAAGACCGACAGTAATGTGCTTGAGAAAGGCAGCTGTAATTTACTTTCTAACCTGTTCACTAACACACTAATGTGGCTACATCTTGTAGCAGGAGCTGATCTCTGACCCACGCAGCAATCAAACAACTAACTAGTGTTGGCTGTCACAGAAGCTGGGACCATCACCTTAATTATACGTTCCTGGATAACAAACCTTCCCTTAATGAGCAACTTTTCTCCTGTGTGTGTTCCAACTCACCCCTTCTGTCCTTGAAAAGGCCCACTACAGATGACTGCAGTTGGAATTTGTGAAGCATATTCATAAGTATTCTTCCTAACAGGTAATAAATACTACCTGAGCAGGCTGTTTGCTTCATGAGAATGCCAAGATATAATTAAAATTATAGGCTTGTACTCCTGGGAGGCTCCAGAGAAGAATAACTCAATACCAAAGGGAGAGTTTCCAGTGAACTTAGATCCAAACCTTCCTTTTTCCTACCAGAAATAATAATAATAATATTTTTTGTTGAAACTATCTTTTTTTTTGGAATTTATATTTGACAATGAGATCCCCTCCCTTAATTGATATGATTTCTGCACTAGTTTTTCTTCTTCCCAGACACAGACCTCTTTATTTTCCTGTCAATATCACATCCCCCCATTCTGTTACCATCTGCTGATAATGCCCCAACAGTTGACACGGGCAAATAGGAGGATCTCATAGGGAGGTTTCACCAGCACCTTGAGGGAGAAATGGTGCCTTTCAGTGCAAAGAGGACGAAGAGCATTGAGGACAAAGAGCAAGGCAATCTTTACAATGTGAAGATTTACTTCCATAATGTCACTAGCTTATTGCTAGTTTGGAACTAGTCCATCAGAAAGGTGAATGGTGTATGCTGGTGACATGTTAAAGAGGAGGAAAAAGACTTGAAAACTGGATTTGTTGGTTTAACTCCCATTTTATTTTAATCTCCTTAAGACCTGGCTTCATTTCTTTTCCCTTTAAATTAGTTGATATATTTTCTAAGACAGTTTCAGTAACATTTGGTAAAGGACAAAGCAAATATATGTATTTAAACAAATCTTATGTATTTGCTTTAACCACGTAACAGAGGACTTTATGAACTAATCCATGTGAATCACTTAGCTTGGCACAAGATAAACACCAGGGACATGTTTGTTTTTTTTTTGTTGTTGGTATTGCTAATATCTCCACAGGTTCATTCCTGACTTACATTTTTGAGACTACTGGGTAGATCAAGGAATAGCAAAGAATGGCAATACGTAGTAGCTAGCTGGGTCCCAGAGCAGCAGATCCTATCCCAGAAAAACAACAGTGGTGCCACTGGGTGTGGAGGTGGAATTGGAATTGGAATTGGAATTGCAAGGTGGCTTGCAATTGGAAGCCTGAGTAGAGGACAGGCTTTGTGATGGACAGTTCTACAGCCATCACTCATGCATCTCTTCACCATCTATTCCCTCTTCCCAGTGAAGGGCATAATGTTACATGGGTTACCCAGCTTCTGGAAATTGTTGAGATAATCAATTACACATGAAGGAAGGGCTGATAAGTGTAAGTTTAACCTGAGCAGCAAACATTGTGCATTATGAGGTGCTCAGCACTGGGATACTCTGTGAAATGTGAATTAAATTAATATTTGAAAGCAGCCTACCTATAGCCATTACTATTTAGTTTTCAAAGTTCAAATGTGTATTAACATTGTGCGCTGTACTATTATCATCAACCTGACTTTGGATAAAAGATTTCTAGGCTGATAAATTTCAGAAATGGATAGGTATCCTGAACCTGCTCATGAGATGGTAAGAAAATTTTACAGTCACTGGTTTTACTGGGAAATGGTACACTTAATGTGAACATGAGAAAATGCAAATACAGAAAAAGAGTGGAGATTAAACAGGGAATAAAAATGAGGCTGAAGAAAGATGTAGGGTAGTAAGAAAGAAACTAGAGAAGAGTAAAAAGAAAAACACGAAGGATTAAGAGAGATGAGGAAAACACATAAAAATTATGCAGATGAAGTGACAATAAAATATATAAAAACAGGAACCTGGGAGCATTGAGAGGAAAAAAAGGGAGAAAAAGGATCGAAGAGGAATGCTGTTCTTTCAACTACATCATAGGTGTGAGTTTGCAAGCCAGCTGCTGGCTTAGGATTGCAAATGCCAAAAACCTACGCTCTTCCCAGACTTAGAAAACTGAAAAAGCATGAATTAACTATGCTTATTAAAAACTTGTTTTTTAAAACATAATAAATATAATCATCACAAAGTCTATTTTAAAGTACTATGCTACTTTAAAATTCTAAAATTTGCAACCAGTATAATTTTAAACCTTGGTGCTGTGATTGGCTAGATTTTCTCAACAACCATTTTATTCTGTGCATACCAGCTTTGAGGTACAGGGGATTAGGATTAATGCCAGGTGATTTACATACACATTTAATTTAGTTGTCACAACACTCTTTGAGATAAGCACTTTTATTTTTCCCATTTTAAAGAGGATCCATTGTCTGTGACCATGCACTCTAAAACATCCGCTATTGCTTATATATCATGCTTTAAACTGAATCTAATTTATTCACTGTAATTTACTTAGAAATCTTTAATTTTCTGTATTTCTGCTGCAATATATTTCAGGAGTCCTTGTGCATGGAAAGAAAAGCCTGAGGATGCTGGCAGAAAAGAAAGATTTGGAGTGATATTTTTACTTTCTTTTTTCTTCCAGATTATATGTTATATATTTATTATTATATAATAATGTCCATTTTTATGTACTTACATTTGTGTGCTTAAAGGGTTTGTTTTTGTACTGTCCACAACTTCCCCCAAATATTCGGTTTTAGCCTGCTCTGAACAGTTGAGATTTCAGGTAACAGTTTCAGATTCCAAAAATCAGTCATTGCCTAACTTGTACCTTATCAGAGAGGAGTTAGAGGCACTGAACTCTAGGACTCCTCCTTACCTTTTGTCACTGAGGAAACTGGCTTTTCCCTGTTTGTGATTTTTTTTTTTTTTTTTTTTTTTTTTTTTTTTTTGCTATGATCGGAAGTAAAAAGCCAGAGATTGCTCGGATTACTTTGTTTATGTAACTCCTGCAGTGGTTTTCAGATAGGAGAAGGCTTCTCTGGCAAACTCCTTCTAAGGACATTAGCTCCCTTCTCTCTCTCTCTGGTGCCTTTTGCTATTATTTTATGAGCTAACCCCTTCCAGAAAACTGCTTCCAAAGAATGTTAAAGAGTCATATGCCTTCCCTTAAGGATTTATAGCACATTTAAACACAACAGAATGATCTTTTAAAATAATAAAATTTAAAAATTTAAAAATGATATATGATAAAAGAGCATAAAGAGAAGTTCTATACAGTTGATGACAGTGAAGGGTGCATAGAAGGAAAAAGAAAATGAGACATTGCCCAGTGGAGTGCAGCACAGCAGCGGAATGGAAAAGGAAATAAAGGAAGGGACAGAGGACAGGGGAAAACTTCAAAATACAAAAAGGACTATGATTCTACCTAGATGAGGCACCTAAAACAGGCAGATTCAAAGAGATGGACAGTAGAATATAGTTTATCAGGGACTTGAGGGAGGGGAGTGGGATATCACTGTTTAGCTGGTAGAGAGTTTCAGTTCAGGATGATGAAAAGGCTCTGGGGATGGATGATGGGGATAGATGTACAACACGAAAGTACTATGCTACTTTAAAATGACCCAAATGGTCAACTTTCATGTCATGTGTATTTTACCACAATAAAAAAAAAAAAGGAGAGAGAGACCAAGACTTAGTAATAAAACATGACATGATGCCAATGAAAAAATAAATGTAAAAGTAGAAGGAGAAGAAGAAAAAAGGAAAAAGAAGAAAAACATGATATGGAAGAGTAAAGCAACAAATCTTGGAAGCAATGGAGAAGGCTGGTTTCCATTGAGGCTAAGAGGAAATAGCAGCTGGGCTATCACATTTCAATTATTTGTCTATTCTTCAACAAATATAGCAGGTCCTTATTCTCTGTTGTGCACTGGCATTACAGAAATGAATTATATAGATACTGTTTCTGTTCTCAAGGAGTGTCTATGTAGCAATGGGGTATTAAGATCAATGAGTTACAGTCTTGCCCTCAAGGTGTTCACAGTCCAAGTTTATGTAGCTTATTTTGTAGATGAGATCCAACTCTGGTTTAATGTGGCCATTGGCTAGAGCCCAAGATAAGTATGCATGGTGACTGGCACTGCAGCCTGCTCCAGCATAGAGGTGGTTGATCTAAAAACAATCTCCCCCTGGATAGTCAGGAGAAAGGAGTGCAGGGAAGGTAAATGACATGACCAGGTTTACTCCATCTCCTGGGGACAGAGTTGGAAGCATAGACCAAATTTGCTGACTATGCTCAACCATGGATTAATACAGATTTAATAAGATTAAAATAAACAAACAAGTAATCAGAGCAATAAAGGTGATTCACATGTTCCATCAAATGCCAAGGACTCATTGAAATAAGGGAAATCAGAGAAGGCTGACTTTCCAGGACTCAGAGGTCATTATTACATAGGGCAGCAACAAATCATATAAATACCAGAATGAGGAAGGCAGTGTCTGAGCCAGATTACAAACACAAGCCAAAAACTGTTCTGGGGTGACTAATGCAATAATATTGAGGAATGTCACAGGTCCCTATTATAGTCAAAGTCACTTTAACTAATTGGTTCAGGCTATAAAAACATACAATCTGGGTCAAATGACACTGCTGAACAAAGCTTCTCTGATCAGACATTATCTTAAATCAAAGCTTCCCAATATGAAGCTAAGAGAAAGAGAGGATGGTGAGATTTCCTGGGAATCATGATTTCAAACCTGGCTTATTTAATAGCAGACAACTTATGTGTCTAAGGATGTTGACACCACTCTTTCTTCCCTAGCATTGCTTCCTACTTCAAAAGGGTACCAGGTTTTAAGTGATACTATGGAATTTCATTGAGTCTAAGGCACTGTCCATTTTAAGATGCTGCATCTTTTCATGAAGAACAAAGAAAGGAAACAAATTCTGCTACCTATAAAATCATAAAATGGCACAGATTTAAAAATCTAGCTCAAAGTCAGTGAGGGCAAAATGTAGAGAAAGAAACCCAGAGCAGTGAAATAAGGTCTTTTTCATGACTCAAGATTTTAAGCTTGATGATTATCCTTCTTGCTTTTAAAAATAGAAATATTTAGTTAGCACTGTTGACTGGTTGCCCACAAACCCTTTCTCTCTTGTTTATTTTCCTAAAAAATTCTCCAGTATCCCCAGACATTTATCTTTCCCCAAATCCCCATCTTCTTCTGCCCAGCTATGTCCTTCAGGAGAAGCAAGATCAGTCCCTCCGTATGGTCAAAGCCATCAAGACCCAGGTATGAAGCATGCTTGGTCAAAGTCATCCTGGTCTCTTTGCCCACAACTGCTTTCAGAATTTACTTATTTGGCAAGTACTAATGGGTTTCTACTGGTGCCAGTCCATGTTGTGGGTTCTGAAGTTACAAGGAGAGGATACAAATAGGGGAGAAGAAGAAAATCCTTCTCTGGTATTGCTTAAATCCCATTAGTAAGTTTTAAAAAAGAGAAGATCAATATACCATGTAGTATGCTAGATGGTATGAAATGCTGTGGAGGAAAATAAGACAGGATGAACATAGTGAACACTTGGGGAGAGAGTTGAAATTTTAAATAGTGTGGCCAGGAAAGATTGCAAGGAGAAGGCAGAAGCTGATTATGGACTTGAAGCAAGCAAGGTGGTGACCATTTTGGATATCTGGTGGAATAGCTCCAGGAAGAAAGAACAAAGATCCAGAGGCAGGAACACCATGTATTTAAGAAATAGCAAGGAGAACAGGGTGCTGAGAGTGAGTTTAGGAGAGAGAGGGAAGGAGTGGGGAGGCAGAGAGAGGCTGGGATGGGTGGTGGGGGCATGTTACAGACTCAACCTTGAAGGACTTCAGATTTTACTTTGATTATGATGACATAAGCCACATGGGAGTTTCTATTACAGCCGAGGCACTATCTGGTTCTTGTGCTGAGAATAGAGCGGAAAGGAGAGAGGGTAGGAGCATGGCTAAGGAAATGGCTGTCTCAGTCCAGGTGAGAGCTAGTCAATTCAGGATACATTTTGAAGGAACAGCAAGCAGCACATGGTGACAGATTGTGAGATGTGGGAGAAAGAGAGGTGTCAAGAAGCCGCCAAGGGTGACTGCACAGGCAGTGATGCAGTTCAACCATGAGAAGTTAGGGGAAGTCTTCTGGGTGGGGCTTATCTGAATCTGGTCATGGCTGTGCAGCTATGGAGGCTGCTAGAAACTTAAGTGAGGGGTAAAGCTGAGGCTGGTTTCATGTTCTAGAGGAGCAAGAGCAGGAAGATGGAAAGAACCTGGTTTTTGATGAACTTAAGACCGCTGAATTAACTAACTTCAGAGTTGACCTTTTTCTGGACATATTACTTGAGACAACTTCCTTTCCAGTTTGCGTAGCTAATTGTAGAGTTGAACTAATCTCCCTTGGCAGACAGAAGATGAAACTTGAAACAACATTCAGAGCTTGGAGTGTGCAGCTTGAATTTCCAGAAAGAGCAGATCCAGCGAGGAAGAAGGAGGGCTGATAATCTTCAAGAAGGGCTAGCCTGGGAACATTGTGGGGGGGGTGTAAAAGACAGTCATGGGAAAGCGACCCCACGCAACCTAGAGGATGTGCCCACCCCCATGATAAGGAGAAGGAAACAGCATAGAGAGAAGAAGGTTTTTAATTAGATTGAGTCCAGTAGTTTCCTAATCAAGGGCTCAGCTTTCAGAGCACTTACTTTAACAAGCTCCTACTTCATGTGCTAGACTTCCTTTTAGACAGGGTCTGTGCATGGTGAGAAAATGGTTTCTCAGGCTCTAGTGTTCATCATAAATTAAACCAAAGAGACACCCTGCAGGCAGTAAGACCAGTCAGCAACTCCACTTTCCTGGGTGACATTTGACTTCATTTAGCATTGTGTATGGTAAGCTATAGGGTCTGCAGGTGGGAGCTTGATGTGTAGGTTATCATAGGCCATGGTGATTGAAGAAACTGGTTAAGTGAGTAAGAGGAATTTTGTCTTAAGACCTTTGTCTGTAACTTCAATGTCCTTACACAGAGAGTTGTACAACTGCTCAGAGTATAAGAGCTGGCTTTGTGGGGACAGTTACTTTTGTCCTACTTGAAATACTGGGCTTCTCTTCACGCACCCAGGTTAGGAAGCCTGTTTGCATCTTATTGCTTTAGTGGGCACCTAGGATCACTCATAGACGATGCCACTTGGATGCACACGTGCTATCTCTGAATACAGATGAGTTACATCGAAACCTGTTGGCGCCTGTTATTTGGTAGGGCCATGTTTAGTTTTACCTGTGCCAACTCAGGCTGGGACATGGTACGGAAACAATCCCTCAAAGCAGGAGACTCTGGCTGAAAAACCACCAGGTCTTTCCCATCTCTGTCCCTCTTCTGATTGGTGTTTTTACAGCTCCCAATGATGGGAATTTTTAGAACAAAGTAGAGTACTTGGAGTGCTTATTTGCATGTCAATTTCCAGAATGCTTCTCCAACTTTCCCCCCATGCCATAGTGATGCTTTTGTATCTCTTCTGCCTGGGAACAAATGAAGAGGAAGGGCTCAAAGTGGGTCAGTACAGTGTCCTGGCACTTCCTTTGGCTGACTCTTTGCCCAACGGGGTGGAAGCCAGACTCTTACTTCTCCCTGGCCCCTCAGATCCCCTAAGCAGCCGTGCAGAGCTGGGAGGTCTGCTTTCTTTACTGGGGCTTTGGAGCAAGCAGGCACCTGACCATGGGAATATTCCTGCCATGGGTCACAGGACTTGTGTGAGTGACCCTGGTGGGAATGTAATGATTTCTACTTGCTGTGTTCTGACCATCTTTTCCCTTTAACCGGTCACTCGCCTGTCCACACCCCTGGCTGGGAATAATAAATGTGGCGGGTAAGTGGCAGGAGAAAAGGAGGATTTCTTTTCCTTTGGGACAGTATCCAGGTCCTGTCATTATAGTAAATCAACTGTAAGTATCCTGCAGCACTATCATAAAATGGGCGAATGAAAACATTTTTTCTCCATCAAAAGATTCTTTGAAGCTGTGTTCTCTGGCTGAATCTCACAGAAGAGCTACAGGAAACAACATTCTATATGTGGTTATTTGGTCCAGTCCCTCTGTCATGCAGGGAAGTTCTCTATGTTATAGTCTCAAAAGCATTGTCCAGTCACATTTTAAAAGGCCCAACTTCAGCCGTTCCCACTGGGACCAGCATATTGGAAATGTTAACAGACAATGCTCTCTGCCAGTTCAGCTATTGTTACAAAGGTGCTGCAAAGGAGGCCTACTGCATACCAAATTCAAAACAGTTTCCTCCCTATCACCTGACACTCTGTATATTAAAACAGTAATATTAAAATCACATTAATTTTATCTTAGTAAATTTTTAATGTGCAGTTATAAGGTAATCAGGGACATTTTATTATACAGTGCATGCACGTATGTATTATAGCAATAAATCCTCATCTGGTAAAAAGGAAAATAATAATAGAAAGGGGTTTCAGTCATGAAGGTGAGTCAGTTTGAAACATGTGCTTGTTCCAAGCTGAACTGTTAGAGCAGATGTTCCAGAAGTTCTGTGTCTGGGATTAGGTTGGGTTATGATGTGAGGACCTCGAATAAATTTCTGGATATGGTCAATCAACAAATACATGAAAAAATGCTCAACATCACTGGAAATTAGAGAGATGCAAATCAAAACTACCCTAAGATTTCATTTCACTCCAGTCAGAATGGCAGCTATTAAGAACGCAAACAATAATAAATGTTGGAGAGGATGTGGGGAAAAAGGCACACTCATAAATTGCTGGTGGGACTGCAAAATGGTGCAACCATTATGGAAAGCAGTATGGAGGTTTCTTGGAAAACTGGGAATGGAACCACCCTATGACCCAGCCATCGCACTGCTGGGTCTATTCCCAAAGGACTTAAAAACAGCATATTACAGTGACACAGCCATCTCAATGTTTATAGCAGCACAATTCACAATAGCTAGGTTATGGAACCAACCTAGTTGTCCCTCAGTAGATGAGTGTATTAAAAAAATGTGGTATATATACACTATGGAACTTTACTCAGCAATAAGAGAAAATAAAATAATGGCATTCACAGGTAAATGGATGAAGTTGGAGAATATAATGCTACATGAAGTTAGTCAATCTCAAAAATCCAAATATGAAATGTTTTCTCTGATATAAGGAGGCAGATTCACAGTGGTGTTGGTTGTCGGGGGTACATAGGAGGATTAGAGGAACACTAGAACGGTCAAAGGGGAGGGAGGAGAAGGGAGGGAGCAAAGGGGGGATGAAGAGGGGGAAAAGAAAAGAAAAGGTGGTATAATAAGATGGATACCATTATCCTATATGCATGATTGAAGACTTGAATAGTACAAATATACTTTGTATACAAACAGTGTTATGTAAAAAGAGGCTCTATATGTGTATTACGAATTGTAATGCATTCTACTATTACAAATACAACAACTTTGAATAAAAAATATGCATACATAAAAATAAATAAGTAAACAAAAAATTCTGGATTTGGGGTATCTGGTTATCTGATGAGTTAAATTACATATTTCCTGTGCACATATGAAAAAGCAGTTTTGATTGTCAAATACATTCAACCATGACTCTAAATCATTTCCAATTGGCTTCTATCATTGTATTTCAGAAGCCTAGATTAAATAAAAATTAGTATTAGAGTTGGTCCCTCAAAATTTCCTAGGGATACTCAGTCATTAGTACAATCTCCAGAGGCCAATCCTGCACCTGGGAGCATCTCCTCCTTGCTTTCTTTGGAGTCCCATGGTTTGACTGTGTCTCCTTATTGGCACTTACAGCAGACAGCAGTCAGGAGCAGGGCACCCTGAAGAGATGAAGCCATTGGTTTTCCTGTTGCTCAGCTACATGGGTGAAGGGCTTATTGCAGAAGAATGCTGCTTTGGCTTGATCAAGAGAGATTTGGCAATTATTCTGGTAATTTCAACACTCACACTTTCCTGAGGTTCTGGTAAATCTAGCGAAGAAGGAGCTATGTGATTCTCTAACAGTTCACAATAACCTAAGTGAGATCTCAAACCTAACAGTGCTTCCTCAAGCTGTTTCTCCCCATTCAGAATTTTTTTTTTTTGCCACCAAGCTGTCTATTCTCAACCCCTTGCTTGATTCTAGACCTGAAATACGGGGACCCTCTGATGTCTCTGTAGTCTGATTTATTTTTTAATTAGAGATTGGAATTGGTGTTCTGCTCGCAAATTTTGCCTTCGCTACCAAAGTATGAAAGTTGTTAAATCAAATCTCATTGTGTTAGTAACTTCCTATCACATTAGCAGAGATTAAATTTGCTAATGTAATATGAAAATCACTAACATAAGATGAGTGCAAATAGAAATCAACATTTCCACAGACTTCCTAAAGGTGATGTTGAATGTGTAAACACATCTCTCAAGTGGTTTGCTCTTGCTAACACAACTGTGAGTGCTAAAGTCTTCACTTCCATTGACTTTAAAAGTACTCTGGGCTGGGCTGGGCTGAGGGGTGTGGGCGTGGTGGGGGGGAGGGGAAGGGTGGGTCTTTGAAAATCACTGGCAACCTAAATGTCAACCATCCCACGTGCAGAAGGGTGGATTGATTTTCTTCACCTTTTTATTTGGTGAAGTGGAAAGCAAATGGGTCTGCAGCAGAGTTGGAATTACAGCTCTGTTCTCCATAAGCTAGCAGTGAACCTTTCTGGGCCTCTCTAAAATGGTGACCTGTGGATTCTCACAACAGGGGTCTTGAGAGAATCAACAAAATAACAGGTATGAAAGCACTTCTTGAATGTTACTCATAACAGCACTCCTCTCACATTCACTTTTGTGGTTACTCTCTCACATCATCGGATTCTGCCATAAAGTCAACCTAAACTCTTGTCCTCTTATTTATTTATTTATGTCCAGGGAGGGGAGGGTGGGGGTGGGAAGTAGCAGAGCGTAGAATTCACTTCTGCCTTTTCTGGCATCCTGCGATATTATTCATCAGGCTTCGGGGTGGGGCAGTGTTGCCTTTAAATTTGAAACAGCTAGAATTTATCTTATAAGAAGCTGATTAACTTCCCATTCATGAACACCCACCTTTCTCCAGGGGACAATGACTGACTTACACACGCGGGGTTTGCTTTGGTGCCATCTGTAGAAAGAAAGCAGCTATTTTTGTGAACAGAAAAGAGCTTCCGTCATGAACCACAGGCAGGCACAAGAAAGGAATACACAAGCCACCCAGGTGCTTGGAGAATTGTCCACTAATTCAATCAATCAGTATATGGGGGTTACGCTGTCTCGCTTGGAATTTTCAATTCGCTTTCAATCAGTAATAGATCCAAGCCCTCAGTATACCTACAAATGAAGCCAATATTAGTGTCCTTTCCTTGCAACTAGAGAAAATGAAATACTGAGGATCTCAGGTCTCACAGTGGCAGGTGATAAACTTGTCTCCATAATAACCAACCCTAGCGTCAGTTAATCCTATGAAAACTCTGGCCAACATCACCCAGAATGTGACATGTGCGGTGACATTCAGATGCCTGGAGGTTCTTCCTTCTTCCTGAGGTGGCTGCCCTATTCCTGCTTTGGATGAATTTTTACTTGCTGGGTTATTTTTAATTTTCTTTTATTTTTCCCCCTACCATGTATCTGTGTTTTCTAGACTCTCACAGACTCTTCCATGACTCAGATACCCTTAAATAATTCTTTTTCATCAACAAGTTTTGCCATCTTGCTTTTCATCTTCCTCTTCCAGGTCGTTATTAAGACTCTGAATAAAGCTGGTGACGGTGTTCTCCCCTGGGCTTCCCACAATTAACCTCTTTCTACAGAAAGAAATGGCCTTTTATTCCTCTTCATTGCTTTCCATTTCTTAACTAGTTCTTAAGATGTAACAGAATTTTAACACTTGCCCCATGGTTACCACTTTTGCTTAATAGCTTCTTGCAAGGCTTATTATTTTTTCTTGTTCTCTTACCTAAAGTTCTTTGAAAGTGAAAATGTACCACAATGACCAGTTTTCCCATTTATCTATGATTTTGGGGATTCCTTCAAAGGTCTCCACAGCTTTCTAGTCTTCTCCAGTTTTCTTTGTTCCCACCACTACAGGTTCTTCCTAGAATGCCACCTCATTCATCAAGGGGGCATCCCTGGGCTCACTATCCCAAGGCTGGGTGTCTCCTGGACTTGCTTGAGCTGGCTATGATCACAGGTATGTGATGGTATTTGTGATCAGTTTCTTTTTCTTCTTCTTCTTTTTTTTCCCAGGCTGCTCCAGGATTTGCCAAGGGAGGGCCACCAACCCCTGGTGAGATAATGAGATGTAATTTCCTCCTGTAGCTTTCTTTGATGTCCCCATCTGCAGGATACAGATTCTCCTTCACCACCAAAGGTTCGTGTTCCCCACCCCCTGCCCTGCTGGATATTTACCCTAGGTGCTCTGTGCTGGGTGCACATGGGCAGAGCGACATTCCAGCTTGGCCCTGGATCTCCAGTACTACTGCAGACACCCTGACCCAAAGCCGCCTTTCCTCCAGGCGCTCTCAGGAAGGACTGGAGGAAAGACTGATCATTTGCCTTGATGTCTTTGTTCTTTGAATTTATTCTTCCTTCCGCTGCTCTCCATCTTGTCTGCTGAAGTTTCTGCTGACGTTTATGTTCCTTTCTATGAGCTTCACTTGGGTGGGAGTCCTTTCTTTTAAAGCATACTTTTCTACCCGACTGCATCCCTGCGTTCGAACCATACATGTTTTTATTTCTCGCCTTAGCGCTTCCTTTTTTGTTGTTGTTCTGGGATGGGCAAGGAGAGGCTTCCTCTCATCAGGTATTCCTCAGTCGCCTTCATGCTGATTCTATGGATTTTAATTTGCTAACGTTTTCCTTCAGGCAGTTTCCAACATCCAGTTCCTGGATCTTGTGCAGCGCTGAGTATACTGTTGGCACTCAACAAATATTAAATAATCATCATTCTCCTTTTGAAAAAAAAAAAAAAAAAAAAGGAAAAGAAAGAAACCAGCCGCTCTTGAATTCTGCTTGTCAAAATAGAACTATTTGTGTTCAAGTCCTCACTCCACCAGTGTCCAACCTAATTATGCTGAGGTCAATTTTGTTTTGCAGCTCAACAGCACATACTGTCTAAATCAGAATCAACTCCTCTGCTCCTTAGAAATAAATATATTCTGCCTTATTAATCATCTTGGCTTAGGAGCAGGAGAATGATTTGAGTAGTCACAATCTGCTAGACTGTACCAAGTGTGTGGAATAAATGTTATCTCTTCCTCAAGCTCACACTGTTTGGACAGGAGGGTTGAGGATAAATAGCATTTTATTTTAGCAGGTGGTATTATTTAAATGAAGATATTTTGTTGATATTCTTTAAACTATTTTCTTAAAAACAGCTCTTTTCTCTTTATAATAAATCCAGAGGTCGCTATCATTGCCTTTGCTCCAGGCAAGTGTTCACATCCCTCCTTTTCTTTAGGCTTAAGAGAGGTAGCAGCTAAGAGGAAGGCTCTGGAGTTAGCAGCTTAGGGGTTGATTGCTAGTTCACCAGTTAGTTGCTGGCTGTGCAATCTTGGGCTAATTCCTTGACTTCTCTGAGCCTAGGTCCACCATCTAGTATTGTTATTAACAAGAGTACTCACTCCTTGGGTTGCTGTGAGAATCAGACAGTTAAAACTGGACTTAAAAAATGTATGGGACACTGTAAGCATCTAGTGAATAGTAGCCATTATTATTTTGATTTTATATTTCATGCTACCTACTAAGTTCCTTTTTATTCTTCTTACTTTCATCAAGTCCCCCTAGCGTCCATTGTATTGGGCATCTCTATCTTCTTGGATTATGGGGAAAAAGCAGGATCTATGGGGAAGAATTAGGGATTGGTATCAAGTAGGTCAGGGTCCAAATTCTGGCTCTCGTGCCTTTAGGGTCTGGATAAATCACTTACATTATTCTGATATTCAGTTTCCTCAAGTGTGAAAGTAGGGTTCACATTACCTCACAGGGTTATCATAAAGATCACTCTTTGACATGTAGTGAACACCCAATAAATAAGAGGTCCAGCCTGCCCTCTCCACCACTAGATTTCTTTGCTGAGTACGGAATTACTGGATCTCTGCTTACATAAAACAACCTTCTACCAGCTCATATTTTGATGTAAAGAAGGGATAAAGGAATGTAGGAGCCGGAGAGGAAAGAAAGAGGGGGGAGCTTTTATGTACTGAGGGCTCTCCCAACCACGGTGTTAATGTCATCCGGGGATTTGTTATACTTGAATGAAAAGGATTGTGTGGCCACAGGGCCTTCCTACCAGTTATATGTGTACGGGGCGGAGGATTTAGGCTAATAACACATCACCGTATCCTCAGAGAATGCATTTTTCATTGGTCATTCACTCCATTTTTCATTTGCTATTTTTCATTACGGTATTAAACTGTGTGATAAATGAAAGGTAGAGAAACTTGACAGATGATTTGATTTCCGCCCTTGTCAGATTATTTGGCTTAGTTTCCTTATGAAAATAGAAGGCAAGCCCTGTAAAATTGTTCTTGTGGATTTGTTTTTCAGCCTGTATTTCCCGCCACTGCCATATCTAATCTATCTATTTACCTATGATTCAGTTACTGATCTGTATCCCTCAGGAGCCTGGATACATATTGACAAAGTTTCCTATTTGCTGCAGTGGGTAGTGTCTACCGAACATTCCGCATGAACTTCCAATTCCTTTTCTACACAGCTTCTGTACACCCTGTATTATTAAAGAGGTTTCAATTATAGCATGCCCACAAAAGACACAGATTTTGCAACAAAAGAAAGTCTGTCCATTCTTCTGTTTAAATACAGTAGCAGATTTTGCCTCCCTCTTGGTAATGTGGAAAAGATAAATACAATATTGAGTATACTCTGCCATTTATGGGCTGCCAAAGCCAGGGTTAGCAACATAGCTATTCATTTCAATACTCCCTAAACTTTATTGAAACTTATTATTGTGTATGTTTTTTTTGGGGGGGGAAAGGGAGCCTGTGAACTCTGTAGATGCTACTAACTTTATAAATAATCACACTGCCCAAGGAAGAGAAGGAAGAATAGGAAGAAAGGAAAGAAAAGGAATATACTTCCTTTTTTCCTGGTAGGCTTAAAAAAAAAAAGAGGTTCTAAAATAGATCATATGTTTATCTGTCTTGTTGCAGCTTTCAACAAAACTGATGTGATATGACAGCAACGGTCTCTAAGTAGCAGCTTCACTTAGACAACAGGCAAATAAAAATGAGAGCCTCTCCTAGTTCAGACAGCTTTAAAGAAAGTGGAGGAGATGCAGTAAATCCTTAAGCTTAATAACAGAGTTAATTGTGAGGTGCCGCAGCAGACAAGTGACGGAGAGATGGTTTATGAGCCACCTGCCTTAAAGAGCTCCCCCATCTTCACGTAAGGATGCCGGGCGATGCTGCTCCACTTTTCCTCTTCCTTCTACTCACAGCTTAGAAGTTATGTCAGGCTTTTATAAAAGCCTTTCCTTCTAAACTCCCCATTAAGCAGCATTCAAAAATGCATGCTGAAAGTGTCAGTTATTAGCTTTGGCACACGTCAAGCCCTCTCTCCCCCCCGCTAATGTTAGCAGTTACTCTGCTCTTGACCTATTAAAACTTTGTTTGCTATTATACTTGCTGGCAAGCTAGTCATGTGGAAAGGTGTTGAGGAAATGAGCCGGCGTGTTCCCCAGGTGATATAAACACTTATCAAGCTGATCCCTGCCATGTTATGTAAACTATACCAGGTAGCATTCATTTTAAACAAAGAGATAAACAGATCTAATATGCTTCAGGGCGTCATGCTTTATGCATGAACTACTTTTTATTTTTATATTTGAGATTTTTAAAATCCAATCCATTGTAGTGTAGTAGCGAAGTAAAATAATGTCTTAACTACGACCATAGCTGTACTGCCAATTTCCAAGTTCTGAAAGTGATCTGCAGGGCCAATTCCACATTAAAATTTCAAATTTCCACTTAACAAATAATTTATTTTGTGAGGGGGGAAGGTGCCAGAGGTCGAACCCAGGCCTAAGCATGCTAGGCAAATTCTCTACCACTGAGCTACCTCCTCAGCTCCTACAAACAATTAATTTGAGATAAAATTCTATTAATAGTTGCTATAAGAACTCCAAAAATAAACGAAACAATCTGCAGAGATAAAAATTTGTGTATACCTATTATAATTTATATGCATACATACTTTCATAACTTGTATTAGCCATCTAATTTGTCACTTTAATCAGTTTGTTATCTCGGACCTGTTATTTTTCCTAAAAATTTCCTAGATTTCATTGAACATTTATGAGCAAGGCAACGGGTCATAAAATGGTGTTTTACTTAGTGTTTTCCTACAGACTTTTCTTTCATCCTCTCATAATCCTTTGAAGTATTATTATATCAATTTTACAGACAAAGATATCAAGACTAGAAAATAAAAGAACTTGTCCAAGTTTACCCAGCTCTGAGACAAGAGTCAAAGTCAGGTGTATCTGACTTTTCAGTCCCTGATCTTGGTACAGAGTGGTAGAGAAGAAAATGGGCTCTGGGTTCAGGTTTGTGGATTCAAATCCTGGTCTCCCTTGCTTATTGGTGTGTGACTTCGAGTATTTTTACTTATCTATAAAATGGGATTAAGAATAGTTCCTATCTCAAAGTGTTTGGTGAGAATTAAGTGAGGTGGCAATGTGTAGTGCTGGCACATAGACATTCTTACTATCATTGTCACGATTACATTTATCATTATGTATTAGTTGAGTCTATTATGTACTATCTTATTCATAGTAGTTGTTATAGATTTTAACCATTTTATAATTTCTTGACCTAGAAAGTAAGACCTCTGATCCTAGAAGAATTAAGGCTAGGAGAATTTTTTAATGTCATAATACTCTTTATTAGAACATGCATCTTTTGACTATATTTCTTGCAATTTCTATATTAAATAGTACAGCAATTCTACCCCAGTCCTGTTCTCCCCACTCTATTTAGTGCAATTTTCAAAGAAAATATGTTGACTCAGGATGGAGTTTATATTTCATTTTCTCTTGTAGTAAGCTGGAAGTCCTAATTGAGTCAGAAAAGTTGATGTATATGAGGACATTTTATGTCACTTTATCTTCCAGTTTAAATAGAAATTACTGGTGTGATACTTTATACCTAGAATCATCAACCTATGGCTTAATTTCAAAGAAGACAAGGTACATCAACTCCCACCCCTTGCTTCCTCAATCGTGATTTGCAAAAGCGGCTGTAACACCATCAGCACCCCTGTTTCAGAGGGCTAGTTCTCCTCTTCCTCTGCAAATGAGGGTTAGGATGAGGTTTTTTTTTTTTTTTTTTTTTTTTTTTAATTGCCTTGTCACATCACCCACCTTCCCTCATCTTTCTCTCTCTCTCTCTCTCTCTCTCACACACACACACACACACACACACATACACACGCACACATACACACACATCTAGAACAGAAGCTGGCCAATGGCAAATTACTTCTGCAAAGATAGGAATTTCTGTGGATCACCAGCTAATCCATGGAATATTAGTATTCTTCTAAGTTATAGGTAGGGTAGTTATGTTGACCAGAAGAACCAAACAGATCTCTGGGTTCAGAATCAGTCTACTTTCCTCACATGGACCCAACTTCTGTTTTTCAGTTTCCTTATTTGATAAGTAAGAGCTATTAACCTCACAAAGTATTGCTATTTGTGGTGTATTTATAGAATAATTTGTTAGGATTATTTGCATCTGCACTGAAATTGGTTTTGAGTTCTTTCCAACTGGAGAGATCCGTCACAAGCACTGAAAATGAGTGAAAATGATAGGAGTATGTTCCAAATGCAATAGAAAAGCACTCTCCCACCAATTGTATTTTTGGCTGAATTCCCTCCTTATATAGCCAAGATAATTCTGTCCAAGGAATAGGGATAACTATCGATACCGTGTGGGAGCAATAACTAGGATGACCAACGCTATTTGCAAGGTAGAAGAGAATTTGAAAGAGTGTGAACACCAACGTGGGAGGAAGGACTCTCTAGAGAACTGCTTCTGAAAGAAGCTAAAAAATATTCTTTTCAAGCACACTTCCAGAAAGTTCTCCTGTATTTATTTTGCATCTCCTCTGCAATCTGATAATCTACTTTCTTCCTACAAGAACACTTTAGTGTTGTTTTATATAATTATTTCCATGTCTTTCTTAATAGATTGCAAGATCCTTGAGGGAAGGTCCATGTCTTATTCATTTTTATATCCTTCAAAGCATCTGGTAGGGATATTTGCACATAGAATTTGGGTGTATACAAGAATGAATAACTTGATCACAAATCAAACCTCGTGGGTTGAGTGACTCTACATAAGTGCTGCGGGTACTCTGCAAACACTTGTTAAGTGAATGAATGAATGAGTGTGTGTGTGTTGGAAGAATGAGCCTTTAAGGAACTACCTACAACCCTTTGTAGAAATTGATAAGACAAAAGGCCGCTGGGATTGGAACTGTGTCTCAATACCATTCAAATTGGAACTCTTTCTCCCTATTCTCTAGGAGAAACAAATTAGTGATATCAATGAAAACCCAAAGATTTAAAAACCAAGGAAGGATTCTATTGAAACTTGAATTCTTACTCTTTTGGAGTCAGGGTCCACTGTGAGCATGTGAACAAATGCTTTCCTAAGAAAAGGACCTATAGCTATGTGCAGTTTTGTATATTATGTTCCTTTTGACATGGGATGACCAAACAGACCCAAGGTTAACAACAACCTATGTTTTAATGAGGACAAACTTTGAAGTTCAGGTTTAAATCATGAGATCAATAGTCATGCAAAAATTATTTATTTGTTTGCAGTTTTCTTATTTGTAAAATAAAAATTATATCAAGGACTCACTCATCTAACCTCACAGGATTGTCTCAGAGCTCAAGTAAACAAACATGCTCATGAGTTTGAACATACTTGGCAAGCCACACAGCACCATGTTCATGGAGGTGTTGGAGTGGTTATGCTTCCTCTCACCTGGGCAATCTAGTCAGCTACTGCAGTTCTCCTCTGCTCTGTTCTTTGTTTCACAGACACCCCTGTATTCTTTGTGCAGTGGGGTGCCTCTCCTATTAGCCTATACGATCCATTAAGGCCAGAAATGTGATTAGATTCATTTCCATGTCTCTTCTTCCTCAGATCTGAGATAGTGCTTTGTACATGACAAATAACATTTAGAAATATATTTTGGACAGTAGTAAATCTTCTACATTGTCTTTAAGTAGTGGTAGAATGGACTGCAGGGACATTCAGGTATGTAAGTAGATTGGTCAGCTGAACCCCATTTCGATAAACCAGGGTCTTCAGAGGCACACTGGCTTTGTACGTCCTGGACACAAACACTGCCTAGGGAAGAGGTGATTTATTAAGTAGCTCGAGTACTCACTGCTATAGGATAAGCTTTTCAGCCTTTAGCTCCATTTGTGAGAAGCTAAAAATCAAAGAACTAATAAAATCCAATCACCCAGAACTTCTTCCTGTAGACAGACTGAATTATAACTTTTTAATTTAGGCAGGTAAAGAATTATTACAGTAGGACTCTAGGGCAGGAATGTGTTAATAAAATCATCCTCTCTGCCTTTTCATTTAAAATAATCCCTTGAGCTGATTAAATGAAATATCACTTGTTTAATAACTGACAGAACATTATTTTTAAGCACAAATGTTTTGCATATCTTCACTTCCCATTTTTAATTCCAGGCACAGAAGGGTGGAGGCACTGACATCACACCGGGAGCCGGGCTCGGCGCTCGGATGCAGTTTGCCCTGTCATCGTGGCATCTATAATTTAGTGTGAAGCAGCGAGGTAGACAGAGCATTATCATTAGAAACCATTCTGAACAGGGATATAAAACACGGTCGCAATAACACTTGTCAGAAAGGTGACTCCAGTCAGAACTCATATCCACGAGTTTCAAGATAAATGCTGACACGGCAGCCATCCTACAAAGACTATTATTGCTTTAAAAAAAACAAGCCAAACCCCCAAACAAAGCAAACCCATGAACCTTCCCCAGAGTGAACAAGTTAGTGTGAAGTTTGCATCTGGGGTGGCATAAACTTTCCATGATTTACAGCTAGCCTATCCCTTCTCCACTTGGATAAGGTATTTTATGATGCCACAGAGGAAGGATCCAATAGCATTTTGGGTTTAATGATGTTAAGCTATTTGGAATTCTTTCCCCCCTGTTATTTGGAATATATGAGCTATGCCCCTAAAACAGGTCATTAGCTGTGCCTTGTACGGGTTCATCACCTCACCCCTAGGACTGCTCAGCTGGGGCTTGCATTTCCCTGTCTTCTACATTTAGAAAAATCTCTTTGACTTGGTACTAGGCTATGATTTAATAACCTTGTTCTGCTGACTTCATAAGCTGTGAAACCTCAGAGAAAAATCCAAATCTGAATTACAGTTCTAATTACTCTGGCCGAGGCAAAGCGTTTCAGCATGGAATGTTCTAGGAGTGCCCATTCCACATTGAGCACTATTTGTTGCCAGAGGTCACAGGGCTGCATTCTGATTTGCTTTTCTCCTTTTCCATGAGTGCAGCTGCTTTCCTGGCGCCCTTTCTGTCTGTGAGCCTGGAGGAGCTAACTGCTTGGTGATTCAGTGCAAATAATTTTTTTCCTGAGCTTTTTTTCTTGTACTTCAGTTTAGGGAAAAATATATTGTTGATGCAAATTTACAATTTAGCAGGGCTGTTTTCATTATAAAAAGTATAATTTGTAAAAAAAAATTTCCCTTAAATTTGATTACTCGATTTTAATTGATGATATTTATTCAAAAGTACATTATCTAGCTTTTAACTGTTTAGATTTTCTAACAATTAGAAATGTTAAAACTTAACACATATATGCATTTTTTAAAAGAGTTTAAATAGCAGGGAGGTGTGTAGAATGAAAACAAGTCTTCCTCCCAGCTCCTACTCTAATTTCCTGTGTCTCTCCCAAGGCTACTCTGCCCCAGTGTGTTCTGAGTCTTTGCAGAGATGCTTCATGCCTATGCCAGTTCATGTGTTGGCAGATGCTTTCTCTCAGTGCTCAAATGATAGCAGCCTCTTTACATTGCTCTGCCCCTTGCCATTTTTTTGGTTGTTGTTTTGCTTAATATCTCAGAAATGCTTCCATATTTGAACACATACATCTTAACCATTCTTTTTTTTTTTTTGTTAAATTTTTTTAGTTGTTGATGACCTTTATTTTATTTATTTTTATGCAGTGTTGAGAATTGAACCCAGTGCCTCACACATTCTAGGCAAGCACTCTACCACTGAGCTACAACCCTAGCCCCTTCACCATTCTTTTTAACAGCTGTATAGTATTTTAGTTGTATGGTGTATCTTCATTTATTTAGCTGAGTCCTGTCTATTGATTGACTATAGATCACTCATTCATTTTTGCAAAAGCAAGCAAGCTACACTGGATATCTTAGTAAGTGTTCCTTCTGCAAAGGATCCACTTCAAATAGAAAGTTCTACTAGAACATTTAAGGTTCCTTTGTGAAACCTGTCTTAGAAAGGGGATTAAGGCAGGAGTTTTGAAAGCTAACGTGTAGGGGCAGGTAATACCAATTCAGAAAGACCTGAAAAACAAGGTCGATGTGGACATTTCACGTGATGAGGAGAAAATTTTTTTAAGTTCTAAACTTAAAACTGTGATTTATCTACTTTGGAGAATAAAATAATTTCAAGATATAAGCTATTCCTGTAGTGTCCCTGAACCTTCTGAGGGCTGGAGAAGCAGCAGCTTTAATGCTATCTCTCTTGAAGGAAGTTAAACCAAGACTTTCCCCTCCCCTTCAAAAGAGCATAGAAATTGCCTGGTGTCATGGCAAAAAGCCACAAATTGCTTATTCATACACTTAAAAATATCCTTACTTTTGTGTTCCTATTTCCTAAGCAAAAAGGGAAATGAGGACATTTAAATATTTATCTGCCTTCTGGAAATTCTGGAGGTCACCCCTGTTATGTCTCTTGGCACCTTATAGTTGTCCTTTCTAGCCCTGTGATTGTAACTTGAGTGATGACTTGTGTAACATGTCACTTATTGTCAGTGCTCACCAGAACCCCAGCTCCTCCAGGGCAGGGCCTGTTGTCTCAGCTCTTTGCCATGGCCTGCCTGGGGCTCTGCAGACTGTGGGATGCATGAGTTGCATATGAGGTTCCAGTCACTCAAAGCACATTTGAAAGGATATGTTCTCTTAAATATTAAGCATAACGAGTTCCTCCAGGGTGGAAATTTATTTAGTCAGTTATTATAACTGTACCCATTTAAGAGAAAGACATTTTGAGGAGAAGAAACAGAATGCCTAATTATTCTGCCTATGCTATGGGGAAGAACTAAGTATGTAATTCTTGCACAAGTTTAACATCTTTCATTCAAATCTCGTTTGCCACCATTGATTGATCCATATATTAAAGTCTGTATATTATTTGGAGAGAAGGAAGAAAAGTCTATTTGATACACATGGACATGAAATTCTTTATGAAGCTTTAGTAAGACTGTGGCTAAGTTACAACTCTAAGAAATACTTTTCCATCATCAACTTGGCTATCAGTTTACCTTATTCTTCCATCTCCACAAGAGAAGACCGATTAAAAGGTTCATTCTGATCAGATTATTTTTGGAGAATGAGTTTTGTATTTAATTACTCTTATTAGAGACTGAACTTTCATTTGTATTGGTGTCATAAATGCAGTTTCTCTCCATCCCTCATAACTAACTAACATATCAAAAAATAAAGGAAAGTTCTTTGGCTTTTCAGAATAAATAACTCAAAGCCAGCTCATCCTATATTGTGATCACCCCAATCAAGAAGGAAAGTTCAGCCAAACCACTAGATTATCTGAAAGATCTAGTAATGTGGCTCCAAGCTGCCTGGGGAATAATCTGGCCTGGAATTTGGATAGAATTGTGGTCTGATAGACATGGGATGTGGATTTATTTAGATGACAAGCATGGCTCAGAAAAGCTTCAGTGATGTAATCAGGCATCTGAATATCCAGGGGTGGTGACCAGAATCTTCACTTTGAACAAAATTCTCCTGTACTCAAATGTTCGAGAACTTTGGACCCAGCATAGGCAGTAGCTAGCTTAACAAACTTGAAGTGAAGAAACACATGGCTTTGTAAAGCCAAGAAAAGACTCATCACTGGATGAGCTGAAAGCTCATAAATTTGCAGAGAAAATAGCCCCAGGAGAGTAACTTAGTATTTCAAGTTGATTTGGGTAACTCAAAAGAAGGTAATGCTTTTGTAGCACATGTTCAGCAGATTCTAGATGCAAGGGTAACTCTTCAATTTCTCTTCCCTGAACAAATCATCACAAAGTCATATACATTATATATGAAACAAAAGCAATAAACAAAACAACCGAATTTTCTTGCTAGCAACAAGAAGTTTGGGTTTACAGCAAATGTACTTTCCTTCCCTGGCAACAAACTAAATTACATACAGATTAAGTTAGGTAGAGGAATGAATTTCATCAAAACTGTGTTGGATAATCTAACTTGGATGTTGAAGTCAACAGCAGCTGCTATGGATATGGTATTAGGGTGTAAACATCCGAGACCACTGTTCACCTACAAAAACATAAAGATTACAAGATAACCTCCAATGAACTGTGCTACAGTACTTACCAAATGTGTTTCTCCTCTGAGCTGTTTAAATAAAACATTTTGCGTTTTTTAAAGTACTTTCATATTTATTACATCTTTTGATGAGTAAATGCTAGTTTAAATGCTAGTTTCGTATTGTGAGGAAGGTAGCTCAGAGTATAAACACACGCTTAAAAGGAAAGCCAGCTGATAGAGACAGAACCAGGAGTGAAATGTGGGTTTCTCTTCTAGTCTTGGATTCCTTTTGTGATACAACACTGTCTCATGAAAGGATTTCATTTAATTGGCACATAGTATGTGTTGAACAAATGCTGAATAAATTAACAAATGAACAGTGACATGCTAGATAATCACTAGGAATAAGGATGAAACACTGGGGGAATTACAAGAGTGATAATTGGAGGGAAATGAAAATCATCAATGCTCTTAGCAACTTATCATGACATTGAGGTAAAGGTGTAAAAAGAGCTGTTGTAAGGGTACAGTTCATATTTCCTAAATAAGAAGAAAAGAAAGCAATGTTTCTTTTTTGGGGGGAATATGCTTAATTTCTCATTTTTTAAGGACATAGGACAACCCCTACATTAGGCACCACTGGACTTATGCAGGAAAACCCCACAGATAAAGCTTTGTGGGCTTGAGTTCTTGCTGTAATGATCAGGACAGTTTTAGGACATTTTGAAAGTATAAAAAGGGATTGTTGTGGCAATCAATTCCTTTTATTTGTTCTTTCTTTTGTCTTTGTCACTTATGTAGAAATAGAAAACAAATTATAGCTACCCTATAGCTCTCACAAGTCAGAATAATTTAGTTTCAATAGACTTGGTGATACTGTTTAAACCTTGAAAGTTAATAAACATGGATTTGTAGAATTAAAAATATTGAACTATTGGAGTGCTACCAACTCACAAAATTAAAGTTTTATAACCCAAAGTCGAAGACTGTATTCCACAGTTTAAATATTTCATATCTGACATTTTCCAACTCGACAATGTGAAGTCTGATTTTGATTTTTCAATCCAATATGAGTTTGGGAGTTTAATTCAAAATCAAGATAAAACCATTTCTGAGACAACTTTCTTTTTCTGTTGTTCCCTTCATACTAGATTCTGTGTGTGTGTGTGTGTGTGTGTGTGTGTGTGTGTGTGTGTGTGTGTGTGTGTTTATTTATTTTTCCCCACTTTGGGAAACAAACTTTTCTAGCTAATGGTATTTTACATATATTGGACAAATGCATTGACTAGGAATTAAGCAATGGACACAGTGCTTGCTAATGGGGAGCAACCTCAAAAATCAGAATCTTTAATGTGATTAGTATATGACTTTATTTACCTACAAATTACATTCAAAGAAAATAGTTTTTTGTTTTTGTTTTTTAACCTGTGAACTACTTCTTCAGAAGTAGCTTCAGCTCCCAGGAGGTGACCATGTGCAAGCAGAGATAGAGTTGAGTTGAAAAGTTTGGTCATGTGGTTCTGTGAGGTGTTCCCAGGAGAACCTCAAGGTATTGTAAGTGACTTTTCATACTGTGGAGGTACTTCCATTAGCCATATGGCCAGAATGAAGCCATGTGGTTGCAGGGTGCCTTGCTACCCACATTTAACAGCCTGGCAATTTTTTATCTCCTTTTCTGTGGCCTTTGTAATCAACTAATGGCATCATGTACATCCCAAAAAAAGCTTCTACCAAAACTCAGGCAGAGAATTAAGTGATCTGGAAAGGTCATGAGGGCTCACACAAAAAGGTAATGCAACACTTAACGGGATTTCTCACTCAAGTGGTCTTACTGTTTGAGAGTGTCTGATGGAATAAGACTTACTGGATAAGTCAATGTAGCTTAATGTTCATGTTGGGTATGTGGAGAGAAATAAAGATCATGTACATTCAGGTACCATTGCAAGGCCTTTAGATCTGACCAGTGAAGGTTGTGCTTATTAGCTGTGCACAAAATAAAGGCAGTTCACCTCTGAGGACACTGGGAAGTAAGTTACAGCAGCTCTCTACCTCCTGTCACCTGTCCCCCTTCTCCTTGCCTGGACTATAACTGCGAAGAGTTCCTCTGACTATTATGTCACATAGGAGAAGAAACATTAAATTCAAATTCCCTCCCAGGTTCCTTTCACCAAACTTCAAACTTTTGGGGGGCTTTTTTTGGGCTGTTGTTTAATTGAGACTGATGGATCACTAACTCCAAGTCAGCCAGGATTTCCTTAGATCCATTTTGTTGTCAAATTCACTTTCTGGGCAAATGGAAAGACTAACACATATCATTTCTTAGATAATGTTTTAATATCCTGTGTTGAATAAAACTTTTTTTAATCAAGTTGCAATAGTAGCACAGAACTCCACAAGGGGCGAGGGGGTTGCAGATGGCTGCATTACTCTAAATGTTCAAGCTTGACTGACCCATTTCATCAGCACTGTCAGAGCCTTGCACTGATACATGTTGACAACATTTAATCTTAAAAAATTGAAAGAAATGAATTAATATGCAAATTTCATCAGCTTTGTAATAAAAATGTCCTTGAAAAAAAACAGTGAACATGACCCCTGAGGAATTGTGTGAATTATCCCAGCTCAATTCTTTAAGTTAGTCAGAGGTACGCGGGTCCGCAAGGAAATCAGTGCAGATTTGACTTGGAAATAATTATGATGAAGAACAAAACACAAGCAGGTTGAATAAATGTAACAACTTGGGAAAAAGTCTTAGTCCTGTTTGTTATTCACTTTGAATTAACAGGATTAGATTTGGTTTTTGAAAATAAAGGAACACTACCATGTAATTTTAACACCTAAGTAATGTGAAAACAATATTTTTTAACTACCAATTTTAGTGCATATTAAAAAATATATCTAACAAAATCAGGTTTTTTTTTTTAAAATAAATGTAATAGAGTATAAGTTTTTGGCCAAAGGGATGATCATAAAAACTTATATGTAGACTATAGTTTATCTGGGATTTCTGGATTGGTCATTTTGATAGAGATGTCTGGTCACCTCACTTCTAGTACAAACAAGGTTGACAGTTTTGCTTCTACTGAAGTGACCCATTATTTCACTGAATTTATCAAATTGATAGGATCATGTAGACACCATCTCTAGATATGAGTCTGATTTATAATCATCTCCACATGGTCATGTTGAAGCTCAATACTGACCCTAAAACTCAGTCCAGAAACAGTCGGCTAGCTAGGCACACAACTTAGCTCTCTGCCTGAGTATGGACCCAAATAGAGGAAAAAATAACAGTGGTTGGTTATAACAACTGAAAATTTTCTAAGTAAAAAAATTCAAGATTTCTAGTGTCCTCAGAATGGATAAGAACATTATTTAAAAAGGAGCAAAGCAAAACAAAAACAAAAAACTGTTATCAAAAGCAGCTTTTCAGAGGTCAGAATCAATGAACAAATGGTTTGAGAATGAATATCATTTCCTTTCCCCAAGTAAATCTCATTAATTTAAATAGATGTGTAAATATTAAGGGAAGACACGTGGTTTTTGCTTCAGCCCTTTGCCTATTTGTACCACACGCTGGGACTGTTTTCTCTCCCTGTGACACATGCATCATCCGAGCTCTGGGTTTGGGAAGGAATTGGCTTTGTTGCAAGTTCAGTTGTCATTCCAGGCACTGCTGATTTTGCCAACACGAAGTCTACAAAAATTAACTCCAAGCTTTTTTATTTTCCCTTCCTTAAAGACATGAGGGTCTTTAATGAATGTTTAAAAAAAAATCAAAATCACACCCCAAACTGATAGTCCTACATAAAGACTCTGAATGAGGCTGTTAATGACTTGAAAATCTCCACAGTCTTTTAGAAGCTCTGAAATCCTGCAACTTTCCCGATTTCATATATCCTTGGAACACTGAGACATCCAATACTGACTTTGCCCAACCAAATTAATCTTGTCTGTAAGCTTTTCTGGTTCTCTACAAAAGGCTTTTAAGTTTCTCCTTTCTTTCTTAATCTACCATCAGTAAAATCCTACTTTTATAGTGCCCTTTGCACCTGCTTGCATAAAATGAATAACCCAACAGTTTAATTATGCACTATTCTATCAGTTGGGAAGTGATATAAAGTTGCAGAAGGAAAAAAGAATAAAAACCTCTTTCGGTATCCAAAATTAATACATGTCAAGCTTAGGGTAAATCTTAATCTTTTCGAAACATTTTTCTAAAATAGATGTTCTTTTATCACCTGGCACATCAAGACCCGTTGGAGGGAGGGAAGCAAAAAAAAAAAAAAAAAAAAAAAAAAAGGCATTTGGTTAACATGCTGCAGAACAGCACTCTCTTTTCCACCTCACTTCAGGCTGTTCTTGAAAGATCTGAACAGTTGTATAATAATGAAAAATGGGCAATACTTGTGGGGCATTGCCTGCGCTCACATACCTCCGCCCACGCATTCATCATTCTGCAGGTATTGTCAGTGAAAGTTTAATTGCATAAACACTCTGTAACTGTCCTGTCATATTTCTTGTCAGTCTGGATTCCCTCTCTGGGCTCACTATCTCACAAAACTATAATTGAATTGCTACCAAATCACAAGAGTGCCCCCCCCCAAATAAAATCTTTATGAATAGAATTTGTTTCCTATCAGCAGATTTGACAAATTATGGCAGAGGAAGGGCCTTGGTGATAATTTTTGAGTTTATTCTCAATGTAGCTATTTGCTGAATGCTCTTATCTATTTAAAAATATTTTTAAAGCCCCAGTCTGGGATGGGAGGGAGCGTCCAACAACCCCAAGGGGCTCTGTGGTAATAATTCTGCAGGACCCAAGGAAACCAGTAGAAAAACAGGAAGATTATCTTTGCACTACTGTGAAAGGGTACCATTGGCAAATGAAAGACATAAGAATTAATTTGGAATTAAAGTGGGTACCTGTCAAAGCTAAGATTTCACTAAACTGAATTCTTAGTTATGAGGTATTAAGTACCCAATTTAGTCAAGTGTTTATTCCATTACACTTTCACTTGGTTTCTCCCTGCACCAAACCTTTTGGTAATCATTACTCATGTATGAGCCCTGAGCAGCCAGATTCTTTGACAGATTTTTAGGACCATGAACAAATGAAAATTAATCAAAGGCATGACATGCAATTTACTAAATATGTGATCATGAAATTTTAATGTATTTACAGCATTGTCAAATTATTAATATTTTCTCCAAACAAACAAAACAAAACCCAAATGTATCTGATGTAGAAAGGGGGTTGACTTTTTTCTCTAGTCTTTTGTTTCATTTAACATTCTTATAAAATGTTATTTGCAAACACCCAAATGTAAATGAAATATAATAATAGAAACTTTCAGCAAAGACCCAAATACCAGCCATTCCCTCTTATAATTCTATTGGTAGTGTGGGCATAAAATATGGGTGCTGGGGAATAACTCTTAAATGGGACTGGGCTTCACTCAGACTGACAACTATCTGATGGTTTATGTTTTTTAAATGTGCTTATCAAAACCATGTAGGATTGATGGGTGTTTTTAGATGAAGTTATATTTTCGCAACAGACTTAATTTAGGACTAAGGTTAAGGCTTAGGATAAATGAGTGCATTAGATGATTAAAGAACATTAGTCTTGTGGGACATTTAAGTCATTTATTTATGACACTTAAAAACAAGCTAGAGAGAAGGCACTGTGGGTTTAACGAATCAGCTTTATACAAATGTTAAGCTAAAACTAATGACTTTTTTAACGGAATTCCAAAATATGCCAGTTTACGAAATATCTACAGGTACAATCAAATGTTCAGTGAAGTAAATATAACAAAAATATTAAAATTAAAAAAAATTCAACATTATGTGCATGTACATATATAAACCCATGTCTCCCTTCTTCAAAAGTTTTTTTTTTTTTTCTTTTAAATTAAAACTGCTTCTTTATTGGAGGAACTAGGTTTTCTGCTTCTCTTTGATGTACTTTTTAAATTTTCAAATGGAAGAAGATTTCCTGACAGTATAGGAATTTGGACTATTGTACTGCACTGTACTCGGTATGATGAAATACCTTGTCAGGGGCGACTGGATGGCTCAGGGGATTGGTAATGGGATATATAGAGCCTTTCACCCGTAGGTCATTGGCTTGAATTTTGTCCAGGTTGGCAGTGACTAAAAGTCATTAACATCTCATGACTGCTTGGTGGCCTATGTGAAATGAGTTTCTTAATTTATTTATTTAAGTCCATATATAGTACCTATGGCCAGGGCATCTGGGCATTCCTCTTGCTTTTACAGAAGCATTCTACCAGATCTATGCTCATTTCACTTCTTAAGATTAGTGATGAACTGAAGCCCTCCTACACAAAATAAATTGATTCATTTAAAGTTCAAACCAATGCTGGGTCCCCCACCCCATTTTCCAGCATGAACCAGAAGGCTGCAGGAAAGCTGATTTGATAGTAAAAGGAACCTCGGGTTGTAGAGACTTAACGTCCAATTCACTTAGTCTTTTGTGGAACATAATACATATTGTGGCTGTGGCTACACCACAATGACCCAGTCAGATAAAAAGGGAAAATATCAGTCATATATACACATCATGTATACTATGACTGCCAGCCAAGTCATTAAGTCATAAGCAGAACACATTTTAATGGACCAGGGTAGAAGCTGCAAACTTTGGGACAAATATGCAGGTCCATTCCAAAGTGGAGGTGGGCAGTCTGTAAGCTAGCCTTAAAGAAGGGAAGTTAGCAGGCATGTATTGGTGTGCAGGATCTAGGAATGGTGGGCAGGACCTCCGAGCAAGAATCAGGCATCTTGGTTATGCTTTAAGAAAATTGAGCATACAAAAAATGTGAATCTGCAAAGCTGAATCTGTTTATTAAGGAAAGTGAGTATATACAAATGGTGACTGTACAAAGCCAAATCTTTGTGTTACAGAGGTTGGAGGGAGGTAAATTATTTATTTCCAAGGGAGTTTCCCCTTGAATGGAGTTTTTATAAAAGAACTGTACATGTCCACATGTGCTTTCAGAAGCATACATACTGTGATTCATGTAGAATCTTAAGTCAGGTAGCTGAAGCACAGTGACAATGAAACTCAAATTCAAGCCAACTTCATATATATTTATATATGTACTCAAAATATACATATATTTATATATATACTCATAATACAATAATAAATGTATTAATTCCTTTGAAGATAAAAACTAATATGTAATTGGTTTGTATCCCATTCTCCAATCTAGACTAGAGGGCTAAATTTTTATAATGGGGAAACTGAGGTACATATAAGTTAATTAACTTGCTCAAGGTCATTCACCTACTAAGTGATACATCCTGGTGTTAAGAATGAACACAGACTGTCTGGTTCCAAGGTCCTATGTACTTACTTATTTGTGACTGATACAGAAATCGTTTAGGATATAGGTCCTAAAATTGGGCATAGAATGACATCTTCATATGCAGTCAACTTTCAGTTAATAGGGTAACCTGCAAGTGATCAGACTATAGATTTAAAAGAAAAATCAATAATATGGAAGTGCAACTTAATTCAATTGCTACAATCAAGGAAAAATAACCTAGTAGCTAATTATTACCACTGCACTACTCTGGGAAGTCATAAATATATCTTTATGCTAATATTTATTGGTGTAATACTTTTGTAGGTGGAAGACCAGAGACTTTTGTGCTTTGTGTATATAAATAAAGGATAGGGAGGACAAGGTAAAAGAGGATGTGAGAGCCTGTAGATTAAAGCCTAGTTCTGCACTAAAAAATGCAAAACTTAGAAGCTGATAGGTCTTGTCTTAAAAATTTCAGTTAGTTAATAGATTCTTCCAGGAGCTCACATTTAGAAAGGCTGAAGGGCACCCTGACTTCTGATGAGAAACATTTGGGAGAGCTATTAAAGGAAGCAGATATTTGACCTTGGAGCTGAGTGACCCTGCTTGTATTAGGAGGGCCAAGAGTGGCATGGACGGGGAGAAGTGGCATCCAATTACCAGAAACAAGATCATGTATATGGTGCTTAATCATGTGCTTATGGGTTAGTAAGAGTTTCCTCAAGAAAAGAAGTTTACTATCACTATGGTTTGAATGTGTCTCCAAGGGTTCTGGTGTTGGAGACTTGATCCTCATTGTGGCGGGTTGTCGGGGGAGGTGGTGGACCATTAAGAGTTGAAACCTAGTGGGAGTTCCTACTAGTGGGCATGCCCTTGGAAGGGACTATGGGACCCTGACCTCTCTAACTTCCTGTTTGGCAATATGATTTCTTCCTCCCACATATACCCTTGCTGTAGGTGTCACAGCAGAGATGGGCCCATGCCAATGCCATGTTGTTTGGACTTTCATCATCTAGAACTGCAAGCTGAACAAACCTTTTTTTTTTTTTTTTTTTTTTTTTTATAACATTAGCCTGTTTCTGGTATTTTTATAGCAATGAGAAACAGACTAGTAGAGTTGAAAACTGTGAAAGACTAACTTAAAAAATAGGTTTATTGATCACACAAATTTCAAATTGTCACTAAGTTAATATCCATTGTTATTCTTCAATGAAAAGATGATCATGACACTTTTTCCTTTGCTACTTATTGGTGGGACCTTTTTTTTCAAAGAGCATCTCACAGGAAAGTTATGTTGAGGAATGCATTTTGGAAATGCTGGCTTGGAATTTGTGTCAGCTGTGCATTTAGAAAGCAGAAAAGACTAACTGGTCCATTACAAACTGATGTATAGATTTACCTACTTAGAAAATGGGAACCTCTATTAACTGAATTTATTCAACAGAAAATTTTTGACACCTTTTGGCAGGGGTTTGTGTGAGAGCAAGGAACTTTTTGGTAACTATTCTACCCCAAGAACCTGACAGAGCCTGACCCATGCACATGCAATAAATAATAACTGAATGAGTACAGAAATGAATGATGAAAGAACAAGTGAATGTCTTACATATCTAAACTACTGAACTTGTCTTACTTTTATACTTCTGTGTGTGAAAGAGAGTATTTCCCTAAATATTAATCATATTTTAATTCATTTTTGTATCATCAATTAAATAAATTTCCATACTTCTGATCCCCTTCTGAATAAAGACTTGCTCTATTCAACAAAGAGGTGGCTGGACACAAGAGAGTTTTAATTTTTTTTTGAAGAAATCAATTTTATCAGTGCTCTTATTGTTTTTATTTGGCAAGGACATACCTTGATAAGTGAGAGGCACTGACCAACAGACTGACATTTTAACAAAGGCACATGATATACTTGAATAAAACATAAAAAGGAGCAGATTTGAACTTTGAGAAAAGATATATTAATATTTCATGATCAATAGTATATATAATTTAGTAATTTTCATAAGTTGCAAGATTTTATTACCAATTGATCAAAAAGTAAGAGTGGACAGATGGTATTCTTAATCCTAATCATATGTGAAAACTCAAGACCTGCATAATTTCTAGAGTATTCACCATAAGCTTCTGGCTACACAAGGTACATTTCTGCCTTTTTCTAAATATTATCTTAATTCTAAATCATTTCTTTCTTTGCAAAGGTCTCTCAGTAATTCTTTTTCTCAAGGTCTGCTCATTCACTTCTGGGTTACAGAAACAGCTTCTTAAATGATTTCTTTTTTCCAGTCTTCTTTATTCAACCTATCCTGAACATTCTTCAAAAATAAAGGATCCAATATCAAGTGCAATGAACATAAGTTACCTATGTTGCATGGAAGACTAAGTGTAGTAGGTAGAGCTGTTTGGGAAGGATGGTGAGCGTCCCCAGCTGGTGGTCTCAGGCAGGGGATGGACGGTATTTCCCATGGGCTATTGAGATACACCTTGGAGGAATGGTTAGGAATGTCATTTCTGATGCCAGGCTGTTTGGATTCAAATCCTAGACTTCCCATCTATTTACTGGTAAGACTTCTATAATTTTTTTTTAACTCACTATTTTTCATGCTTCATCTATAAAATGGGAAAAATCATGGTACCATCTTAATGGTATTTTGTGAGGAATGAGCAAGGTAATGCATAGCAGAGGCTTAGCAGAGTGCATGGCACATGCAGAGAAGCCAGGACAAGTAACAGTTATGTTCGTTGCATAAGAAACCCAGGAATCCAGGAGGAGTTATATGACTCTCAGGGAAGATCATTCTAAATTTGAGATTTTTTTAAACAGAGAAGTGATAAGCTAATATTTTCATTGGATCACTGCTCTCTTTAATGAGTGATACTTAGAACTCATCACATCAATATCAGATGCTTCACTTTGGCACCTCAACTCCTCCACAATATGGCCCTACTGTAGATGAGCAAGTACCCTTGCTTCAGTGAGGACCACAGGGCTCCTTCCTGCCTCCTCACCCCACCATGCTACTCAGGATGAATCCCCAAGATGATGATCTCCTCCTCTCTACCCTTAGGTGGATTTTCAGGCAGGATATGGAAATCATTCCTCCTCCTCAAAGCCAGGGAAGCCACTGAACTACTCCCTGACTTCTTTACCACTTGCTATTTGTATGCCACAACTGAGAGAGCAAGATAGTCTTTTTTTTTTCTTTCCCCTGTGGCTGTTGACTGCGTATACACCTGCAGACAATAATCAATTTTGTAAGGGCAAGTGTCCTATCTACCTCTTGTGTTGGCCAGTAACTACTAAGCAAAGTATTCAAAACAAAAAAGGAGGCTGAATCCAAATTCTGGATCCATAGTCTACTCTGATGTGAAGCAAGTCATTTACCCTCTCTAATCTTGGTTTGTGGTCTTTTTGAGTAATAAATTATTTATACAGTTCTACTTTTCTTGCAACTGGAACATATAAGTAAAACATAATAAAAGCTATTTATTAATATATTTTTAATGTTTTTACAGTCTTTGAAACAAATTATGCCTTTAGATAAAGCTAAAAGAGTATAGTTTTTCAAAGCTAGAATTTCTTGAATTTCAGTTAGTAACATTGGCTCAGATAAGTGGAAAGGAGGCTGTCTGGGGGCACCTTCCATTCAGAACTCTCCTACAGAGCTCAAGGAACAGTCAAGTCAGAGCAGCCAATGTTCCTGTGAACTGAGCATGCAGCAGGCCAAATGGTAGGCAATCTTTAGGCTATTTAACTAATAAATGAATAACAACAAACACAAAAACCCAAACCTCTTGATGATATTATCAAAGTTGCTGATAGTTGTGGTCTACATATGTCTAGGAACGTCAAAGCATTGTTCCTAAATCTGAGTGAGCTCTGCCAATGTGTACTCCAGTGCAATGTCCCCTGTACTCCAGGGTGCCCCGGTTGTTGTCATCACACCTTCACATCATACTAATCTTTCCCTTCACGTGATGGTCAACTCCTGGAAGGCAGGAAGCTTCACCTTTATTTCCTCAGTGTTTCATATACTGTCTGACATGTGGCAGACATTCCACAAAGAGTTGTTGAGTATTCTAAGGAGACTTTATTGTCAAATGATCCTAGATCTTGAATGAAAATTCACTCTACTTAGTAACAGCTAGAGAAAAAAATGCATATTCTTCCCTCTTCTCAAGATAATTTTGTCAACTAGCAAATTGGGTAATATTACCCATGGGTCTAAGAAACCAAAATTGTGTTCCATGAGTAGATACTTCCAGGAGGACAAGTCTACCTTCTGATGGACACCTGTGCTCTATTCGCTCTTTTTCTGTTTATGGAAGGAAGAACCTGGAGAAATTGCATAGAGGCTGGCTGGTGCTGGTTGAGGCAGGTGCAAAGAGACTATTTTGATAGTGCTCTTGGCTGGGGAGTCATACAGCAAATGTGGATCAAGGGACTTTCGCTTGTTTAATTCAGATGCTACTTATTGTCACTGAATTAACATAGCATAAGGAATTTCAGTGTAGGAATGAAAGCAAATATTAGATGGATGAATCTGTTTGCAAGTAAGAGATTTTACATTGAAAAAAAAAGACATTTTAGCCAATGAAATATGTGTAAAGGAGATAATTAGGTTTCTGTCTGGACTTCAGTATCCCTTGGAAGAAATTCCTCTGGTTTGATTTTTACCAGGGTCCTATCTCTTTTTTCTATCCAGTTCTTAGGCTTCCCACCTACTCCAACTCTAATATTACACCCTTTAGTTTAATCTTGGCTGTTAAAACTAACCTGTGCAGCTGGAGGAAAGCCACTTAGAATTTCCATCGCTTTCCCCCCAGCTGTACAACAAGGATAACAAACTAACCTGCCTCAGAGGGATATGGTGTGAATTAACTCCTATAATTAGCAGTTTTTGTGCTCTGCATACACCAAATAGGGTATGGATGCCGCCATTATCACTAGCCTGAGTATGCTTTGCTTCTAAAGCTATACTTGGAAATAACTGCTTGGCAAAGAGCTGACAACTGGAAGTTGCAAACTTTACACAGAAGCAATATTTCCAGTATTTTCCCCAAGCAATCATGAGTAAATTGCTCACTAGGGGTGGAAATGGTTTCCAGCCAGTTCTGCCTCTTCTGATCTGTGCACCCTGCAAAGCTCAGTCAATGCCAGGTAACTGATCCTTTGTAAGTCTGCTGTTTAGTGCAGATGAAGAATTCAGAATGGTATAATTTGGACAGGGATGAAATTTCTGTGCAGTGATATGTATTAAAAGCAAATAACTTGTGCTTTGTTCAAGGCAACAGTTATACAAATAGAATCCATAATTTTTAATTATCCAATGACAAAGACTGTGTGTGTGCGCGCGCGCGTGTGCGCAGGAATAGGTCATCATTAAGAACTTTTTCTTAGGTTTCATTTTAGAAACTTGAAAAATGTACCCTTTATCACTATAGGTAAAAGGAAGCAAAGGTTCTAACCTAGAAAGCTACATAAGAAAACTTAAAAATAGTGGGCTTAAAAAATTTGATTTCCTAAACCTTTAATGGAAGGTTTGTGGGGAAAATGCTATATATAAAGTGAATAAACCTATTTGTATTTTGATAAGAGGTTTTTGTTTCTATTATTGAACAAAGTCATTTGCTATCCTATTGTATACGTATATAAATTCAATTGACATAAAGTTAATTTATGTAAATTTAAACTATTTGTTTATATAACATTTATATAAAAATGTTTATAAAGATTTATATAAAAGCTGTACTTTTTTGAAACATAATCACTGTGACCTAAACTTTGGAAGGGGAAGTTAGTTTCAGAATGGCATGCAGAACCATATTGAGTGAAACCCAACATCTTTTCTTGGAACAAAAGGGAAGCTGCCCTTCTGTAGCTAAGTGAGTAACCAATACTGATTTTCATAGGTCTAGGTGTGAGGTCCCTAAGGATGCCTGTGCATTCTGGGAGCTGTCCTGGAAGGGCATAACTCAGGTACTGGGCCAGAGAGTCCAGTGGAAAGAAGAGATTTTGCCTTATTTTTCTTTAGTTCCCTCAGGCATGATTCTTCAATCTAAGGTTGCTTTGCAAGTGTTGTCATCATACACAGACCAATACAGCAAAGTGTGAGCATATACAAATTATGGTGATGAGTGTGCCTGGGCCTAATGCACTAGGAAGAGAACAGGGGAGAATATTTTCCCTTTTGGTGACAGTTCCAGGTGATCTTGCTCAGCTTAACTGGGGTGAAGGTGACATTTTAAAATGGCCTGCTTTTTGCATGAAAGAATAGTACTTCATTGAGGTAGCTTTTCTGAGGCAAAGGAATTATTCTAAGTTTGGCAAGGCAGACCTTGAGGTATTGGCTTAGTTTTGCAGCATGTGCATCATCTTCAGGATTGGCAAGAAGGTAATTTCTATTTTAAAACAACTATAACATATTAAGAATAAATAATTTTGGATATTAAGTTTTGGATAAAACTGAGTTTATGACTAAATATTGATCCCTTTGGGTTGTGAAAAGAATAGTTTTGGTTAGGCTGCTTTCTATTAGATTTGCCATGTCCATGTGCACCTGAATCTTAACAGGAGTCAGGCCAACTTGGGGGGGGGGGGGGCGGTGGCTGTGAACTGGTTCAGATCACTGCCGCAGCCCCAGTAGAGATGCATTTCATATTCAATCCATCAGAGATCACTGTGGTACATTATCTGATGGATTTATCTTTGCTTATGTTGAATGAATATGGAAAGGAATTAAATGTGTATTTGCAGTTTGATAAACATTCAACATAAATTATACATTTTAATTTCATTTATTAGTTGGGGACTATGGAAAGCGGGAATTTCATTGCATATGAACTGCCATTCAGATTGAAGAATTAGCAGTTTCCTGAAAATGTGTACTAATTGTAAGAACAGAGTCCATTTCTATCTTAACTTAGTTACTACATGGGTTGTATACAGAGTTTTAGAAAGGCAAAACAAGAGTCCAGCTCATCCAGATGACTATATAGTTTGTTGCTTTACACTTCCAGTAGCTAGAATATTGTCATCAAGAACAAATCTGTCTGGACTGGGGATATAACTCAGTTGGTACAGTGCTTGCCTTGCATGCACAAGGCCCTGGGTTCAATCCTCAGCACCACAAATAAATAAATAAATAAAATAAAGAATGAATATTAAAAAAAAGAACAAATCTGTGCTAATAGCCTCCTATCATTTGACAACTTTTATGAATGCTGTAGCCCCCATGCAAATTTTTAAGTTGTATGTATGTCTAAAAGATTTGGTCCAATCTTTTAGCATTAGCATACAAAACAGTTTCCATGATATTATCTTATCATATAATGACTCCAAAAATCTCAGAGAGATTAATGGTGATAACAATTCCAGAAAGTTGCCACTCTATATGTAGAAATATATTGGCAATAAAAACCAGTCACTGTATGCCTTTCCCCAGTAGGGGATCTCTCACTTTTCTCTGATTTTTAAAGGCTTCAGATCAATAACTGGAGTGACATTATTAACAGCTCCCTCAACACCTTGGCCAGCGCTAATATTAAATCCATTACACCTTCTGTTTGACATTTGCAGTACAGCAGAAAGTGCTGTAGATACAGTCACATTGTCTGGGGACTGGGGTTGGATGTGAGGTTAGGAAGATGGTTTCCCTTACCTATCTTCTAAATTCAGTTCATTGATAGGAAACTTGAACCAATACAAGAAAAAAAATCAAACAACCCCCCAACTGTACACCAGATGGTAAATAATTCACCCATAAAAGTGATATCTCATATCCATGTAGTTTTTTTAAAAACAAAATATTGATCTGATCCTCTGGATAAATCAAAATATTGATCTGATCCTCTGGATAAATTTTTAGAATTCTTTATTGTTATTTCTAGTCATTTGCTTCTCAAATTAAATAAGTTATTGTGAATATTGTCTAATGAAGGCAGAGGATTGAGTTCCTGTTATGGTAGAATTAAAAGTTGATCAAATTTATCACCACATAGAGATGTAAGTAGAAAATGCAGATTATTTCCATATAGGCAAGTATGCTACTGTTTTTAATTTTGCTTGCTTTTAAAACTTTCAGGACATAGAATGGGTGTGCTAGCATGAAGACCGTATTACCACAATGATTTTCTTAACCTCATAAAACAGGCTAGGGTCTGTCAGAAACTTTAGACAAAACATGATAACCTGTATTTGAGCCAACCAATGGGTTAACCATGCTGCTATCGTTATTCTTCACCTAAAGTACTGTCTCATATATTTTGCTAAGTTGTCTAAATCCTGGTGTACTATTGATTTCTCCCCCTATGAGTTCACACCCATTCAATAAGCTGCAAGAACCCCTTGTCCTAGTTGAATTCCCTCCAAAGCAGAGCCCAGGTATGTTATTCCTGACAGCGGTAGGCGGGAGCTGATTGTTAGCTAGTGGGAAACAAACCTCTGGAGACAGGGAGGAAATTTCATCTTGAAGTGAGAAACATGACAGGGAAAGATGCCTGTGAGGTTAAATGAAAAGCAGGTTACTAGAAACATGTATGTTATGATCTTATTTAGTAAAATACACAAAAAACTCCCCAAATCCCACTATGTGTGTATGTGTATGTGTGTATGTATGTGTGTGTGTGTGAGAGAGAGAGAGAGAGAGATGGGGGAACAGAAACAAAATCTGGAAGGAAATGTGGTGTATATATATTAATGGTGCTTATTTCTGGGTAGTGGGATATTGGTTGGATTTTTTTCCTTATTATTGTCTTCTCTGAATTTTTCACAATGAGTATGAATTAATTTAATAACTGTAAAAAATCTGTTTTATTAAGAAAGAAGCAGAAGTAAAAAACACAACAATTTTATAACAGCTTAAAGAAAATTACTCTTTGCCTTCAAAATAGGGAGATTTTTAAAGTTCCTCCAGGATTTCTTGAAAGAGCTGCTTTTCTGTTTACTCAGCATTTAAAAGACATGGCATTGAGATTTATGAAAACATGAAGATAGCACTCATAATCCCTATATTGCAGAATCATTAAGAGTAATGAAAAGATATAAGCAGATCTACAAAAAAGAAAATGAACCATCCAAACAGCACGTTAAAGAGGGTCTGTACTCCCTATGTTGCCAGAGCCCGCGGGAGAAGAGAAATGGCTGCCTGCAGGACAGCGAAAAGCAGTCTCTTCCAAATTGGTTAGCTCCACACTTACCGAAGAGAACTTAAGAACTTTTAAAACAAGGCTACCCATTTATTTTTCCAATGCTCAACTTAAGGTTTCTTGAAAAGAAATAATGTATTTACTAATCTATTAGTAAAAGTGCATACATATAAAATATTTATCTGAGTTTGCCGCCAAGTCAACAGATCTTTTTTTCCCCCATTATCTTGAGACTGATTCAAGACAAGGCAATCACAAGGCTGGCAGCTCAAAGAAATAGAATTCCTATTATGGCACAGTATCACTGCCTCTTAGTCTGGTTTAGTCACTTATTTCCTTTTATTATAATGCCAAATGTTATTTAGATTTCAGTCATTTAGTAATGCTACACTGAACACATCAGGGCTTCTAAAAAATTCCATACCTACTAGTCCTTTCATTTTCATAATAACCATATATCGATATCCCTTCTCCAACCAAATTACACCAGGATGTAAAAAGGAATCTGTGTTTTATCAGAGTTTAAAAGATTATGATACAGTGAACAACAGTCTTAAAAAATGTTCCTTCATGTTATTAAGAATTAGAAAATCTTGTTAAAATTCTCTCAGCTTTTAAGAAACATAAGCAGCTTTGGGATGTAGTGCCTGACATGAACTTTTAAAGTAATTCCCTTGGAGCGATCATCTGCATTAGTGAAGATATTTCACTCAAGGTAGCACCCTATGCTGCTTTTCAGTATTTGAGCAGTCAATCTAATTGCTTTTCTAAGCTAAAGATTGAAAATAACCAATAGTACAGACTTTTAAGGCTAAGACAGCTTGACTTTCTCTAATGGTGAGAGCCACGCTCACCATCAAGGAGGAGAGCCCTTACAAAAATGCAGCTAATGAGCCCAAGTTGTTAAGGGGTATAGAAAGTTAAGTTCACAATCTTCCTAGTTAGGATGGCCAATGGAAGGCAGGGGAGCCAGGGGAGGTAAGCCCAAATAAATATATAATTCCTTTCAATCATGCTTCACATTAAATTATAAAGTAACTCTACAGGAGAGAAGGATGGTAACTGTTGAAGGAGATAAGTGTTCTCCTATTCAGGATTAATAATAGGTGAAAATGGAGCTCTAACAGTGTGCCTAGTTTTATGCATGCTAGTGCTTCACAGAAGGCATGGAATTTATTAGAGTTCTTATATTAAAATATTTCTTTGGGTTTGCTGTTTTATTTCAACTTCAGCCTAGGATATCCTAGCAGAACTGGTTTACAGGTTGTGGATATTTTTTTCTCCAAACGTTTCCTCCAAGTGACAAGTTACCCTCAATAAGTATTTGGGGAGACATCATGCTCCATATAAATTGACAAGGTGATCTGGCTGTCAATAGAACCTGAGTCAACATTAGGCTGCATTAGAAGTATAGTAGCCTGTAGTAAGAAAAATGACAGTCCTTCTAAGTTTTGTACTCATCACAGTACCTCTGGAGGGCTCTTCTCAGAATCATATATTTAGAGGGTCACCAACTAACTGAAGTTCAGCCAGGGGAGGATGTCTGGAGTGCTGGGGCCATCAGGAACACAATATCCAACAGCAGTCATAAAATTAGTGTGGTCTGACCTGGAAACGGGGAAGGTAGGACCTGATGTTTCTGACTTCACATATTGGAAAGGCTCTGATAAGGAAGATGGAGTAAATCTGAAACGTGATCCCAGAGGATGTGAAGTTATAGGTAAGTAAGTTTGGGCTCCAGATCAGGAATACTTTCTATTAGAACTGCTTGGCAATGGAGGTGGGCGGCCTTGTGAATTCATAAGCTTTCTGTTGGGGACAGATTCCAGCGCAGACCAGAATGGGCACCTATTGGTTTTTCTGTAGAAGGACAACTGCCTAGGTTGGAATTTGGGCTAAAGGATCAAAAAGATCCTTTTGAACTTAGGAATTTGTGATTCAAGGAAACAAAGTTCACTTTTCCAATGCCTTTCTTCATACAAATGCTTTTAAACTTAAATTGTTTGGTGCTACATGTTTGAGTTGTGAGGAATCAAGGTGCCTCCATTCAACTCCAGAATGAAAATGGAGAAAACTGTTTTCATGTGCTGCTTCTCAAATGCACCCAGATATGAACAGCCTAATGACTAAAAAACAGTACCAATTATCTCTCTGGCATATCTGTTCAGTAAAATCAGTGAGGTATGGTATAAGAATGTATGACTTCCCCGAACAAAATTATTCTCAGTTTTAAAGGGTAAAGAGTAAACTTAAAATATTTTCTTTTCTCAAGTGTTGGGATAACTGGAAAAGGATGCTCATCAATGCTCCAGAATAATGAATGCCCTAGGATTTGTAGTTAACTTCAATGTGGAAACATGGATAGGTTCTAGATGGAATTAAAATATTTCCCAGAGAGGCAAATATATTCTTCCCCTTCTGTGTGAACAAGCAAATTGCGATTATTTCCAGGCAAGCCAAATTAAAGTATTTCTTTGGAAGTATGCAGAGTTATTTTAACATTAATATTAACACAGTTTCCCCCCATTTTTCTTTCTAATAAAATGCTTTTGTGTTATGAATCTGTTTTAAAACAACAGATCAAGGCATCTTTGAAGAGTGCAAAAATAATTTCCCAAGTAAGCAAATAAAACTTTGCACTTCAAATCAGGCCTTGATTCATTAAAAATCTTAAACTTCTCATGAGAAAAATTAACATTTAAACCACTGCTGCTTGGCCAAGCACTCCACCACACAAGAATATGAAATATCTCCTCTAAAAAAGTACAAAAAGGACAAAACCACAAATGTGGAACTTCAATTAATTTAAAGCCCCAATCAGCAAAGAATAAATCCTTCGCAGATCTAATTACCAGCGCTCTCGGAAGACCCAGGCCGACCAGCCAATCTTCCCCGTGTTTGAACAGCTTGATGAACTAGGGGACTGATGGATATCAAGTCATTTTGTTTAATTTATAAATGGATTTTCCCCTAATACTTAAATTATCATCAGTACAACACAATGAAAATGTGAACATTCTGAATGCAAAGTCTATAAGAGTCCTGGAAGGAATCCCAATGAGGAATGTCACCTCTGTTCATTCCTCTATACAATTGATCTAATTAAATACTGAGGGTGGAAAGGCAGTTTAAAATGTAGCCATTTCTGTTTTCTTTTTAGCCTTAATTTATCTGTTCACATCTTTCAAGTACCTTCTGATGCTTTTAAAAAAAAAAAAAAAAAAAAGAAACCAAGATTTCTGCAAATCTCTAATACTTCTAATTCTCCACAAGATAATATTCAAAATGCCTCTACCACAGATTTTGCTGAATGATAAATAAATGCATTACATTTAGCCACTGTAACAATAAAAGGAAGAAGGTGTTCCAGGTCGGAAGCTTTCCTCTAGTAATATGAAAGAGAAACTAAAGGAACTAGTACCTTCTATACGTATTGTTCAACTGAAATTAGATCTCTGGATTATACTTATTAAAATGTCTCCTTATTTTCAAATCTCTTACTTATTTAATTACTGCATGGGACTGAAAGCTGCACAGAATTGTTAAGTACCCTTAGACCTATTTATAGTCTCTTCACACGGGTGCCTTGAGCACACTCATTTGGCAAAGGTCCTGCCCACCAACCGACAAGTTGGGTTTGAATTCCCACCTGGCTCAGGGGTCTCTGACTGAGAGGAGGAAGATGCTGAGCTGGCCCCGTCTTCCGCTGTGCCCTGCGAGAGGAGACCCCGCCCAGGCGGGAGCTTCATGCCCAGCTGCTCTGCCATCTCCACATGGTCCCCAGGGTGGACATAGTCAAAGACGCTGCTGCCTGTCAGCTCCACCTAGAGAGAGAAGAGAAAGGGTGGGAAAGAAAGGTGTCATAGTCTTTTCCATGTTCAAATTCAGCACTCAAAGTGATTCAGATTCTGAGCAGAAAAGGAAACACTCAGGCTATAGAAGCAATTCTTGTTCGAAGGCTTCATCTTCAAGTACTTAAGGATTCCTGAACTTGAAAGACTTTTTCTTCTCATGTATTTATTTAGCAATTGTTTAGCCTGGTTTTTCCTTCATACACTGTTGTTTGCATAAAACCAAAACATCCTGTGAAATGTGGACAAGTCTGCCTTGCGTTCAGCTGTTTTATCCACGCATCATCAAATACTTGTATGTTCAGTGTCAACTGGATGATTGACTGAATTCTACAGTTTTCTTATTGAGAAATTTGGGCTTTGTATAAAAACAGCTACAGAAAAAGCCAGAGATAGCACATGAGTATTTTCCTTAAAATACACAGATTTTCAAGATGTGTTTTTATACATACCCTCTTATTTCTATGTAAATTTAAACATAAGAAGTGCTGCTTACAAATATATGCAAAGGCATAATGTTTTCATTAAATATTACTCATTAGCGCTGTAATCATATGGAGAATTTTCCATGCAAAAGAGGTCAGCTGGGGTCTGAAGCAGCCATTTTTTTTTTTTTTTTCTGCTGGTATCAGCTTGTTTTGCCTTCAATCTAATAAAATACATGGTACAAATCTCCTTGAGGGCTTTTTAAAAAGTGTTTTCTTTTGTGTACTCTTTGAATTAGGCTGACTATGAGCAAAGAAAATGAACATGAATTGTCAGAAAAGAGGCCTGTTTCAGTGCTGTCAGACAGGACCCCTGTATCTGGGTTGTGCACTGTCTCAGGGGGCAAGGATTGGCCTTACCCCTGTGTTCTTCCAAAGCTCTAACTTTTATCTCTTTCTAAGAATAGCAGTAATGCTCCTAATGTAACGCACTTGGGTTATAGGTGTTACAACAGGGAGAGAGGTGCTTTCACAACAGGACAAGGAAAAGCTCTTTCCTGGGTCGCTAATGGGTTTCCCAATCCTCTGGGGTGTAATGGTCTCAGGCCAGCTATGATGTGCCGTGGAAGCTGCCAGAACATCACATGGCCACAAGTTTCTTGGTGGATATTACCTAGAGCCTTTCCTTTGTAATATCTAGCATCCCTCCAAATTCCACCTGAGTGCTTGCATTCTTTTTGCTGCCAAGAAGGAAAGCTGGCTATGGGAGAACTGTCACAGGGAACGTAATACTCAGAGCAATTATTACCCTCAGAACTCCAAGTCCCAGTAAGATGATCAAATCTACTGCCAGACACCATTTGATTAAAATCTTAACAGGCTACACATCTTCAACATCTATCAATTAACAGAGGTAGAGCCAGAAAAAGAGGAGGCTAAATTCAGTTTGGTTAATAGCTATTCCTGAAAAAGGCTCACATAACTTTCACCGAAAATGAGGTACTTTCTCTCACTATTAAATTACATTCTCCTATTGTATTACCCAACAACTGACTCTATCATTTTACAATACCGATTTCCTCCACTTGGTATTGTTGCAGAGAGTACATCGGGATTCACAGTGATCAGCTCCGACCCTCTGGGAGGGGGGGATTACATGGAAATAATCTCTTTAATGTGTGCCTTGCCTCTAAGCACTTCACACAGCAATACATGGGTAAACTGACTTTGAGCAATTAAGAAATTAAATGAAACTAATAAAATGTGTGTTTTAATATTTCTTGATAGTTATTTTGTTTGGGGATTAGTGAATATGAGGAAGTCACTCATTTTACATGGAGTCCAATTGTGGCACTTTCATAAATACTTTTTGTCACTTTTCTCAAACTCTAATGGTTTTCTTTAATACTTCAAAGTGGTTTTTGGCACAGACCACAGATTGTGATGGCAGCACAAGTGGGATATAAAAGAGATTTTTAAAGGGGTCCTGGTTGTTGAATATTCATGTATGCCAGTCTATAGAGAAGAATAATAGCCCACGGTTTTCACAACCTGATCTGCTTGGATGTGCAGGCACTTCCTTTACACAAAACAATGTCTTGAGTGTGGCACATATAGAGAAGGATTGTCACAATGTGCCATATGGCATTATGCATGCTGTGGACTTTCTCTTCCAATGACCTCATGGGTTCCCCCAGCAAGACATCTCAGAGCTGAATACTGATTGAGAGGCTGGCACAAAGAATTTGACACTGTCATGGTCTTCATGCATTCCTGTAGTTAGGGCCATATGGTTTGGTGGAAAGCACAAGATACTTGGAGACATAATCTGACTTTGAGATCAGAATCTTTTCCTCTTCAGCTGTGTGACCTTGGACAATTCACTTAACTTCCTAGGCTTTGGTTTCCTAGTCTAAATCTGGCAGCACTCCTGCTCTATAGGACTCTGGGAGCACTGCTTGCATGTTACTCTGTGGACATGGTCCCTCTGTATTGCCAGTCTTCAGGAATGGTGCAAGGTATGGGCCTTGAGAGCTGGAATGAAAATAGGACTTGCTTTGCCACTACGTAGCCAATGAAAATCCAATGAAACCATGCAGAGGAAGTCACTTTGTGAGACTTAAACACTCTCAAATGACTGCTCTCATTGTTGCTTTTTGGTTGATAAGAATGGATGGTAGCCATGTGGTGGCACACACCTATAATCTCAGTGGCTCCAGAGAATGAGGCAGGAGAATTGTGAGTTGAGGCAGTAGGATTGTGAGTTCAAAGCCAGCCTCAGCAAAAGCGAGGTGCTAAGCAACTCAATTAGACCCTGTCTCTAAATAAAATAGAAAATAGGGCTGGGGATGTGGCTCAGTGGCTGAGTGCCCCTGAGTTCAATCCCCGGTAGCCTCCCCTCAAAAAAAAAAAAAAAAAAGAAAGTTAAGAAAAGAATGGATGGCTCACAAATGTATATTCCAGGGTAACTTGGGGTTTATGACATCACTTTGGGACATCCCTTTAAACAGGGTATGGCAGGGGTGGCATGTGCTTTGAACCTTAACTACAAGAATGACAATATTAGAAGTCATCTACTTGTGCAGGCACTTTGTATACATCGATGAATTCTCATGCAATCTTTTGAATTGGTGTGATTTTCCCCATTTCACAGGAGAACCTGTGTATTGGAAAAGGCCAATGGTAGAGACAGACTGGTTCAAAGTCTGTTGACTTGACCTGTTACTTCTCAGGCAGCAACATTTGCAGCCATAGAGGCTAAATAGGGATCTGTGAGCTTCTTCCCTTCAGTCTCACTCCTGGGAGGAGAGAACATGGAGCCCTATGAAGGAAGGAGCCTGAGGGGCAGGTAGCCTGTCAGTCCCCTGGGGCTCAGGATACTTTGGACTCTTGGACCAATGGAAGGTACAAAAGGATGTGTACTAAGCCAAGAAAGATGTGGGGGTAGACAAAAATCTACTCAGTATTCACCTCTAGTCATCACGGTCATCACCACTACCCCATCTCACACTTTCAACATTTCTCTTATTGATTCCACTTAATTAAAATTTAGAACTGAAAGAGAACTTAAAAACCATCTATTAATATCTCCTTATATAATTGGTAAAAATTCTACAATTCTGAGAAGTTAAAATGCTTTTTCAAGTTTATCCAGCTGCGTAAAGCAGAAGTAAGGCTTAAGCCCAGCTGACTGACACATAGTCCACCACTTTTCTCATTAACCCTTGTCTTTTTTGTTTTCTTCCAATGAAGACTGACTAGGTAAGTCAGACTAGAATTCATATTTCCTGCCACTAAATTCTGTGCCAAAAAAATAGACCACATAAAGTAAGACTGGAAGTCTTTCACTTGATGAAGAGACATTACTTCATGTTAGTTTCAAGTAGGTAAAATAAACAGAACTCTGATCCAGTGTTAATTAGGTACATTCAGATCCCTAGTTACTAACTCTTTCAAAACTTCTGCCCACTGATTTCTTGTCGGTGGTGGGTTTATCACAAATGTTTGTTGACTGTATAAAGGATGGGTTTTTAGGCCTGAAAAAGAATTTGGCTTGATCTTTATTTGTTTTGAACACATTTAGATTTTTTTAAAAAAAAAATACTATTAATGACATTATCGTTACAGCATTATTTATTTTGTAAAATGAATTACAATATAACATCATTATATATTCACTTTCAATAAATCTTTGCCATATGCATTAAGACTTACACCTTCTTTTATAGACCCCAACTGAGTTTACCTGAGAATAGAATTGTATAAATACTAGGAAAGAGAGATTTTAAGGAACTGTTTAAAAAAAATAATGACCATCTTTCATATCCCATTTTGTTTCCAATCTCTGACAAAACTGTTTAGCTAGTTAATTTCCAGCTTCCACACCCCTGTATCCTCATCTGAATTGTAACACTGTTCCACAAAAATTATTTCTAACTTTCCCTTCAAGTCACCAAGAGTAGAAATTTAGAGAAATTTATTTGATATTAATTATTGGTCCTATGCTTAACCCTTCATTTCCCCCACCAATAGTGTTTTTCTATTTAGTGAAAATTACATTATAAAGCAAATGTGAAAAATCTTCATTTTATAGTAAACCCAATCACTATATACAGTAGTTAAAAAGATTCCACTTTCGGCAGCTGGGGATGTGGCTCAGTGGTAAAAGCGCTTGCCTAGCATATATGAGGCCCTGAGTTCAATATTCCACTTTCTGTTTATTAAACTCAAGAAACAGACCTATGGGTCTTTGAATGGTTTCTCCAGCATAAGAAGGACGAAGAAGCGTAAGTGTTGCCAAACTCACCCACTAGGTCCAACTTTAGTCCAGCTGAGTCACTCTAAAAGAGCATCTCCCATTGCTTAGTGTATTGTAAAATAGCTGAGAATGCACAGCAGCAGATAGCAATAAACAATCATATCCAGAAACAGCATTATTTTGCTTAAACTCTTTTCTTCCTGGCTTTCTCCACCCAACGCTACCATAGATTCCTCCTAAACCAGAGCCACAAGTGCCATCTGGCATCTCCTGTAGTCATGCTAAACCACACGGCCTTCCTCAAATTTATTTCACAGTCTGTTAGCTTGCATGTCATTTGCACACTAGACACAGTTGATTTGGTAACTCTGAAGTTTCGTGGGAAAAAAAGTAATATATTATACGGTGGTTTGAGTTGACTTTTCCATGTTGGGTCATTGTACCCTGCTGGTAGATAGGATGGGGGACTAATTTGTCTTTTCATACATCAAGCAAGCATGTCAATAGCCTTTGCTTGGCCCCCTGGAGTGAGCAATACTTTTAAACTACAGCAATGTGCTAACAGTGCAATTCATTGAATTCAGTGCCTCTTTGAAAGGGTTTGGTATAAATGAGGAACAAGCAGTGATACTGTAAGTCATCTCCATTTTAGAACAACTTAAGAGGAATTTCTATAAATAAAGAGCATAGAAGCTATTTTAAGGTATTTCTTTAAAAGTACTTCAGTTTTAGGAATAATACAAAGTTGATTTTTATCAAATAAAAAGGGTCATTCAAAAGCTACTATTTAAGGTAAAGTGTCCTAAACCTTATAAATGACTTTTTGTTCTGTTTTGTTTTTCTTGAGGACCTTGAAGTTACTGAAAGAACTTGAATTTCTATTGATTAAGCCCCTTTTCAGGTGTCCTTTTGCACCCAGGTCCACATCTACAGGTGCTGCCAACTATATTTGAATAGAAGGTCATTCCTGAGAGAGGATGATGTTGGTGGTAAGTGCCTTGGAAAGCTAATTACCAGGTTAGGCTTTCAGATCTACCAAGAGGCCCTGACATCCTACTTAGAAAATCCTGACCCAGGATAAGGTGGAAATTCTATCTCACCACAGCAGGTTAGAATGTGTAGCTTTTGGGGGTCACATTTGTGTTATTGAAGGATAATAAAGTGATAAGAGAATAAAATATAATAAGATATGATAGCTTGATTAGCATAGGTTTTCTTTGGATTTACTGGTATCTTAATGCCATCTTCATAACTTCCTACATATTGCAGAACTCTACTGAATATTTATGAACTGTTTTGACAGAAACTTGATGTTCTTTACTGCTCTGTCTCATTCTATGTATTTGCTGACTTATCTAAAGAAAAACGCATAAAAGCATTGGGTCTGTTACAGAAATATGTGTATAAATTAGTAGAACAAGAAGAAAGAAAGGTTCTATATCAGAACGATGAGGTAGAATGAAAAATCCTTTCAGTGTCATCAAATAAAAAAATGAATCAACTCTCTTTTTACAGATATGCTAACAGAGATTTCCCTTAGAAGAAGCTGAGCTAAAAGATACCACATTGTGTGTTTATTTTATCTTCAGAAATAAACATTTTGATTCCTGTGGGAATCTGAGGCCAACTACATTTTATTTTTTGTTTTTATATACTTTGCTATAACCCCTGGAGTGGCTGCCTTGAGAATTTCCAAAAACAGCATCCAAAGACATACTTTATAATCACTTCTGAACTTCAGTTAAGAAGTACCAGCAGATCATTCCAGGGGTTCTCCTAGTTCTCAGACAGGAAAGAGGAAGGCAGACTATGCATGGGAGAAATGGAATCAAAGAGCCATAAAAAATGAATTGCAGATCCTGATTTGAGCTTGGGCACAATTATTTACAACAGTATGTCTACCTTTAACACTGTCATTCCTGATGGGTGAAATGATCAGGCAATAATTAATGCTGATTAATAAATATTCAAAAGTATTAGATCAGTCATTCACACTCAGAATCCAATTGAACTTGTTTAAATACTTATAGAAATAGTTGTGTAAAACAGACCTACAGACTCTTTGGGGCCTCTCCAGTATTTTTGTTTTCCTACTAAACAAATTATGTGTTGTATTTAAAATGTTTTGTATTCTTGGTTCAGGTATACTTCCACATGCCATATTCTGAAAGAAGTAGCTTTAGAATAGTTCAGATATGTCAATATTCCTTTTCTTTCATTAAGAGATATCAGTTAAAAGGAAAACCCAGGGAATGCCTTAATACCGAGGGGACATTACATCACAGGAATGAGCCCAGGGATTCGTAAAATCAGAAAATTTTGAAACCTCATTTTACAAGGTTCCTATAGTTTTGAAGTTTTAAAGTGTCTGTAGGGCAGGAAAGGCCAACTTTTTAGTATTTGTCACAGTGCTGGGAAGGAGGAAAAGGATGCCATTGGAGGTTACATCATAGTAAAAAGTGAAATGATGCCAAGAATGAAGAATTAACAATCTCAAAAGTAACTGAAGTCAATCTCTCTTTTCTGAAGATCAAACAGATACTAAGTTGTCACTTTCAAAGCTTCTTCATTACCTTGATGGTAAGGAGACCAATCCACATAAAATACTTGATATTGGCATAGTTAATCCATTATCCTCAAATTTTACACGGTTCAATATTTGTCATTTAAATCTGGATACACATTGAGGGGCATGTTATGCATAGCCAGGCTTCAGTATCAATACATCTCAATTTTTGTTTAATTATTTTCATTCTTCTCATAGTGTTTTTCCCTCCTCCTTCTTTTGATCATGTGAATAAGAAAATACTTATGAGATTAAAATTTAAATCATTTCCAAAACAGCTTTTGTATTTTTAAAATGTTTTATTGGCACATTCTAGTTATTCATAAGAGTGGGAAACCTCTGTCTTTTAAAGAATGTTAACTAGTTTAGGAAAACTATAATAATTTGAAGTTGACTTTTCCATTTAGTTTTTGAAAATTATACAGGGTGATTTTATTTTGTCCTAATCACAGTAAAACACTGTGGTTTATATGCCTAACACCTTGGATATGGTTAATGCACAAAAATAATAATCTCACAAATAATAAATACTAAGCTGCATATAGGTAATACAATGAATCATTCCTGGTCATTTTTAAAGGGGCTGCTGTATGATGGAAGAAGGTCAGCAATATCGGCCCTCACCAGTAGCTCAGGCAAATATTTAAGTGATACTGTTGAGAGAAAAGAAAAAAACAAAGTAAAATTAGAGAGGTTAACCAAAAATAAACTCTCTGTACACCTCAATAAGTCTTAAGAAAAGGCAAACCAAAAGGAGGATCTTGCTCAAGTGACATCTTGGTTTCTCAGACTAGAACATTATGTAAATGCCACAGCTGCTATATTTGAAATAGCTGGCTTGCCTTTTTCATGTCTTTGTGAGAGGGTCTTTAAAAATCCCATCCAAGAAAACCACAAAGTATGCAAAACTATTTCAGCCACATTGGAAAGTGAGTGGTTAGTGCATGTTAAGACATTTGTGAGTTAATCCAATGAGAAGAACGAGGAGATATAAAATTCTCTGTGTCTGTGATCAATTACTGATCCATCTAGAATCTTTCTCCTTGAGACAGTTAAGCAAATTTTGGAAATCTCCTGAATGCCATGTGGACACCATGGCCCTGGTGTATAATTCATTTGTAGTAAATTACAGTAAGTAAAAGGGCTTTATTTGGCTACTTTATTTTGGCTACTGTAACTGCTAACTGTGGTAGTGTTTGAGGTAAGTCAACATCCTGAGCACTCTCTAGGTGCTATTTTAAAAGAATAAGTTAAATTCACAACTGTTTAATAACAGACTGTGAGTTAGTCTTGTTACAATAGAGAATGTAAATAGAACTGGCAAGTAGAGAAAATTGGTCAAAAGAAATGAGTCATTCCAGAGGCTAAACACAGTGCTTGCATTTCTTAAGATATTTTTCAGGGAAGTGTGGTGGCAGTGGTGGAGGGGCAAACTCTTTTGAGAACCTGATGTTCTGTCTCACCAGAAAAATACTCTAGACATACACATATAATTTGGCATTTTATTTTAGGGGTTTTAGACGCTCATGCTATTGATTCATGAATATCTCAGGAGCTTTGTTTCTCAATATGGTAGCCACAAGCTCATTGTAGTTTTCAGCAGTTGGAATGTGGCCACTCTGAATTCTATATGCTGTGAGTGTAAAATAATACCAGGTTTCCGAGACACAGCACAAAATAAAAGGAATTCAAACCATATTATACTTGCGATATGTGAGACAGAATTAATTTCACTTGTTTGCTTTTAAAAATGTGGCTGCTAGAAAAAATTTAAATTAAACATGATTTACAATATGTTTCTGTTGGACAGTGCTGCTCTAGACCCAAGAATCGCTGGACTAGAGCATGAAGTATTAGAATACCAGGAAGAATGATCTGAAGGAGAGCAGAGGTATAAGAGAATAAAACACACAAAAGCAAAGAGATGTCTGGAGAAAAAAAGGACTGAATTTATAGATTTAATCAATCATCCAATAAAATATTTATCAATCCTTTATTCTTTGCAAGACTACATTTGGGACTATGGGGATAGAAAGAAATATGAAAACCTTGCCTCTGCCCCCAAGGAGTTTACCATCTACTTTGATGAGGAAAGACAAACAAAGTCAAATGAGATGACAAAAATATATCACAACACACTGTAGTATGTGTCTAATTTGTAATGTGAGTATTTTAGATTACTGAGACTCAGATTTCTCCCAATCTCTTTGGGATTTCCTTAAAATGAACAGTTACAGGCTCCCAGGGATTCTGGCTCCACAGATTTGGGGTAAAGTCCAAGATTCTGCATTTTTAGGAAGTGATGCTGATACTGCTAATCCATGACCCACACCCATGTGGATGTGTCCAGAGGTGGTTGTGAACCAAAGTTCTGGGATAGCAACTCCCATTTTGGCTTCACACAAAAAAAGAATGAGAAAGGAGAGTTGGCTTAGATGGAAAGATGGAAGCAATTTAAGACACAATAGAGTCCTAACTGTACTGGATTTTATAAAGGCAGGGGTGGTACCCCGTTGTGTTTGGGCTAAGCCTAGGGCATCAGGCAAGCATTAGGTAGAGGTTCAGTAAACACTAAGTGATCGCTTTTGGTCCCAATAATTAGATGATCTATGCTAGTGTTCATTAATATGTCCCCCCACTAAATACTGAAGAACAGTTTCAAATAATCATTTATAGGAAATGTCACATCTTCTTTTTCTTCTCAAGTCTGTATTTTAAAGACAATTGTTTTATCATAGATCTAGGTTGAAATAATTCCACATTTTGAACTCACTTCTTGTCCTCCATATTTAAGACCTGAGTCCAAAACTCTCATCTCATTGTCCCTATATCTGACACACTCAAATTGACTCTATGACAGGTGACGTTTTCCCCTCTGTGTGAGCACTAAATCCATGGTACACTTTGCTCGTTTTAATCTAATTTCTTCCTTCCAGTAAGAGGCTTTTATAGGCTTATTATCTTTTCACTTGACCATGAATCTGGCAACAGTGGTGCAGCCCAACTTCTCTTCCTAGGGCAGACAGGAAAACTAAAGAAGAGTAGCATCTCAGTTGTATTCTTTTAGTCGGGGGAGCAAAGACCCTCAAGGAGTATGATCTATCACAACCCCAAACACTGTCTATCTGCACGTTTCTGTGTCATTTAGAAATGGTGGCATGACTCATTAACTGAAAGACTCTTTCAAAGTTTTTGACCAGGATGTGAACTAACAGTCATCTTCCATGAACACTCTTTCCATTCCATAAGAGAAGTACTGGCACATTGGAAATTAGCCAGATAAATTACCTGTAGTAGCCACTTTGCTGGTTTTAATTTAATTTACCAATTCTTTTTGACAAGCTTTACATGTAGTTACCCAAACCTTCAAGTTTTACTATACCCTATCAGTTTTGCTTTAAAAAACAAAAGAAGGACAAAAAATACATTGGTTGAGAAAGGTTGGGGGTGGGTGGGAAGTGAGGGGTGAAAACTTATCAAAAGTAAAATTGGATTAAGAGTCAATCAAAATCCAACTGTGAATTTATCATTTCAATGAATTTCAATGAATGGTTTAAAATCTGTTTGAAATCTATTTGAAAATGAATATGTAATAATATAGACATATCTCCTTTTCAAAGCCAGTATTGTCAGATGTATTCTGAGCATTATAATTCATGAACAGAGTAGATGACTATTTGAAAAGTATTAAAATGAGCTGACTTTTCAATACAAGTGTCTTCACAATAAGTTTTTCTATTCTGGGCAATTCAGAAATGTAGACAATTGTGGTAGAAAAATAATATGTATTGTAATATTCATTGTACAGTAGTAGTGTAGTAAGTGGCAATTCTGGACATTACAAGAGACACAAGGATTATTTTCTGTGATTGCACAGAGAATACTTGGATTTCTTGTGAAGCTTTTGCATTGGAAATGAGATTCATCAGTCTGAACGGGGCAGGGTTAGAGCCCTTAGCAACATGCTTATTTTGTAGAAGGTCACTCAATAATAACTTCCTCTGCCCTCCAAGCTTATTAAGACTGACTGGCATATATTAATGAAAACACCTGATTCTCCAACCATAAAACCCAGACAAAGACTTTATTTTAATATTAAGGAAGGAACCCTTAATTAGCAGGGTTTCAAAAATGTCAGCTTCTTCTATTAGCTGTTCTGGTCCATCAAAGCCATAATCCCTACTGTCAAATTTCATCACATGATAGACAGTTTGCCGGCTGTCTTTTTTTTTTTTTTCTTTTACTGATCATACCGACTGAAGCTTTTAATTTTTTTTTTATTTTGCCATCACATTTAACAACTCATTGTGCATTTGCCTGTTATACTTTTGATTTCACTGTTTGCTTTCAAAGAGTCTTAGCACATGTCAGCTAAAGAGGGTGGGAGAAACACCACAGAAACACAAGTATTACATGTGAATACATATGCATTCTTAGACGTATAATTAAGAACTCTTGGAAGACCTGGGCTTGCTTATATTGTTTGCCTTGGAGAGTATGTAAATGTGCTGTCCTGAAAGAACAGACAAATAAAACAGCCTCTTAGATGATTTCCCGTTTTTTGATGTGTCAAGGAGAAGAGGGAGAATTCTGGGGAAGAACCCAGGATCTTTTAAGATAAACATTCATCACTGTTAACCATCAACACACCTGCCTGTTGCAAGGGATTCATTAGAGCATCCATGGCTTTGCATTGCCCTCCAGAAGCAAGATAAAACGACTGCATCTAGCAGGACAGAATAAATATGTAGCTCTTAAAGTATTTGCGTTTTTAATCTGATTCAAAACATTTACTGTTGATTAAATCCTTTTGCAAATGGAGAAGTTCATGCCATCTATACCAAAATGCAAAACACCAAACAACATCAAAACAAGGATGAATCAAGGGTTCAAGAGCAACACTTCTGAAGACTCAATTGCAGTTTTTTCTTTATCCATAAATGAACACAGATGCCTCAAAGGTAAGAATATGTGTGTTTAGAAATGAGTTATAAGAAATAAAAGCTGGCGAATGAGCTGATGGAAGTGGCTTGGACCTGGTAGACAGAGTTGCTAGAGACTATTAGCTCTTTTGTGAGAATCAGGACTTCATCAGAGAACACAGCTTGTTAGAGCACTGCTTTAGTCAGCTTTTTTTTTTTTTTTTTTTTTTTTTTTTTTTTTTTTGCTGCTGGGACTAAAGGATCTGACCAGAACAACTGTAGAGGAGGAAAAGTTTATTTGAGGGCCCAAGCTTTCAGAAGTCTTAGTCCATAGAAGGCTGGCTTCATTCCTCAGGTCTCAAGATGAGGCTGAACATCATGGCTGAGTGTGTGGAAGAGGGAAGCCGCTCACATCATGGTGATTAAGAAACAGAGAGAGAAATTCCATTCTCCAGATACAAATATATACCCAAAGCCATGCCCCAATTCCCACCTTCTCCAGCCACACCCTACCACTTCAGTTACCACTCAGTTAATCTCTATCAGGGGATTAAATAACTGATTGGGTTAAGACTCTTATAACCCACTTATTTCTCCTCCAAACCTTCTTATATTGTCTCACAGGTGAGCTTTTGGGGGACACCACATCTAAACCATAACAAACACTCATTTTGCTTCACTGAATCAATGGACAAACTGTTCATTTTTATTGATACCTAGTTATTTATTTCCCCCTTTTAGTTTAACATTTGTTTCCTCCTAGACTCCAGGACACAAAGCCTATTCCTCTTATAATTTGCATATACTTTACTTATCTCATCCACTTCTTCCAAGTGGTACAACCAGCTCATCTCTGAGCTTAAAGAAAGCAGCCCTTGGAAGAGCTGGGGTGGTCTCCTACCACCGTGCAAAATGCTCAGGGATTTCATTTTCCTAAATTCCCTTGGTTCCTTTGTACTGGAGATTCTTTTTATTTCTGTCATTGACCATCCTTTTGAATTTCTTATTGTCCGTACTATTGTCTCAACAGTCTTACATAAGTACAAACACAAAACAAAGACACGTAAACTCAATTCCAATTCACTAATGAAACATTATCACTCTAATGGTACTTTTTTTCCTTCCTTACATAAAATAGAGATTGTTGGAGGTATGTTTTCTGGTAACTTAATAGTTGAATTTACTGCTGGCCCTTCCTTACTATCTAATGGGTTTGAGTGACTGTTGACAATTACTTTTAAGTCTCTTCTAATTTTAATTGCATGTTTAAGAAATGAAGTTCCATATTTGAGACTGATGAGTTCCTTCTTTTTCTGAACATTTAAAAAGGTACTTCTGAGCCAAGTGCAGTAGTGTATGCCTCTATCCCAGCAGCTCTGGAGGCTGAGGAAGGAGGATGGCAAGTTCAAAGCCAGCCTCAGCAACATAGTAAGACCCTGTCTCTAAATAAAATATTTAAAAAGGGCTGGGGATGTGGCTCAGTGCTTAAGCACCCCTGGGTTCAGTCCATCTTTGGCTAGCAAGGCAGCAAAGCAATGGACAAACTTCATTTTTATTGTTACCTCGGTATTTATTTCTTGCACTAGAACATAAGAACATTTGGTGGGGTTTTTGGGATAGCCAGATCCAGTTTTATGGCTACTTGTAGACATAGTGAACTATTTTCTGGGAGGTTTTCTAACACTTTTCATGCTCCTAATAGACAGTATTGGTTTTGAATGTAGACTCTGAAGGCAAATGGCTTGGGATCAAAACCATTACCATCCTTGGGAAAATTACCCTACTGTTTTCTCAAGTATAAGTAAAGTGAAGATAATAATGGTACCTACCTTCTTGTTGTTAAAATTGAATGAGATAATGCATGCAATGTTCCAAGGAAAGCAAATCTGGCATATAGTGAGATATCAATGAGTGTAACTGTGTATTCATTCACTGGATAAAAGTTCCCTGGGGCAGAAGCCATATCTGTTTTCATTGCTGCAACCCTAGTGCACAATGTTCCACATGAATGTTAAAAAAATGAATGAATGAGCAGGTGCATGAACAAATGTCTCACTTGTTTATTTTGATAAATGAACTGATTCAAAAGGGTGTGTTAAGTTTTTTGAGATCCCTGAGTAATAGGATGGTTTTTCCTTTATGTTTACCCACTGATTATATTAACAGAAGCCCATGTTTTTGTTGACAGCCCAGGTTATCAATTCTGATCTTTTGGGACTTGGAATCAAAAGTTTGGCACAGACACTATGAATTCAACAAAACTACTTGGTCTTGACTCAGAAACATGTTAATAAGTTACACTGAATGGGCAATGGACATAGGCCTCATGTTGAAGCAAAAGACAGCTGCCCAACGGAATCATGTATGCTTTGAGTCTTTGATGAAAAGTTTAGTTTCCTTCCCCAGCTTCTCCCTGACACTGCAGATAGTTTGAGGTAATTCACAGATTCTCTGAGCCTACCTATGAGCTGAGGGTTCTGAAGTCCCTGGGATACCTCTGAGGTACCTTCCTATTACTTTCCAACTATAGTAGCTCTATCTTGGTATATTTTATTTGGTTTTGATCATTCCAAATTGGTTTAACTTGAAAAAAGCATTTAAATACTGTCAAAATTGTGAGAGAACCACAGTCCTAGACTTTGTTGGAATGTTACAGCAACATACTATAACACTACCTCAAGGGTGTATGAAATCAAAGTTTTCATCATAGGTGCATCACACAGTTTCAACAAGGACTCATGACTAGTCTTCCTTCCTTCTTTTCTTTTTTTCTCCAGCTTTTTTTGAAGTTTGGTTTTTAAATGAAAATACTACATAGGTGAGATGTAAAACATGATTTGTTGTATTTTTGCCTTTTTTTTTTTTTTTTTTTTTTTTTTGGTACTGGGGAGTGAACTCAGGGCACTTGACCACTGGGTCATATCCCCAGCCCTTTTTTGTATTTTTATTAGAGACAGGGTCTCACTGAGTTGCTAAGTGCCTCGCCATTGCTGAGGCTGGCTTTGAACTCGCAATCCTCCTGCCTCAGCCTCCCAAAATGCTGGGATTACAGGTGTGCGCCACCGCGCCCGGCTGTGTTTTGCTTTTTGTTTGTTTGTTTTGTATCAGGGATTGAACCCAGTGGTGATTAACCACTGAGCCATATCTCCAGTCCCTTATTTATTTTTTTATTTTTATTTGAAGTTGTTGTGTATGACAGTACAGTAGAATGCATTACAATTTGTAATACACATATAGAGCACATTTTAACATATCTCTGGTTAAAAAAAAGACAGAAATAGAAAGACCAACTAAATTAAGTTACTACTATTAATGCAAAAAGGAATATCAGGAACCATTGGCTTAGACCTCACTCTGGGAAGCAATGGCCTGCTTTTCCCGCTCCCCAGTCTTGTCTTGGAGTGAGGCCAGATAAGTCTCTGTACCTTTTTTGTCTCTCGACTTTTTAACTTGTTACCCTGAAGAGATAATTCCTGATTCCAATAATGGAGAATGAATAATAAAATGCCTATGAAATGTCCTAAGAACGTGCCAATTTCCCTCAATTGACACACTGTCTGTCTACTTACAGCAGAGTGGAAGCCTCAAAGGTGAAAGAATCCATGGTGGAGGAGCACTGCAAGGCTTGCTGCCTTTCAGCTGAGACATGGGAAAGAAGCATGGTTGGCATCCTAGAAAATCAATACCTAAGATTTGTAGGAGCTTCGAGGAATGTGCACTTGGAGTAAGAGGTGATATCTGGCTGGAAAAGTCAGTGTTTCTATCACTTTCTGTAATCAAATTGAAAACCCTCAACGGAACAGGTTGTTACCCAGTGACTGAAAAACATTTTCCCAGACCCACTGCAAAAAGGAATCACAAGTATCATATTTACATAATGTGGATAATTAATGTTTGTGAATTTGGACAATTTTATGTGAAAAATAGAATCTGTGGGGACTCTTCTTGACACTAGACAATGTTGAATACAGAAAATTGGGCCTGGGGAGATAGTAATGTGGAGACAGGTGAAAGATAATGACTTCTTTCTTTCCCAACTCTCTGTCTTCCCTCCTTTTTATTTTATTTTATATTTAGTTGTTGATAGATCTTCATTTATTTATTTATCCATTTATTTATTTATATGCAGTGTTGAGAATCGAACCCAGTACTTACACATGCCAGGCAAGTGTGCTACCAGTGAGCCCCAGCCCCAGTCCACCCCTCCTTTTTATGTATGCTGTAGGAAAATTTTCTCTAGCCAGTTTTCACCTCCTTAATCTAAAAAAAGGGTCATACTTCTAAAGGAAGTAGAAATGTTTTCTTCTAGAAACTTAAGGAAATCTCAGCTAATTGCATGCTTATATTAAACCTTTTCCCACAATTCAGGCTTCTTAATATCTGCGATGATGTCTTAAAATTTATCTTTAAAATTCCCAAGGCACCTAGCACTGTGCTCAATAAACGTTGGTTCAATTAAAATAATGGCCTTAAATGTCTTTCTTGTATGTTACCTTTCTCCTCCCTGGAACCCTGGGTTGTTATCATTATGGGTCAGACCAAAGACCTGAGATTCAGAACTTAGATTCCGCACAATCTCACAGCTACACTGGTTGCCCAAGCATGGTTAGAAAGTATCTATGATTTTGATCTTTTTTTAGACTCCACGTAAAAGTGAGATCATGTACTAATTTTTTTCTGTGTTTGGTTTATTTCACTTAGTATAATATCTCCTATGTTCATTCATGTTAATGTAAATGGCAAGATCTTATTTTTTAAGGCTGAATAATATTCCTTTGTATGTGTTATATATGGGTGTGTGTATACATGTGTATATATATGTATACATATATGTGTGTATGCACATATTCATATTTACTTCTTTATTCATTTCCCTGTTGACAGGAACTTATGTTGATTCCATATCTTTGCTATTATGAATAATGCTGGAGTAAACATGGGAGCGCAGATCTTTCTTTGAGATTGACTTCCTTTGGATAATGGGCAGGGGAGTAGGGGAAATGAAGAAGCTGGCAAAGGGTACAAATTTTCATTCTATAGAATAATTTCTATAAATCAATTGTATAACATGGGGACTATAGTTAATAATAATGTATTGCATATTTGAAATTTACTGAGAGTAAATCTTAAGTGTTTTCACCCCTCCCATACACAAACTATGAGGAGATGGATATGTTAATTAGATCAACTGAAATAATCAGTTTTATATGAATATGTATATTAAAACAGCATGCCATAGTCCCAAGTTTTCAATACTGCAAACATAATAAATATTCAAATATTATTTCAAAGTTACCATAAATGGTATATTTATTGTTCAATTTAAGATTTTATAAGTGTTCCACATCTGGGACAATAGTTCAAAATAGGTTAAATGTATTCATTTTCAAATAAAATCTTACAAAATCAGTCTGCCTCGCATCATGGTGACATCCATTTTTTGAGTCACTGCGTTGACTAGATGCAGGGTTGCATTTTGGTTTTGAAGTTAGAAAGGCTGGGTTAGAATCTCAGCTCTGCCAATTTCTGTAAGTCCTTGGAAAGGTCATTTAACCTTTATAAGTTTCTGTTTTCTCTTCTGTAAAATGGGGATTTTAAAATTTGCCCTCTGGGTTGAGGAGGGAATTAAGTGAGTTGAGTAATGCCATTAGAGTATAGTGGGCAGTTAATATATGGTAGCCATAGTAACAATATTATCCCTACATTCTTTTGTCCTGAATCAATTGACAGGGGAGCCCATATATGCTACACAGTTAGCACAATACTTAATTCTGCCAATTATTTAGAAATCCCCAAACTTCTTGTCTTATGTGTTTAATGTATCTCAACCACAATCCTCTTCAAGTACAACTACTTGTGAGAAGTCTGATTAAACAGTGGGAATTTGATGCTAAGCTTATTTTTTGCTTCATTAGCACAATGGTATCCATACAGACAAGGGGTAACCTGGGAATGCAGCTGAGGCCAGACTACCAAGTGAGAAAACTGGTGACTTCCCAGCACTTAGACGATGTTCTCGGGAGTGGTACCCATAATTTTTCTTGCCCAGAGTGAAAGAAAAGAGGATTTGATGTTTGTTTTTAAATAGAAAACTGGATGCAAACTTCAGATTTTTACCCAGTGTTGTGGTTTTCTGAGACTATGGGATGAAATAGACTTGCTACTTTGGAGAAACACAAGGAAGTTAAATAAGGAGTCTTGCAGCTTTGTGCTTTTCAAAAAAAGCTGCTACAGGGGAAAAGTAAACAAAGTGAAAAACTAAATGGAAAAGGGTCCCTCAGTTCCGCATCATCTGCATCTTTTTTGGAGGCTGAGTTATTATCCCTAGTCCTATGTGTGTTGGTAAGGTTTCTTTCTCACTCACTCATTCTCTTTTAGTCATATGTTTTGGTGTTCATATATTCAGACAAGAATATTAGTAATGTGCTATTAAGTGTTCCTAGAAATTACCTTCTACCAGTTGGCTGGGTATGCATTATTACCCTGTTGTGTAAAAGACTTCACGAAGCCATATGCACATTTGGATTAATCTGGGGAAAACAAGAGTTAAGTCGACTTGCTGATTTTTTTTTTAAGGCAAAATTAACTAACAAAGGTTTTTAGTCTGAGCTTGTCTGAAAACGTATTTGAGAAAATTTAGACACATACCATAGACCTAAGACACATGGACAGAGCGCGCAGCAGCTAGCTGGGAGAACTGAGCTCTGGTCTTCACTTTACGACTAACTCACTGTGTTGATTGTGTGATGGTTATTTCTCCAAGTTCATAGGTAAAAGGAAGTTAAAGAGGAAGTGATGAATTAAACAGAAGATCTATTCTGCCTCTTTGAACTTTCTCTTCCTCATCTGTGAAATAGAGATAACACCTACCTTGCAAAGTGTTTTGAGGGTTAAATGATATTATGTGTATAAATTACCTACAGCAGTAGCCAGCAGAGCATATGTATTCAGAAAGTTCTAATCTTTCTCCCCTCTCCCATTTTAAGTTTCTTTTACTTCAGAATATTTTGGAATAAACTGAAACATGTAGTGATTTTCATTAGCATTGTTGTCAAATTAGGCTATTGTTGCAATGGGTATACCTGGCATCCATTTCCTGTGAGTGACTTGACTCACAATTTTTTCAAGTGAGGGTCAAATTGACTCTCATCTTTCCAGTGCTAAAAGAAGCCCCACATAAATCACTTGGGATATAAATATTTATTCATCAACAGTTGGCTACTCTGCAGCCTGGTGTGGTCTGAACACAATTTGAAGACAGATGGTTTATATCTTTTGAGCTTAAAATAAAACTCAACAATAAAGACAGAGGTAATGTCTAAAGAGTTTTAAATGCACTTTTGTTGTTTGAAATGCTTTAGAGCTGCAAGCCTAAATATTTGGGAACAATACTTTATTAGAAACCTAAGCATTACTTTTTCTCCCTCCCTCCCCTTTAGAAAAAGTTATGACATAAAAGGTATACCTGGAAGTCCCAGCAGGGGAACTGAAATTTGTCTAAAATGCAAAGACTTTGTTAACATTGGCAAATCAGGGCCAGTGTAGCAGAATTAATATAATTTCAATTTTTCTTTGTGTCTGTAATGGTTTCCTATTATCCTGATAAGTGGGCAGCCATTTCACTTCTTTTATTGATATAGCTGTGAAAAAGAATTAGATTTCAACACTTATGTAACTGAGATTAATTGATTGATTAGATTATTAATTAAATATTCCATTAAATTTTCTTTTGAAAAAAAATGGCATAGGATTGTGGATTCCCTAAGGTTTTTTCCCCTAACCCATGGAAGAATAAACAAGGAAATGCATAACTAAACATTGTATCTTATCTTGTGAGAGATAATTAAACAAGCAGATACATTACTATGTAGAAAATTTACTCACTGCCGGCTGTCTTGCAGACTACCTTTATCTAACATCCTGGTATAAGGTGAGGGGACTTTTTCTTCCTTTGTGAACAACCAGCAGAAATCAGTGAGCTAAGAGGAAGATGTCTTGGACCACAAACCTAGGCACATCTATTTCTACACATAACCTGGCCTGTTTTAGTTGGGAACAAAATGGTTTACTTAAAACTTCCAATCATGCAGTATTTCAGGGAACTGTGGAAAAATAAAAACAGCAAGTGGCCTTTCAGGTAACCCATAATTAAAAGCAATTTTGAGCTGTCTTTTCAGGGAACCTACCCAGGGGAAGTATTTGCTACCTGGTTGACCTTCACGATTGTGAGTCCTTGGCAGTGTCAACGACCCTCTGAACTGAATTCAAAACTAATCTCTGACAGAAAAAAGAGAAACAGAATTCATGCAAATCATATTAATTCCAACATTTCCCCAGTGAGCTGGGTATAAACTACAGCCTAATTAAATATTTTTTAACGATGTGAGTAATTTTTGCCAAGGGGCGGATTCAGGGGAAAATTTAATATGAGATCACAAAAGCTGTTCCCAGCGTTGATTCTGTAAATTAATGACTATCTGCCTTATGATAAAAACATGCTGCCAAGAATGAAAATGAAGTCGGCAAAGCTTGCTCTATTTGTCTAACAACCAAATATACAGAATGCAAAACTTTAAAGGCAATGGGAAATTTCCATTGTGTTTGTGTGATATATTCAGGATAAAGAGGCACCATGCTGACATTCCAATAACCAGCTTTAAGGCACTGTCAACAATAACGGGCCATTTTTGGATAGTTGTCGTCAAGGTCCAGGAACATATTTTGAAGTGGCTAGTTAGTTAAAAATTGATATACAACTTGTTTTTAAAAGAGATTCATAGTAACCCACAGTAAGAGACACTTACAAACAAGTAACAGTGTTAAAGGCAAAATAGAAGGTCCAAAATATAGCAAGGGCAAGTGCTCAAATGATTTCCTACAAATGTTGCCAGCATCACAGCTCCATGGATTCCTTTCTGAGACTGACCATTAAACAGCTTTCCATACCCATCTTGATCCTCAGGGCAGTTCATTCTGGAAACCTGAATTGGATTGCTGTCCAAGGTCACAGGGGTGAAAAATGGGGGTGAATATAACAAGCAAGGGGATGATGTCAACACAGCCCTGGGCAGATTATTGCATTTAACTCTATAAATGGCAATGGACAAAAGGTGGCCTGGTAGATAAGGCTTCTTCTTGTCTGCTTACGTCCACCTGAGAATGGACTTCTGTGTTCTGACTCCAGTTGTGGGAAGCATTTTCACAAAAAATCAACTTGGAACATGCTATAGAAAAGCAAGGCATGGTGCTTGAATCAAAGCCAGGGAAAAGTCCCTCTTCTCACTTTGCTTTGTGAGGGCAACCTGCTTCTAATGACTCCTGTAGTTAACACCCAGAAGTTGCCAGCAGTCCCTTGTGACATATGACTTGGGCTCTGCTAGCCCCTGGTCACCAGGCCAGCCCATCACAAGGGTTTTAGGAGCTATATTTATTTAAATTTCTGTCGGTGCCCAGCACTGGAGATTGAATTTACAGTCTTTCAATTAGAAGGTCATCTGTGCTAACTAGTGCACCACTGCCTCATTATAATCATAAAATTAGTGAGAAAAGACTGGCATGAGTAATTTGGAAGCGCTGGTTTCAAAGGTGAAAAGGTGCAGTTTCCTCAGGTTATAGCAGAGGAGGACGCAATAGCAAGTTCCTGATCAGTAAATATGCCAATTTGGAGCAAAGAGAAGTCCTTGAAGTCCTTAAGATCCCTTACCACAAAATACAAGGATGCTGAGATCATTTTGTGGGACTACATACAAATACTCATAGTGACTATATTTACTGAGAATTTTTTAAAATATTCATAAATTTTCTTGTAAATTAAATAAAAGAAGCAGTGACACCTCCAAAGCACAATTTTTGATTTTAAACTCGATTTGTCAAAGGTCTGAGCTTATGATTAGTAAACAATTCAAAATGACACATGCTCCAGGGAGGGCTATGGAGTGCCCCACCCCCACCCTTGGTGATACAGATAGCAGAATACCATGATAAGCCTTATCATTTTTAAACTTTAAAATAACTAGAGATATGGAAAATTGTGCCCTATATGTGTAATATGAATTGTAATGCATTCTGCTGTCACATCTAACAAGTTAGAATAAAAAAAAAAAAAACTTTAAAATAATGTGTCATTGATGTTACTAATTCAATCACTGGGTACTAATTCATTAGTACAACTGTTATTTTAAAAAGCTGGAAAAGTAAAATAAAATAAACCACCAAAAGCAGCTTCATTCAGAATTAAAAGGGAAGGAAACAGGCAAACTACCTTGATTGAGCTTTTACATCTGTCAGGTACTTTTACATCTGTTTTCTTCTCTAATTCTCATGAAGACTTTAGGAGAAGGAGGTATTATTATCCTCCATGTATAAATGGGGAAGTGAAGATGAGAGAAAAGGCACAGTTCTGACTTTAACTGAGGAACAAGTGACAGACCCACATCTGACCTCAGAGGTCATACTTGCTACTTGACAGAATTTGTAATCTACTTCTGTATGTTAATTGAGATGGCGCTTATTTAAAAATACATTTCAATTCTCCTAAGAAGAGAGTCTTCATGGATTTTCTTAACATGAAGCTTAACAATTTAAAGAACTAGATCCAGGAGAAAAATAATTTAACTTCAAAATCAAGAAAGACTTGTTTCCCATCCAGACTATGCGTCGTGTTATCCTAGGTGCTACGGGGATATTAGGATGACAAGACAGAGCTCTGTTCTCTACTTGAGAAGTGGATATGCAGCCGAGTAACTGCTTCAAAGAACCATGCAATGAGCTCCCATCCAGGGGGAAATGCAGTGCTCTGAGGGGAGAGAGGAAGATGGCACAGAGTGGGCCCCTGAATTAGTGCTGAGAGGGGAAAAGTAACACAGGGGAAGTCACAGAAGGTACAATGGTTTCTGCACAGGCATTGTAAATAAAATCAGAGTCAGAGAGGTGGCTGTAGGCCTGCCTGCCTTAAAAGAGGGGATAACCACAATCTTCATCTGGCTCCTTCCCTCCCTGTTCTCTTACCAAGCTTCCCTGACTCTTTGTTCTCTCTGTTCTTGTGCCATGTGGCTGGTATCCTTGGGCTTTTAATGAGGATCGGAGCTACTTAAAACCTGTTGGTTCTGGCCTGGGTCCTGCTCTGTCACCAGCAAGGACCTAAGTCCTCTCAAGGGCTCACCCAGAGGGACTGGGTGGTGCTCTAGGCAGGCGCCTGGGTCTGACACCAAGGAGCTAACAGAATGAAGAAAAGAAAGGAAAAGATTTTCTCCATTAAATCCCCCTGGAAGGGCCATGTCATCTACCAGTGGCAGCAGGAGCAGTGTGAAGGGATTTCTTTCATTCCATAGACAAAGTGCAGGGCCCTTGCAGAGGGCTGTGCTCGGAGGATGGGAAGATCAGAGGTGAGGTGACAAATAGCATGCATGTGGAACAGCAACAGATCACTTGCAACGAATGTGCGATGACCCTCCAAAGCTCAGAGCTCACTAGAGCTTTCTTCTAATTAAGGATAATCCACAGTTATCATGCTTGCTTAATTATTTTCATGGGTTTCTTTGAGGTTTTTTTTTTCTGATTTTTTTTTTTTTTTTTTTTTTTTTTGGTGTGTGTCATTTGGGGTAAGGGATATCTCTAGCAGTCAAGGGCAAAAATTAATTTACATCCAGGAAACACACTTCAGGAAATATGTGCTCTCTTGCCCCCCACCCCTGCAGCATTGAGGACAGGGTGCATAGCCATGATTCTGTGTCAGTCCTCCATGTTAATTGGTCAGGTTACCATAGCACATTCCTCACCTGCAAGAGACCTCTTATAAGAAGTTGCAGCTTTTAAAAAGTGCAAGATTTCCTTTGCTCTTCTTGCAGTTTTCTCAAATTGAGGTCTGAATACTACCTGTCTCTGTGCAAAATGCAGAATGACTGGCTTTTTTAAAAACACATTTTCCAGTGTTCAACTAGGCTGTCTTGCATGGTGCCCGGGGAACTGCATTTTAAACTAGAATTCTAGGGCATTTTTCTCGCATTAACATCTGAAAGTCATTAGTTGGGTGACTTAAATTTTGCCAGAAAATTTGCTCTTCAAAAACTTCTTCCCTTGCTCTTCCTGCCCTCTACACTAAACCAACCAATTCAAATGTGGTTTCTCTCTCTGCTATCAACTCACTCCTAATAGTAATAGAAATAATGCTGGTCTATTTGTCACATTCTTTTTTTGGCACATAGTCTGTTTTTAGAAGCTTTTGATTTAATATTTCTTTCTTTACCCTAGCCCCCTTCCCTGCTCCACCCCCCTTTGGGCCTTTGTCCTTTCTGCTTACCTCATAATCAATGATGTCAGCAGGTTTTCTGTTGGTATTCTTAATAATTAATTTGTTTACCACATAATTATAAAATTCAGCATAGATCTCCCACCTCATGAAGCTTTCCTTACACAGGGAATAAAAATGAACTTCAAAGTATATATCTGATACAATAACCAACTTTCATTGGGGTGTATAAAACAATCTTTTGGTCAAGATCTACGATAAAAATAATGTTTGTATGTTTGTATTATTATCTGATATGGGAATGGCATCTTTTATACATTTCCTGTAATACTATATCATTGGCCTCCAAGACATAGTAAATCAGCTTATGAATGGTTTTCAGCCCTGTGGAGCCCTCTATGACATAAGTATGCTGGTTTTTCAATGTCATTTTCTCTTGAGCTAGTTCTGTTAGCTGGCAGGGTGAAACCATCTTCTGAGGTGAAGGCATCTGGCCAGCAGCTCTAAGTGCCCTGTTTCAGTTAAACAAGCTTATACATGGGTAATTGAGAAAATGGGTTTGTTTTGCATGGTGTTAATTGTCCACTGCATCTAGGACAGGAGGTACATGGAAAAAGAGACTGTCAGAATTTTGGGGCATTCCCTTGAAACAAGCAAAATGCTTTTGTATAAGGGCATTGTCTTTGTAACAAATATGTAACCTTCAGGCCATTATAAGTTTCTTTTGGGGAATGAAAGCAAAATAAGGACAGTTTGGGTCAGAATGATCTCAAATGTGCTTAGTACTTATACAAAGTACTACTCTCCACCTCCCAATTTTAACTTCTTGGGAACTGGGTGCTTAATGGATGAATTCCTCAACAGAGGAAACTGCAAGGCAAGGCACTCACAGTTACCTCCTGTTTGCTGGGGCAACACCAGGCCTCAGTATCAACAGTGTTGGCAACTAGAGTAAATTTAGAGAAGAAGCAGTGGCAAGTGGGATTTGGAGGCACAGTTGATGATATTGGGCTATGCGGCTGAATGAGGGTGGTTTGGTTAAAAGACCATCTGGGCAAAACAGGCTAACTGCCTTCCTGTACATAGAAGGGTGCTCTGCGGGCATCCCTTCCCTCTGAGCCTGGCGTCACATGGGCACTTGGACATGCTCAATTCTGCCAGCCTTGAGACAGAAACGCTTTGTGCTGACCTTATAAGCCAAACTACAGCACTTAATTAGCAAGCATAAAATATATGATTTATACTCATTTGGAATTCTATCAATTGGGCCTTCAAAGATGATTTTTTATTCGCTTTTCATTAGATTTCCATAAGGCCTTCCTTTCTAGGAGTTTAATATTAAACAAGTTTTCAATGAAAAATGTTCTGAAACATTAAATAGGTGAGAGATAGAAAAATGGTACAGGAAAAAAATTATTTTCACAAAGCCACACATTTGGAAGAGCATATATGTATATTTTTTTCAGGTATGCAGGAGTGTTCTAGGTCTTCAATGAAATCTCACTTGTAGCAGTTTGAAATTGAATGATGTAGATTCACAACACAAAGCTGGTCACACCCATGATATCAGTTCAGTTTCTATAGCTGGCAGACAGCCCTCAAATGAATTTACCTCCATAAGTGTTCTTCCTGGGGGTTTGGCAACAGGGTCCCACAGCTGCTCATCAGTCTGTCCCCTTCTCTACTCTGAGTCCTAAGCCTTTTTGTAACCGGGGGACAAAAATCAAACTGAGAGGGTTGAGAGAGAGAAAAGGTGGCAGGGGAGGTTAAATAGGTTATCAGCAAGGAAAGATGTTCAGTGACTATAAATTAATGAATCCATCTTTCTTAAGACACTGGGAAATTATGTTGAAGGTACTTTTAAAAAAGGAGTTAGCAAAATATTTTGTACAATGGCACTGTCATAGGATTGAATATGTATCTACAGATTTACACATGTTTATCTGAGTATAAGAGTTCTAGAATTGGGAAAAAAAAAAAAAGTCCGTGGGAAGAAAAGGCAGCAGAAACCAATTATATACTAGAACAGGGAAGATGGGGACCTGGAATGGAAAGGTGAGACTTTACGACTCAGAACTGTGCACTCCCCTGAATGCTTCCGAGTCTGGCTCCCACTTAAGCTACAACTCCAAGGCATCCTTGACATTGTGAAATAACGACATGGTGGTGCTGAGTCAGAGGGTGAAATTTTCAGTGTAAATAGGAGTTGTTTCATGCGCTTAAAATTAAACTAGTTCAAGGTGAAACAATCGGTGTTAATGAGATGGTAGATCAGGAAAGAATAAAGACCTGCTGGTTCTAAAAGCAACAGAATGACCAACAACTGACTTTGGCTTTTTTTCCTTAAAGGGACAATATGGTATGAAATAGAAACATCAAAAATGTATTAAAGAGTGATCAAGTAATCCTAATAGACTTCTAAGATGCTGGTCAAAAATATTACTAAAGAAAGCTTTCTTATTTTTATGACCCTGGTATAGGTGTCTTTTCACTATTTTGTCAGATAAATATAATGTTGGAAGGAGAAGTAATAAAGTGAATGAATGCATTAATTTGGTACTGTACAGCTTCACTGTATGCATTTTAGAAAGATTTATGCTCTAAAGGTACTTACACTATCTAGTTCATTAAACAAGTTAGTGTGTGGTCATTCATTTGACATAGTTAGGCATCAAGACATGAGGACATAAATATTGCCCATGAGAAAATAATATACTTTTATTTTGTAGACAATAGTTTTTCAAAGTATTAAAGACCATTACTTGTAGGACAACTCATACTATAAAACATTGTCCCCTTGTTGCTATCACAGTATATGCACAGGAACAATAGTCTTTCTACCCTGAACATATAGCAGGTGTACATATGTATATATGCATATGTATATGCCTACATGAGTACAAATACACACAAATATTATTGCAAGATCTGCTGCTGTTGATGAACCAACACCTCTAGCTGGTTGTCAAAACATAGAGGTCAAAGAGGTCAAAACACTACCATGAATTTACTGAAGTTGCCGTCTTACAAATAGGACCATGTTCAAAACTTTAAAGCTGAAGAATTGCTAATGTGTGAACAAATGTTTGGGTGGCAATGAGTATTGCCTTGCTAGCCCATAGGCACAAAGCCCTCATGAAAAGACATTTTCTAAGTTGCACTCGAGAAATCTAGTAAGAAGAAAACATGGTTATAAGGAATCTTCAAGTATTTTGTTTTGTGGTGCTGAGGACTGAACTCAGGGCCTCACACATGCTAGGTGAGCACTCTACCACTGAGCCATATCCCCAGTTCAGAATCTTCAAGTTCTGGCAATTTGAAAACTCTGGAGAGCTACATCTATTACCTTTGTGATAGGATATCTATGTTCTATCCTGGACCAAGCCATGAATTGCAATGAGACCACATGAATGTGCATGCCTTATTTCAACAAT